>JAWDHB010000260.1:0-464267 GCA_033439405.1 Fusarium sp. NFCCI 5145
TTTTTTTTTTTTTTTTTTTTTTTTTTTTTTTTTTTTTTTTTTTTTTTTTTTTTTTTTTTTTTTTTTTTTTTTTTTTTGGTTCGTATATCCGCGTACAGCTTATGCTCAATCCTTGCCTAGCATTGCACGGGCGAGGTCAGCTAGAGAGGGGCCACCGAAGAGGAATTGGCTTGAATGACGGCCACAGTAGGTGACATTGTTGACTGGTTGAGGTGCGGCCTTGAACCAAGAGCGGGATGCTTTGGTTGTGGAAGAAGCCGTGGATTTGGTTGAGAATTCGCTGGAGTAGGAGTTTGTTCGTTGCTGAAATAGCTTTGTTAGTGAGGGTCCAGGCTTGGTTTGAGTTCCATGTCACATACCTTAGACTCCATGAGGGGAATTGGCTCTGTGCTTCGACCACGCTGCTCTTCAGAAGAGGATACGAAGACCATTGTGATGTTTGTAAAGCAAAGTTGAAGATTGGGTGATATTGTATGGGTACCAGAAGTGGTTTCTGGAAGTTTGCGGTGTATCGAATATGGGTATCGTTCTATAAACCTTCGAGGTAGTTGTGTTCAAGGCACTCCTGGTGCAGTCTAGAAGATGTCAAGGAATGTTTGTCTGTTTTCCTGTGATGAATAGACTGAAGATGATAGAATAAGATCAAGAAATCAGAGGGGGGACAGACTCCCTTAAATAAAACTTGTCATCAATAATGTATCTGCGGCTGATGAATGAATCTGGCATTTCCCCAACCCTTGTTGCTACGTAGCAGAGCCCACAAAGCCCTATGGAGCGACGCTAAAGATGCCCGCCTGTGGTCAGACGGCAAGGCTTGGCTAGCTTGGCTAGCTCGTGCCGTTCTTGGTATGACGTTCCATGTTTGGAGAGCTGTTCGATTTCCGCGGGCTCCAGGGATACGGATCGTCTATGCGTAGGGATGCAGTCAGCCATTCAGAAGTTAACAAGAAGTCAGTGCTGAGTACGAGTGATACGGTCAATATTACGGTCCAGTCAATCAGAGAGAGAGGGACTTTCAACGTGCAAGTCAAACATGACCACAATACATCTAGTCGGCATAAATTAAGACACTTTACTTTGAGTACTATCGATAACTCAACAAGTCATTCAATCCCTTTTATTATGACTATTCATCCCCTCAAATCCTTCTCTACTCCGATGCGGAATTCCAAGGACAAAAGGTGGATCACACGGCAGAATCGGCCGAGAGTGCTGACATAACCCCGTAGCTGTGTCATCCGGCGGGTGGGTTTCGGCTCTCCACATCCGCATCGGAGAACCCGAGCACGGCACCGTTTCCCTGCCGCCAAGAGAGAAATGGAGGTCACGAGGCCCAACAACTCCACCAAACCCCATTTCCAGAAGGCCGCTAGAAGGATTCTATGCATGTAAGATTGTCGGTCTTGGAAATGATTCGCCCATACGTATCTGATTGCAGTTGAGATAAGATCATGGGCTGTCACACCGAACCCGGGCGTTCTCTCAGCCTTGGGCAGGGAGCAAACTATTGCTTGGCGGGGGCTTCATATCTCTGTTGCAACCTCATTTTGGTTGGTGAAGTCATGGGAGACTTATCATGAGATACGCGGGACGAGATGCTGTTGGTCAATTGAACGTTGGCATTGTTAGCGCATGCGGTTATTTTGCTGCCTGACGGTATTTGGAGTTTGTGTTCATAACGCATCCAATTTATGACACGCGGTAGATACTTAATCGTAAATGCAATCAATCAACCCTCTGGATCTGCGACATTGGTGCACGCGGACTCCTTTGGTCAGTCCAACGCTCATGCCAGTCAGCCTTACCATCCACCCATTGCTTGACTATTGTCAAAAGTGGCTTATCGTAACCTCAATCCAGCCAAACAAACTCAATTATCTTACGAGACCATTGCGTCGGTATCATCTAATATTGGGTATTCCAGCTACTCGAAATAGGTATGCGAGAACTCTCTCTAAGCGATAAATAGTCTCAAGGAACGTTGCATCGCGGCGTCTTCCACTCTTGAGAACCTTAAATAAAAGACCCGAGTCTAGAGCATGGGGTAGACTCACATTAGCTAGAGCTCTTATTTTTAGTGAACTACTGTAAGGGATGACGATGTGGCCTTCAGCTGAAAGCCACGGTTTCATCTGTCAACCGGCACTTCCCAGATGAGGTTATCACTATTACTTCTTCAGGTTGTTGCCTGTTAATTGACGTGTTCTAGACCAAATGATGACTCTTCTGAGGGGAAATGAGTAATGGAGAGCCCCTAGACCATTGAATTGTCTTAATCCACGGCCACGCCGTCGATTACGTCGACACGTAACATCTCATCCTGCGAGCGTCTGCTTCGTAGCTAATTAAGAAACTCTCACCAAGCTCTACCAAAAAGCGTTCTTCGTCTTGGCAAGATCCCCTAAGCTACTTGCTTACTGACAAAGATTACCCTGTTAGTATATACGGGCCTTTGGAGATCTAAGTTTTGTTCTATAATCCATCCATGTTTTGTACCTTCCTATACCAGTCCTATTTTGCCCAAGGGGTTCTGAGATCTCCAGTACGTGCTAAAAGCGGGATATGACAGCCCGTCTAGTGATATCTTAGGGGTTTCTTACCATACGATTATTCTTTCTCTTTGTCATACCTGCAGTGTAGCAGTTGGCCTTAGAACTAGGACTCTTTTGTGATGCCTGAAGGAAGCCTCCGATGATGTGGTTTCACAACCGTTTCTATGCCACCTTCCTTTAAATGATAGGTTGCGACTTATCGAGGCTCGTGATGAAGGAGATACTTGGTCATATATTCTCGCACGAACGAAGCTTGAGTTCAGACAAGTTAGAGTTAATAAACTTTTTAAAAGTTATAACTATATATACTCACCTTTCAAAACATGATTACACAATGAACTTGCACGGTTGTAAAGGGAGTATTCTTTTCATAGAATCTTTGGGCAAGTATCCCAGGACGAGTGGATAATTGCCTTTTTTTTTCATCCCACAACAGATATCTTTACCTGTAGTTGTTAATTCCAATGTACTTGCGATCGGGTTGGTGATCGATGCGACATCGTGCTGCCAGGAGAGATCAACCTGAAGCAGAGGGGCATGTGAATATGAGTTGTTGCATTGCTTTCTAGCAGTTTTTTTACACTACAAATACCACAAAAAGCCACATGCCGAAGCTCGTATTGTCAAAGCCTATCTCCTATCTCCCCCGGCGATTTTCATATCACGTACGTATTCCAAGCTTTGAACGGAAGACTTTGATGCTTGGAGAGTGTAATGATATAATTGGTCAAATGTTATTTATGATCTGTCAGAAAGTGAGACTTTCACATGTGACAATTATCTGCGTTCGTTCGAGCATTGGCTATCATAAGGGGATGGTGAGAATCTCGCCAGGATTTCAAGGAGGCATAACTTGTGAAAAAGACTGATGGATGACGGATACCTTCTAATTTTTTGTTACTCACAGACCTCCTTACTAGAAATTTACATTATTCCATTGCATGCTGGCTTCATATTACACTGGGCCGTTGTGATATTAGGAAATTTTGTGCAAACTACTCCGACGCCTTCTTCCTTTGCATCAAGCTTTAATTCTGCTGGTCCCTATTAAATTCTTGTAAAATATCAATCTCAGAACATTATCAATAATAATATTTAAGTTAGGTAACTTCGTCCCAACCCAAAGCTTACATCCCACCGTATCACATATAAGAAACCTTGCGCTCTTTATAATCCCCTTACTTGCAGATTCTTTTGTCCTCTGGGTCTCGTGAGGTATTTGCTTAGTGGAGAACTTAGAGACTTGCAGTCTGGTATCGAGCGTCTATCACAATTGATCAAGCTTGGTTCCAGATTTCTCAAAAAGAAGCCTTAACATGCCTATTAAGTTTCTTAAAATATCTCTCAGCACAAAACTGTATGTGACTTGATTCATTAGAGCCAAATGCTGGTATTTACATACATGTAAACTTCTTGCAGCTATCTAGAACCGCAATCATGTAATGTCAGTGAAGTCCTGCTAACATTTATAACAATGAAGTCTTGAGGCTTCTTTTGGAGAATTTGAAACCTGCTACACTAGGGAGTTTCTATGTCATAGTTGATGTCCGTTTCTCGGGACAGGCGCCACGTTTTGTATAAGTACTATAGTTACCAAAAATGATATGATATCTCTCAAAGGAGAAAGATATCATCGCTGACGACTACGTATATGGCCATCCAGTACCGCCACAGAAAATATGACCAAGCAGGCCGGGATTTGATTTGACGTACAGTCCTTACCGTACTGATTCATAACGTCTATCATGTACTTAGTATCAAGCATCGTCATATGCTGCATTTTCTATCTGCGGCCACCACCTCGACGTTTTCTCCGACGCAAGAAATCGCGAGCCCTTACTCTAAACGACAGGCTAAATAAACTTCCGTCCTGATTGAATATCATCATTTGGGTTTCGGGTATGTTTTCTTACTGATAGCCGCATAATCTTTTGAGAACCGATCCAATATATGGGCAATCCACCTCTGTTCCTCAGTGGTAGCGAACTCATAGGCAATACGTATGGCAAACCCAACTCGATACGGGCCCATGGTGCCTTGTCCCACAGACTCTAGTGAACGTAATATCTGCTCTACGAAATACCGGACGGACGTCCCTGAATCAGCTCGTGACATCCCGCATTCGATCAGCGTCTGTTCTAGAATGAGCATACTTGCCCAGTACCCCATTAGTAACGACCCGGCCGCCGCCGATTTGTGTTCTAGCACTGTATCGAACAACGAAGCTGCCGGGTCGGTGGGCAGAATCTCTACTGGTCGTGGAAACTCAAGCGAGGTGAAATCCTCGTACCATCGACCCAATCTCGCGTATTCCACGACGGCCAGGTTGGCTAAGGCGGAGACTTTATTTGACTCAACAGAGATGCCAGCCTTCTGAGCCTCGCGGAGGAGGAAGCCTCCATGTAGGATAGGGGTTAACTGGGCGAGGTTTGCAAGGAAGCCATCGCCAACGCGGATGTGCTCAATTGGGGTGTCGTCAGCGTAGATGAGCCGTCTTCCGCCATCAAACATAACCTGCTTCCATGCTGGCCTCGACAGGAAGAATTGGTCCTTTCCGGGATAGAACATGTCGCCTATAATCTGGCATGGAACCGTGTTAGTTGTGACCCAGCTAGGGTAGCATTGTCAAAGCCGTTGCAAAGGGTCGGAAGATCCACTCAAGTTGAAGGACAAGGATGGGAAGTCCACTTGGACTGGATGGGTGATATGTGAGATGCTATATCGCGCCATCTCAATGCACCAATGCAGAGCAACCCTGCCGGTGACTAAACAAGAGATAGATTGGTGCATCCGATCATTGAGCTGGCGATTGGTTATCGTCGAGGAAATATTCCCAAAGCCCTGTCACTTGACTTGAAGATAATGTGAGCTCCTCAGCCTTCCCCTTGTCTCTATAGTTGGTGAGAAACGACGAACATACAAGAATGCCACGGCATGAAAGAAGCATAGCTGCATCCCAACCTTCGGTATGAGCTGCTGGTCCTCGCTGCTCCATCAAATTTCCAATGCCTTTGGCGTGCTGGATCCAAGTATCAGGGGCTACTGTACCAGCGAATAGCTGTAGGGGTGTTAGCTCTGAACCAAAATACTGCGTCAGAAGGACTACCTCAAAGTAACATAGAAGTATAGCAGCGCATAGGGTCTCGGGTGCCTTCCATTCTGAGGAGTGTTGTAGAGCAGCCCGTAGCTCATTTAGTGCCAAGCAATATATAGTTCTGCTTTGGGCGACCAGGTCTGCGTTAGAGTTTTCTTTGCCCGTGAGATGCATGGCAAAAGCGCAGACGGCGCCGTCAAGAAGAGCGCGTTTCCCTAGCCGTTCAATATTCAACCATGATAAAAGCGTAAAGACATCGGTAGATCGAGCGTGGCCAGAGGATAACTCTATCATGTTAAATAACAGTGGTCCTCTTGGCAACTCTAGCTTCAATAGAGTTGGTGAGGTATTGACCAATGCTGAGTCGGATGTAGCGATATCAGAGTTAGCTATGCTAGAGGAAGAGCTGGTCGATACTTCAACTCTGCCCTGTCGTCTGCCGCGTTGGCGAATCTGATGCTTCTCCCAGACGATTTTGACTTCGCGTGAATAACCTGGACACTCGGCCCCATACTTGATGCAGTTGCCGCAGGACGGCTTGAGAGTATCACATTTGACCTTCCTGGTTCTGCAAAGCCGGCATCCAGCACTCCTCGGAACGCCAACCATGTCAAGGTTAACTTAGGGCTCACCGCTGATTCTCAATCATCTGTGCCACTATCGGGTCGGATCAGATCGACATGAACCCGGCTAAACTTCCCGAAGCGGCCGGCGACGTCGAAAGGAATTGCGGAGTTTGGAGATGTATATGCTCGTGCCTGTGCCTGTGCTGTCAGGGTAGAACCAGGTCACCTTTCGCGCCGTCCTTTGAAGGTGAGTTTTCTATTATATGGGTAGGTACGGAGTAGGTAGTTTGGATGTTGCAGAATTTCAAGGTTTGTTGATGAATAGCTTAGAATGGCCTGGGGTAAGTGCTTACCATTCCTACCTCCATAGGTTAGGCAGGTAGTCGGTAGGTAGGTAGGCAGGTATGGTAATCGGACCCAGAACAAATATCTCGCAAATCTGGCAGGCGGGGATCACGTACAGGACCTACCTACCTACCTAGGTACCTACCTTACCTCCACTACCTAGACCTAGGTACTGTACGAATTGATTTCCATGGAGGGTCGTGTTCATCCAGTGCCACTTTAGACGTTGGCCGAGGCTTGAAGGCCCGATATTTGAGTTACATCCAATCTATTTACTCCATGTAGATCATTTGATGAGTTCGTAACATTTGTGAGATGCCCACGGTTGTAGCAATAATAAACCAAGACAACATCCCTATTCAACCCTTCGGCACATCTCTCTGAAAAGTCCAGATAGGACAACTACACCGAGATTGAAATATACATAAAGCAACCAGCCCACAGTACGGATACTCATCGGCAATTAGCCGCGGGAATTACGCTGCTGGAATGACGCTAGGAGGTTCTCAGGAACCCATGCTATCTATCTCCAGGTTGGAGAAATGAAATGAGGCCCCTGCAATCTATCTGAACATAGGGGCACAGGCCAAATCTCAACGTAGTTGGCCGCTCTGGCCACGCGCAGAGATGCTGTTACATGCGCCGAGTAATTACTACGTAGTAAATCGTGGAAGAGAGATTGATCTGCATTGCCCAAGAAGCGTTTCGCTTTTCTTTGTAGCACCGAATAACGGTTCGCACATGAGCCTGTGCGTGGGGAGCCCAACACTTTAATGAGTTTTAGATTAATGCAACCGCTAAGCTAGTTGTGGATTTGTTGGTTGATGAACCCCGAATCTGGTCGGTCTAGACGGACCAAAGGTTGTTGAACGGCAACGGCGGGAGTCTTTTTGAAAGGTTAGAAGGTTAGTTGAGGAACTTGAGGTTGATCTAAAAAGAGAGCACAAGAAGCCGTGTGAGGCCCCAGCTATGTTTTGACGAGTAACTTGAACGATCTCTTAAGCCCAGTAGGTAATTAACTGTGGTTGATCGATACTATCCTTAGGTGTCTTGATTGTTCGTGAGGCTCAAAAACCATGTTGCAATGGCTTATGTGGACCTCCCTCGACAGCCATGATCTCAGCGACATCAACCTGGTATGCTGTAGAGCCGAGATTTGAGTTCATTTCTGTCAAGATCATCAGCATCTGGGCAACTTGACTATTTTCTGTTCCCTGTGAAGCAGATACTATAGCATGGTTCAATATGCCAGTCATGGGCATGACGAAGCAATTTAAAATATTGCCAAAATTCAATGTGCCTGTCTCAGAGTATGAGTTGAGAACCCCAGCCTGAGCTTGTTTCTAACCCTGAATGAGAGGACCCAGGGTGTCTCCTCTATTATCAGCCTCTACCTACCCCAGACCCGTAAATTGAGTCAGAAAACGACTGGTATGTAAGTGACGATACTTTGTCGGTGAGCACAACCCATGGAATCAAGTTCTCACCAATGCCGGTGTCTTTATTAAAGTTGAGTGTTTTCGGCACCCGTTCTCTTTCTGCAACAAGCTGAAGATGCTACAAATATGATGCTCACATCTTGACTTGCCAAGCCTCGTTAGTATTCTTGCAGTCTCCATCGCCACGCAACCATGAAGCAAAAATACACGCAGAATTGAGTTACTGAGTGGGT
The DNA here is from genome assembly GCA_033439405.1 of Fusarium sp. NFCCI 5145. Lineage (NCBI taxonomy): Eukaryota > Fungi > Ascomycota > Sordariomycetes > Hypocreales > Nectriaceae > Fusarium > Fusarium sp. NFCCI 5145. Next base: position 8,230 of record JAWDHB010000260.1, read on the forward strand.
AACTCGCGATTGACGACGGAGCAAGCACAGCGGGTCCTTCTAAAAATACGCGGATAGCAGTTCTTGGAAGAGGCGACCAAAAACAGCATGCTGTCATGGAAAATTCCAGTACAATGCATGAGCTGTTGTTATGCTATTAAGATGGGGGAAATAACAAGAGCCAAGAAAGACAGGCTATCTAAGGGTCAATGGTTGTGGTAAGCTCAAGAGATTTTATGGTATCCAGAATCAAGCATAGGAATGTCTCTCAGGGTCAAAGTGACAGAAGATGGTGTCGTGCGTAAAACATGTCTGTCAAATCCCCTCCTATCAGGAGTTGAGCCTTTGTTTACGATTTCATCGTGCATGAGTTTGGCCTCGGTTTTGCTCACAGATCCACTCGCCTCGCGTCTTCGGCCCATGGGGCTCTGAGTGTCCACTGTTGCCGTTGAACGACTTGAAAGTACTGGACTTTATCGGATGTTTGTGTCAGATCCCACGCATACTGCGTCTGCGTCTGCACCACCTGTGCAGAAGACGGACTACTGCAAGCCATGAGACACTTCCCTCTGCCGACATTGACCCAACTCGGTCTTTCATGCCAAAGAAAATCCAGGGCTATGGGTGCATGAAAACAGTCGTTGCGGCTGAAGGAATAATTGGTGAACTCGTACCGTATAGGGCGAACTATAAGAGCTGTATGAGAGTGAGGTGGAGGCACAACCTGCAAGTAACCTACAAGCTAGTCTTGTTTACACGAACAAAAAGAGCTGTCGAAAACGGCGAGTCATTGTCGGTCGCGCAGCTATCGCCAACAATAGCTTCAAGAGCTGTTGGTTATGTTAAACGCAATGCCAAGCAAGACCAGACTGTTTCTGCTGGATCTAACGTTAGTAGCCGCTATCAATTGTCCGGCTCAAAGTCACGACCTGAAAGAAACAACCGAGAAAAAAAGGCCATGACCCTTATTAAGCGTGAACCCCTAAAGCAGTTAAAGCCTGAAAATCAATCGTATCTCAATGCTGATCCTCTAACGTCTGTAATGCTTATTGGTGATTGGAACGTCTGGCGTGGATCAGTTACTAAGCCAGGTTCTCTCCCCTGAATGTCCCTTGCTTTGATCCAACCCATGGATGTACCAGTATTGCACCTCACCTCATTGTAGGGACACGCAAGTGTTTTGTGCAGCACTGTTCATAGGTACCCCTGAGCACTCGCCGACTTTCTCAAGACCCCGAATCCGTTTCGGCTGGTGTGGTTTGAGACGGCAACCAACATCCATATACATTGGATATGACCACCGCCGACAAGCGACGGGATGGAAATTCAGGGACTTCATCTCAAGCACGCACCAACATAGTCACGCACAGAACAGCACCAATGTTTGAGTTTTTCCTGGCCCCGTCAGCTGGTCGCTGGGCAATGCAGCAGATGAAGCACAGGTAAAAGCCATCAGCACGGACAGGAGGGTTGTTCCTGGATCAATGCTCTCTCGCTCCCACGACAGAACAACAACAACAGTGAAAGAGAGGAAGAGAGAGAGAGATGAGGGTACTCAACGTGGTCACTCTGACCTGGGTCAGGCTCCCTGCTAGCTCAATGCAGCGGTGACCAATGATGAGCGTATTGACTCTTTTGGCATTAACATGACCCGCTCAAGTCTCCTGGGAGTTGTGGGATTTTCACTTGGGGAATCCTGGGATGGCTCCACGGAGAACCTCGTGTTAGGCGGGCGGTGGGTGGGAAGATAGGCATGTGTGAATATCTTGAGTTGCCAGCAGCCAGATGGAGAGAACTGGCTTACGACGTCTTGCCCCTTGTCCCCTGCATGCTGACAGTATGTACTGTACTTTATCTCCAGGACTACCAGGCTGATACGGAGTTGTCTTTCAGCGCGTGGTGTTGTGTTATTGTCGTGATCAAGCTGAAGAGCCGAATGTCTGGGTGAGATAGATGCTTCAGCTGTCACTTGCCTCTTCTTTCTCAGCAATCAATCCTCATTCGAGGCTATTTTCTGAACAGGCGTTAGATTGCAACCACACTGCTGTCACGCTCCTGTCGAAAGGGTTGCATGTCCGAGATGCGAAGCGGCCCCCCACCGTCTTGGGGTGATCATGTTGGCAAAGTTTAGTACCAAAATCACTAAATAATAGGGGATCTTACCGCTGACAGTGCCCTGTAATGGCCGGGTTTTAGCAGTCAGTTGCAGTGAGCTCGGCTCATGGCTCCGAGTAGGTAGGTACATAGCTAGGTGCCATTCAACCTGACTAGGACCATCCCATGCATTATTAGCGTGTGGATAACACGAATGGAGTGGTACCGGTACGTACCTAACTCTCGAGGTTTCCATCTCAATCACCTCACCTCACTCTGAACAACAGATTGGCTTCTTTTTCCTATCACCATCTCATCATCTCCATCGTCTCGTTGTTTCTCCTCGTTCAGGTGTCTTTTTTCCTTTCCTTTCTTCTACTCTCCCCATCATCGCCATCACCGTTATCCATCGCCTATCAGGCTTTCTCAGCCCCTCGTCTGCCCGGCTCGACTTTCTCCAAATTGCCGTACCCCTTTCTCTCGGCCATCGCTTTCCCCGAATTCTCCCAGAACCCTTCGAACGCTTTCGATCTTCCACATTCTACATCTACTCGTCTCCTGTGATCGGTTGGCTTCAGACCTCGACACTTGTAACGTTCTCCTACGCATTTGCATTTGCCTCACCATTTGCTTCTGCTTTTTCCAGACCCTGTGACGATTCTCGACGAGTGGAAATCTTGCCTGCCCTGCCGATCATAACCCTCATCTCGCGAGCGAACTGCGTAATACTTTGTTTCCTCGCCTCATTCGTCTACTTCAACGTCCCATTGCCCCGAACTGTTGACAACCCCCTCATGTTCCGTTACAACTAGGTCGAGATTCAAGCTGTCTCACACGACTCTTGATCTTGTCCCCAACCTGTTATCAAATCATCTCGTAGCAGAGTTGTCTGTTCACGGTAATAGTGAACTGCTTCTTCAGCACGATCAATTCCTTTTGTTCCGGGTCGCTGGCGTCCTAAATCACAGCCTCCTCATCTTTTTTCGTTTGTCATAAAGATATAAACAAGAAAAAAAAAGTAGGTTGGTTGCGCAAACTGTCTCTCGCTGCTGAACGGGAATTCAACTCAATCTGGGATATCCAGATGGCTCATCCTTTCTTGTTCTTTTTGTCTTGTGCTTCAAAAGACCTGTGCTCCCGTGAGAACTATGCTAACATAGCTGCTTGTTACAGTTGTTCTTGTGTCGAGTTGTAATACACTACACCACGAATCGACATCATCAGATTTTTCGAACTACGACCAACGACAATACACAGGCACAACTCTCGTGGGTACGCTTGTTGTTGACGGCCGCTTATAGCTCGCTATACGTCAATGCAAACTATGGCTGCTCTGGTTCAGACCTTCCCCCAGCAGACTGCAACTGTTACGATGCTCCAGACCCGACCGTCCTCCTCGACAAGCATGATACCCAACACCCAAGGCCAGGCTGGCCACCAGTATGCAGCAGCAGCTCAGGCCCCGAGATACGCTGTCCCTTCTCCTACTGGATATCGCGGAAGTTCGACTCCTGTCCAGCAGTACGCATTTACTAGTACGCCGACTCTGAATCACACGCAATCCTGGCAACCGCAGGCTCAACCTTCACGAAACTATAATCACAACGCCAACTATGGCGGGCGTCAGTTTAACCCTTCAGTCACCAATGTGCAATACAACGCCATGGGCGTTGGACAAACGGGTGCTCGTGATGATTCCGCAATTCCTCAGCGACGAAACATTGTGCCTGCTCCTCGGCCTCATTCCGCCTTCCTTGCTGGTCCCACACAGCCAACCTCTCCAACTTCTTCAAACAAAGCTGCACCAGACAGGTACAGACGGTCACTCACTCCTCAACAGAATCAACATGGTCGCTCTCAAAGCACAGCCGTTCCTGTGAATGGAATGCCTACAGCGACTCAACTCTATAATGGTCCCAATCCTTCCCGCTCGGCGATCCCAAACCGACCCAACAGTTTCTACAATGCTATTCCCGGCACATCCATGGATGATTTGCAGCTGCCCCAGTCAACTATGGACGATTCGAACCGATCACGCCGACGTAGCATCCGTGCTAACTCTGACGTCTCCAAGCCTATCGCACAAGACAAGAACAAGGCGGATGGACAAACACTCAGGGTAGTCACTAATAATGCTGCGCACTCGCGCAATGGCAGTTCTGAGAGTGTTAATTCCAGCCGTAGCAGTCACTCTCGACCATCCTCGGTAAGTTGATGATCCTTGAATCATTATCCAATCAGCAATAAATGGTAAAACTTGTATGCTAACAGGGATGTTATGCAGTCTGCCAACCGCAATATGTCTACCCCCACTGGAAACCCCTCTTCCCAAGCAAACAACGAAACCACTTCTAAGCAAGATCACACCAAGGTCAACATCCCACCTCGAGGGTCATCTTCCGATGCGATCAAGCGCACGACGAACCCTTCTCCTCTCTCTAGACCAGCTACCATGGCTAGCGAGGTCACCGAAGACGGATCTTCCAACGCGCCAAGTGCGGGTAATGTAGAATCACCCGCGGCTAAACAACTTGCAGCCATCAAGGATAAAGGGCGCAAGTCTAAGAGCAAAACTTCCAGACTGCGACGTGCATTCTCATTTGGAAGCGCGGCTGAATTCCGTAAGGCTGATGGTGAGGGCGAGGCAACTGATAAGACGGAACCCTCCAAGCTTCACAAGGACCCGACGGCCGACGAAGCCTACGATGCTGAACAAGCACGTATTGCGGAAGCGCAGGAGGCTGCAGGCCTTGGGCACAGCATCTATGGTGGCAGATTCTTTGGTGGTTCAACCGATAACCTTTCGATCTCTTCGACAGCATCCTCGGCTTCTATCATGATTCGAAAAATGGGCCGAGGTATGAAGAAGGGTGGTCGATCGTTTGTTGGAATTTTCCGACCTAAATCAGTGATCGGAGTTCCTCCCGCTGATGGACCTGTAAAACCTGAAGTTAGCCAAGCTGCTGTATCGAGGGTCACTGTCGAAGCCGAGACGCAACGAGTCAACGTGTCGGCCGATCCTAAACAGACAGACACCTTCCCCCATCTCGAGCGCAACTCCATCGATACCAATTTGGGCGCTGAGATTGCTGAGCGTCTTGGAAGCTCTGGAACCGACAATTCCAACTCACGCAAGAGTATCGTTGGTGGTGATAGAGAACGCGCGGAAGTGCTTGCTGCCGTCCGCAAAGGAATTCTCAAGCGTATGTTCAATCGCCCTATGACAAAAACCCCAACTAACAGTCTTTAGGTCCAGGCTCAGCCAGCCCTTCTATTCGCCCTGCCGATTCTTCACCCGGATTGGATCTTCCCAGCGTCCCGGCCGTTACCGACTCGCCCAATTCCAGCGCTCCCAGCACTCCCAACGACGAGTCTCAAGGTCATCGACGAACTGGTTCGATTGCTATCGGCAGCGAAGATTACTTCATGTCTGCTTTGAGACTACGACAGGACAGCAAGAGCGCACCTAATACACCGCATGGATCTACCAAGCGCAACGCGACATTCTCGCCTCGTATCGTCTTCCATGATACTTGGCCAAGCCAGGAGTACGATCGGCGCGGTGAGATTGCTACCTGCAATCGGTTGACTCCCATGCTTGCGCAGCAGATCAAGGAGGAGCTGAACACCTTCAAGATGGTATGTCTGTCGTCAACTCTTGTTAAACCAGCTGCTAACACAATACCAGGAAATGGAAGTTCACGAAAACTCAAAGATTTACACGCACTTTTTCTGATGATGGCAATGCCCACCACGAGGAGCGAAGCTTGTTAAGCGCAGTGTTTTGTTTCCTTTGACTGCTACCGGGCTTGAACCCGGAATCTTGTATTGCAACCAACCATATTAACCGCTTTGGGCGTTTGGGACAGCATTGTAAGGTGTTAATGGTGTTGATCACTCTAACCAGTCTCTACATGTCATTGTGGAATTTAGACCAAAGAGTCATACATTTCTTTAATTTTGCTTTACTCATCTCTCTTTTCTTTTCATTTTGGGACCGACGAGGAATGGAGCGTGACGGAAACCACATACATATTTCTGGGACCTTGCAGTAGTGGACTTGTGTGCAGCGTGGCTTTCTCTAATCAGTCGATCACCGTTGAACCTGGGACGCCACGTTAATTCGCAGAACATCATTTATTAGTCTTATTCGACATGAACAAAAAAAACCAATGGAACGGACATAGCATGAACTGTTAATCATTTGTTTAGCCTGATGTGCCTCATGCAATGAATGCTTAAGAAACCTCCATAGTACAATGCTTTGTCCTGCGTTTGAGATGTTGACTTTGGATGCAGACGCAAGTATTGCGAGTCAGTTCCAATTGTGCCTCATCTCCATTTGATTGTAGCGACTACCTTAGTAGGTACGGGGATCGAATCAAGTTACGTATCTGATTGATGGCGGATCGGAGATTTAACTTGGCATAGGGAGCACCGTAACTTGGTAGAGGTACATTAGGTTACATGCATCCATTTGTGCATCCGATCTTGAGCAAGGCTGATGCTAGGTACTAAGGTACTCCGTACATTACCTTGATAAGGCTGGCTGGTCCCCGCGATTCAGCCACACCCCACATCCGGAACGGGAGGTGGAAGCATTACAATAGAGCTGCTGAGATAAACTCCTTCTAAAAAAAATTTGTTGTCGTGGGCACGATAAACATCAGCGGCCAATCGCTTTGCGCCTCACCACTTTGCACATTCTGGAGCGACTCACAAGACGAGCCTGGCTCTGGAAGAGTCCGGGATATCTGTACCTTTCTGTCCCGAACCATCGATCTGCTTTTTTCGCACAGCGCATATCTACAATGACGACCACAGAGAATAACACCGCGGGGCAACCCCCAGCTAAGCTACAAGGACGGGCTTTCTACGAGTCTATTGGCAGCCCCAAATTCATTGTTGCGCCTATGGTGGACCAGTCTGAATTTGTAGGCAATCCTTTGTTCTATAATGAGCGATTGAGACTGACAGCTGCAGGCCTGGCGTATGCTAACCCGGAGTTTCATTTCACCCACCGAACAAAAACATCTTCTGGCTTATACGCCCATGCTTCACGCCCGACTCTTTTCGCAAGATGAGAAATATCGCAAGGCACACTTCCAGGCCCTCCGATCTGACGGCGAAACTCCTTGGTTAGACGGAAACCCTTCAATCGACCGCCCATTATTTGTCCAGTTTTGCGCCAACGACCCGGATGCACTCCTCTCCGCGGCCCAGCAGGTTGCGCCCTACTGTGATGCCGTCGACCTGAACCTCGGATGTCCTCAGGGTATTGCGCGCAAGGGAAAGTACGGTGCGTTTCTCCAGGAGGATCAAGATCTCATATTTCGCTTGATCAACATCCTGCATAAGGAGTTGCCTGTGCCTGTTACGGCCAAGATTCGAATCCTGGATACCAAGGAGGAGACTTTGGCGTATGCACAGAATGTACTCAAGGCTGGTGCGTCTATTCTCACTGTCCACGGGCGAAGAAGGGAGCAGAAAGGTCATTTGACAGGCCTGGCAGAATGGAAGATGATTCGCTTTCTCAGAGATAGTCTACCTAAGGAGACAGTCATCTTTGCGAATGGTAACATTCTTCAAGAGGGAGATATCGAAAAATGTCTCGAGGCTACAGGGGCTGATGGTGTGATGAGCGCCGAGGGTAACCTCAGTGACCCAGCTATCTTCACAAAACCACCACCCGTTGGTCAAGAGGGACGGGAATACTGGAGAAGCAAAGATGGAAAGGGGGGTTACAGAGTCGACGCTGTTTTTAGACGGTATATGGACATTCTCCACGAACATGTCTTTGGAGAGAAGGCCCCTGAACGGCGACCACTCTTCATGCCTGGCGACGACACAGAGTGGATGAACGAGAGCGAGACCACCGAAGACGAGCCACCATCTAAGAAGCGACGAAAGGACTTGGGTAAGAAGGGAGAGCAAGGTCCCAATATGTCAGCTATGCAACCTCACCTGTTCCATCTGCTTCGACACCTTGTCTCCAAGCACACCGATGTGCGGGATATGCTAGCAAAGAGCCGAGCTGGTGACATGCAAGCCTATGAGCGTGTTCTATCTGCAGTTGAGCGTAAAGTAGCAGAAGGCCTTATTGAGTATGAGCGTACGAACGGAGAGAGCGTTGCGGAGACACCGCTGGCTGAGGGTGAGCAGGACCCCCCTGAGGATGAGAGCTCAGTGGGCACTCAGAGACGGTGTAGGAGACCGTGGTGGGTTGTCCAGCCTATTATTCGGCCGTTGCCAAACGAGGCGCTTAAGAAAGGAGCTTTGACTTTGAGTAAGAAGGATAAGGTTAAGGCACAAGAGAAGAAACAGGAGGATAAGGGTAAAGAGGAAGATATCAGGGCGCGGGATGAGGCTTTGGCGGGATAGATGGGATGACATTATAGCGGATACAATATAGATGGCGTCTAGGGGTCAACAGTGGTTAGAATCAAATCAAAAGACACCTTTCACGGCGATTTGTAGGATCAAGTGTTGTGCTTATGATTGATGTTGGTGTTGGTGTTGGTGTTGGTATTACAGGACGCAAACAGGAAACCTATACCAGCGGCCATTTGATTCACTTCCTGTAGAGAGAAAACCCATGTATTACGAACTTATTTTATACTACGTAGTAGTATCCAAGTAACGAACGATATTAGGTTGGTAGCCCTGTCTAGGATATCACAAGTTTAAGGTAGTAACCCCATAGTTCAGTCATCTAAGAACCGGCATCTTGAGCTCTTACAAGCCTTCCTCATACATAATTGGGATCATTTCAAGGGAAACCCGCATAGGATCATGAGAGTGCATTCGCTGGCAATTGCCATGACTTCCGATCACCTCGGCTGGGAATTTCAGTAATGGAGAGTTAGCACGGACCTATGGTTTCTGGTTTAGGGAAAGTTTTCCAAGCCATTCATTCATTCACGACCTTTGGCGGCTACGATCATGGGATTGTCCGACCACACCCTTCATGGATGTTTCCCTTCAGCGTAGTACAGTACCAGCTGAGTCTAAGACATAAGAACTGGCAGTTAAACTCATCACTCTTTTGAATTGTAATGTTTGCAATGGTTCTATCAGTTTTCTCCTGAGGGATGCAAGCCAGCTTTAGGTACTTTGAGTTCATACCTTAGGTAGCTTACCTACCTACCTTAGTATAAACATGCCGTTTATACACTATGGCGTCACGTGCGCTTATCGGATCGTCTTACCGGGGCAGCCCGGCTGTGATAGCTACCTGGAGCTTGGTAGGCACCTAATGTAACCGCTGTAAGCCAGTCCAACTCCAACCTACCTACTCCTCCAACACACACATCATCAACACCATCGCTTTAGGACTTTTTTTTCTTTTTTTTTTTTTTCTTTTTGATTCGGTTGCGAGAATCTCTGGCCTCTAGCTTCTCCCGCAGTTGCTTCGTTACAGCCTCATCAAAGCCGCAGCAGCCAGGCCTCTGATCAAGTCCTCGAAACTTGCTTCAATTCGCTTCTCGCTTGGCCATCTCCCTCATCCTCACAACATCTCAATCAATTCAAGCACTCGTCTGCTTGCGCTTTCTCAATTGTCCATTCGACATATGATGCCCACGTGTCGATAATCAATCGCCATGGCTTCCTCCGGCCGAGGACAACCTTCTCTTTCCGTACGCATGCCTTCCAACCAACCTCTCGATCGTCCTCCTATCGATGCTCTCTTCCTCATTCACTTCGACGTCAAAGCCGGATACACGATTCTCTGGAAACAAAATGCTCCTGGAATTGACCTCGAAGGTCTTGTAGAATACAAATCCCTTCCTTCCGGGTTACATACCGTCTCCGAGGACCTCATCTACTTCGTCCACGATAGTGCCCATGCAGGGCTTAGCGCTTTCGTTAACATGCCCTGCGACGAGGAGGAGGCACGTAATGCAAGGATGTTTGCAGTCGGAGTTCTGGTTCCCCTAAGCTACGGTCGCCTTGGTCGCGCTTGGAGACATGCTGAAGGGCTGAAGGGGATGGCTGCGTACGTATCGCTCTACTCTATGCGCAATTGCAGTTGGGCTTGAATTCGGCTGACGTGTTGGATAGAAAATTGGCCGAAGATCGGAAAAACACGGATATTCTTGAAGAATATTGGGTTGCCAATCGCGAAAAAACTGGTAATGGCAATCGCCGCCTCTCAGGAGAGACGCCTGTGAGCTCTCCCTCTCTCAACTCACAACCATTCCCCCGCAAATCCCACAGCCGTAACCGATCAGCTTCCGATGGCGCCTCTCTAATACCGCCTGGCAACAAACTCTCACCCTATCACCCCGCCTGGAGCCTAACTAGCCTTCTAGACAAGTTAGGGCCCCTCATCTTTCCCATACACCGCGCTGCTTTGCTGCGTAAACGTATCTTGATATCATGCCATGCGCCAGTCCATGAGATTTGTGATTTTGGTAAGTCGCACGTTTCAACAAACCCTAGCTCTATGCTCATAATCACACAGTATATAACCTGTCTGTTCTATCCAACATTCCTCTATCTGTCACCGATATACTGCCAGGCTCAGCTTCAACGCAACGTCTAAGACCCCTTTTCTCAATTGGCGTTCATGACATCCCCTTTTTGATGGACGATTTTGAGGCGTCCAAAAGACCACGCAATGATGAAGATGCTGTAGATGATGAATCAGGCTCTGGGTGGATTGCATGTACTACTGACAGTATCCTTGCTATGAAGGACACGCTGTGGGATATGCTTATCACCTTGCCTCCTGACTACTCCTCTAACGCCACAGAACGAGTTTGGCCGGTAGTTGAATGTCCTCGTGGACAGCCTATCAAGGCAACTCAACGAGATCTTCGCCGATTTACTTCTCTAAAGAACGGCCTTGCCCGTCTTGCTGCTGCCAGCCAACGCAGCGCAGTCCCGGAATCGCCTGAGGAGGAGCGTTCTGCACGCCGGTTTTCTACCCAGTCAAGTCACATTGTCCGTGACCCACGAGACGATGCAGTAGAGACGGTCGTTGAGCCCCTGACCTGGGCAGCTTTCGCCTACAATGGTTACATGTGGTGGGCTAGCGCAGGTGAACAATTACGCCAGGAACAGCAAGAAGAAGCAGCCCACGATGCATCTCTCCTTGCCGACTTCGGACCCTCATTCATGTCTGTGCCACGACCAGGTTCCCGCTCCGGGCAATTGTCTGATTCACTTGGCTCTCTCAATGCCAGCCACCGTGCCCCTGATGGCTCAGGTGAAGCACGATTTGAGCTCGCCATCATCGCCTACTTCCATCGTCTCACCACACAACTACTGTCTGTACTGGGCGATCTAGCTGACAGCCAAGACGAGCCTTATACTGACCATGACGACGACGACGAGGGCTTATCACAAGCTTCTGGCGAAAGGGCAGCGCTTCGTCCTTCAGATTCCGACCTCGAACCTGATGATGCCGACGCCATTCGTGTAGATAGCCACGCTGTGGAGAATATGGGCCTCGACGTCTGGAGCGATACTGACGCTCTATTCATTCGCGACCTCTCAATTCTGTATTTTGGCCGCTCCGCTCGCATTGAGAGCAAGGGCATCGAGGTCTGCGGCGTTCGAGTCTGTTAACAAACACTCCCGCATGTTCAAAAGAGCTGTACGAGCGAGACGAAAGCTGGTCTTGCGTCTTTGGAACCTTATATACTACTTGCAAGGTCCTGAGAGAAATTGAAAGAAGCACAAAAGGAGTACATAATGCGTGGAAAGAAGTCTGCCTCACAGGCACTATTTTAATAAGGGAAGAGAATGTCAATACGGGCGCTTGTTATGTGTTCGTTGTTGCTTCAATAGCTCCTTGGTGTTCAAAGATATTTACTGAATGGCTGGCTCAAGTTTGAATGAAGCAAGCTGCTCTGGGCATAATTTGAGTTCAAGATAATAGGTCCAGCAAGAAATGTTATATATATACTGAGTGTACCCAAAGAAACCCCTGAACTCCCAACATGTTTCCGGGCAGAAACAAATGCCTAAAATAAAAGAGCCATCATCCGCCTTCGGACTTCTTTCTTTTCCCTAATACATACACAAAGGATTATTTGGCCTCTGTAGACACGTATCATGCTCGAGATGGGAGAATTTCGCTCATGATTTAGTGATTACAGTACTTTTTTTACCTACAAAGAGAATATTCATTCATGAGCCCGCTATGACTCATCCTCGGTATCTGTATTTGTTGCGCTAGTGTCATCCTCCTCCTCATCCGTGCCACTCTCATCTTCAGAGTCGTCAGACTCTCTTCTACGGGCCTTAGGAGTCTGACCAGTCTTGAGAACGTGCATCTGCCCAGCCAGGGAATCTGAAAATCTGTTAGCATACGGATTGGGAGATGTGCTCTGTGATTTAGACTTACCCTCTTCAGGCTCACTGATCTCATCCTCGGCTTGCATTTCTGCTGCCTTGCTTGCCTCCTCAACAACAAGAGTCACCTCCATCTTGGTATCGAAGCCAACGTACGAGTCACAGATAACGTGCAGAACAAAGGTGTAGTGGCCGGCTTGAGGGGGAGCAGCAAACTGAGCCTTGAGAGTCTGCATGTTGAAAGTAGGCTTGCCCTCATCATCGATAATAGGTTGGTCAAACTTGGCGAAGTGGAACGGAGGGACAGCCATCTTGCCCTGTTTGGAGTCGCTGAGGAAAGCGTGCCATTGAGGAGAGTGATCACGGGCGTAGTAAGGAGCGTGTGTAAGAGGGGGGAGAATAGACTCCTCCTCAATTGGGATAAGCTTGCCATCAGGGCCCTTGATGGTTTTCTTCTTGCGACCATTGATAGCCTCGATGTCGTCCTCGGCGGGATCGATATCCTCGAGATCCAGCTCGTTGACAGGAGGAATGTTCTCGGTACCAGGAGGAATGAAGCGACCCTTGATCACAAGAGAAACAAGAGAAGAAGGGATGATGAAGCGCTCACCAGTAACCTTGAAGAAAGCCCTGGATACACGGAAGAAGGGAATCTGCTTGGCGACGCCGATTGCGGTCTGGTACTGCTCTTCGGTCAGGAGACCTTTTCCGACAGCAAGCTGTCTGCGCTGAGCGTCTGGTCGATCCATGAATCGGTGGACGGGCAGATGTGTCTTGGAGTCACCCTCGATAGCACGAGCGATCTCGGGAGTGATGTGGGGAAGCTGGAGAAGAGGAGACGCGTGAGGTGCAATAGCCTGGATCAAGTTCTGGCTGGTGTAGAACGAGTTGGCAATGGGACCAATGTTTCCGTAGGCTAGAGTAATGGCGTTGAAGGACTGGTTGAGAGCGCGAGCAATGGGGCCAACTTGGAACTTGGCCTTGGTAAGAGCAGAATCGTCTAGTTCAACACGCCCAAGGTAAGCCCAGAGCAGAGCAAGGGCCTTTCGTCGTACACCGTTGTCAAGGTCTTCGAGAGCCTCCTTGTCCTTGAGCGACATGCCAGAAGCAGTGGGTCCGGCCTCGCTATCAGCAGTGATCCGTGACTCGATCTTGGAGAGACCGGATTCACCCTTGTCACCCTTCAGAATATCTTCAAATTCCTTGCCAGCGCTAAGAGCCGTGACGATGCCACCTTCTTCGATTTCGTCATCGTATTGTCGGAACAGGTTGTTGGCGCTCTCCATCAAGACACCCTCCTTAGACATTCTCTTGGTACCATACCACCATGATCCAACAAGCCAAGGCAGAAGAACCCCAAGGAGCATAGTATAAAGGAGAACGACGTACTTGCCGCTACCCTCCGCAACAATAAACTGGGGAAGGGCAATTCCCATGCTGAAGCTCTGCTTTCCATCGGGGTGGCCATATTGGATGTAGTTGTTGCGCACATCCTCGTCAGTGAGAGCTTGGTAGGCCTTGGTGAGTTCGACATAGAAGTCGTTGAGGGATTCGACAGTCTCATTTTTGGCTGGGTCAGGTCGAATCTTGTCGGGATGGTACTTGAGGGAAAGCCGCTTGTAGTGCGATTTGATCTGCTTCTCATTGAGGGACTGGGGGCAATTGTGTCAGTATTGCTGATTAACAAAATGTAGTTGTCGCAAAACTCACTTCTGAGATACCGAGAATATCATAAGGGTTGTAGAGCTTAGGCACAGTTCGCTGAGTGACCACGATTAGGTAGGCCATGCCGGCCATGACAGCCCAGCCGATTATCACAAAGATAACCCGCTTGACCCTCCATTGACTGCGCTTCTGCGCTTTCTTGAGCGACTCGACAGTGGCCGCATGCTCTGACTTGTAGTCTGTCTTGATTCGCGGCGCAAGCGCATCTTGGTCGCGACTCGGGCGAAGGAGTGTGTAGGTAAGGGGAAGAGTGACGAGACCGGTGAGGGTGAGGATAAAGAAGGGGAAGAATTGACCCTATTTACGCAGGTTAGCCCGTGTTACAGTATAGAGTCGGCGTCTGCCTTACCTCCTGGTCATAAGAGTAGTCGGAACTCATCCTAACGAGGTGAAGAGAGCCCCAGGGCTACTCTCAAAGCAAGCTGGAGGGGAAACGTAGCCCACAACAAGGGCGATCAAATGTATAGAGGTTTGAAGCCAAGACACACAAATCCGCTGTAACAAATAAAGAGAACCTCTTTATAAAACCAAGAACAAACTCTCTGCCCAAAAAGAGTGTATTTTACTGGCAGATAATACTGTGCTTGGTGGTGAGAATGGAAAGGAAGAAACCGTCCGAGCCGTGGAACTGTCGTTTAGTTACGGCCACGCAGCGCATTTCCCATGGAGGTTCAGAGCGGGTGGGTTTGGTTGTCGCTGCCGGTAATCGGATTATCTGTCACTCCCCACTTGCCGCTTGGACTCCAGCACCTAGGACTGGCTTCTTCCGTACGCGCCACCGTGTTCACAGTTTCAGCACAAGGCTCAATTTCAGAAAGAACAAACAGCCACTAGTTAACACCTATTGCTAGTGCGCTCAGCCCTGCAAATCTATCAACTTCTAGTGACAACCATCAACTCTATTTCGAGACTACAGTACCTAGGTAGGTATGGATGCTTACCACACGAGACAAAGAGATAGATAGGAGCGTGGCAATTGAGTGGTCTATTGATGAATGAGAAACACAAAGAAAAACCCTCGCCTGAATTGACAAATGAAACGCTTGATATAGACTAGGTTAGTAGATAGATAAAGACGCCTGTAACGATCCAGGTACTTGTTCCTCCCAAACCAACCCAATTTTCACATCCAAACTTATAAAGCGATTGTACTATGTAGAGTCATGCTGGTATTATGTCCACTCCCATTCATCTTACACGACAGTTCACTCATCCGCTGAGTTCCGAGTCACTCTTCTCTTTGGGTTCTTCGTAGAGGACGTCATCATCGAGAGTGGTCATACCAAGGCCAAGCCCACTGAGGTCATCCACGTCAGTCTCCTCCTCTGTAGTTGCGCCGTTGCCCATCTCTTCCACGAGAATATTTCTGAGGTCCTCTTCGCTCAGAATGGTTTGAATGCTGCCCCTACGCACCCATGGTCGTGAGTCTGAGCGTCCTCGCTCGACGAGCCGTTCAATCTTGAGTCGGTTCTCGATAAACTTAAGCTTCGGGAAAGCGCTTTGCTTTCCCTCATGAATCATATGAGATAGTCGATGAGGGTCGGGGTCCGAGAGAATCTTCCAAAAGTCGGAAATCTTCGACTTGGGCCAAATAGTAATAGTGCCGCTAAACTGCTGCAGCCAAAGCTGACTCCAATCCTGACCAAGAGGTCGTGGCAGTAACTCAGCATGACGGATAAACTTGAGCCACTTGTTCATATCCAACTTGAGATAGTGCTCAAACGCTGACATGAGGTAACCACCTCGCCATCCACGCCCCTTTCGATGTGTGACTGGGTGGCCAACTGATCCTCGAGAAGAGAAAAAGAAGAGGTTGATATGCGGGTTAACCTGGCTGACAATCGTAAAGTTGACGTTGAAGTGCGTGTTCAATGCCTTGATGGGGATGTCGGTTCGTAAACTACCATCCTTCCACTTGTGTCCAAAGGAGTACGGCTCCAGTGTTCCATCCCGTGTCTTCATCATGAGGACAACGGGATTCAGAATGCCGGGTACCGCAGCTGATGCTAATACAGCAGACCAAATAACACAGTCAGGACTTGTCAGATAGTTGCATAGAATAGTTGGTGAATGTGGGTCAGCTGGCACACAGGTAACATTGAGAATACGGCCTGTCCGTTCATAAGCCTCCCGGAATGTCAAAGAACCATGTGTCCACCAGCCGCATCGCCGTGCCCAGTCAACGGAGTCAAATCGAGCTCCCGTCTTCCACCATCGTGGAAGCCAGACAGTGAAGGATTCGCGACAGGCGTTGATGCGCTCCGAAAGAGCTGGCACAAGTAGTTGGTCAAGCTCCTCATTCGTTCGAGTAGCTACCAAAGCTGCAACCAAAGCACCACCACTGGTGCCTGTAATGACATCGGGTAATAAATTCGCATCGAGCAAAGCTCTGACAACACCGATGTGATAGTAGGCGAAGGCAGCGCCGCCAGACAGACAGAGCGCGGTTCTTCCATAGTTGGCATAAACGTGCTTGAAAAGAACTCGCTTCTGTTCCATCTCAAGCTGTTTAGTGTTCGCCAAAAACTTGATACTCTTCTCCTCTGCTTCTTGTTAGAACCTTCAACGTTGTCAACCAGAGATTTCAGGCACTCACCTTCATCAAGAAAGTTTTGTACCAGGTTTTTGGTTCCAAAGTACGTCTGGCTATACAGCCTCGCGTTCTCAACACCAACAAAATTATTCTTGACGCAGGCCTCGATCAGAGTCTTGAGCTCATCCACCGCCTTGCCACCATCGCCTTTCTCGCCCTTTCTGTCTTGTTCTTCAGCACGCAATCGTGTCTTCTTTATCTGCTCCCACACTCTCCGAACCGTCTTGGAATCGTAATATGCAAAATCATTCTCTTCCCTCCACGTTTGTCGACCCAAGTAGGTATCAAGCTCCTTTGCGGCACTCACCCAATCCTCGTACTTCGAAGCATTTCGCAGGTTTCGTCGGAGTCTCTCTCGCTGACCTCGCCATGTAAAGAAATGCTCATATACCCAAATGTACAACCTCGTGGAGAGATATGCAACAGCAAGTCCAGCCAGCCATGCGAACACAAAGAAGAGTAGGGGCCACTTCGAAACTTGATATAAATATCCTTCTCGGGTTTCGTCCTTGGTGCGGGTACCTAAAAGGCCTTCGACGGGCCCCTTTCCACCCCTGCGCTTTCGCTTGCTTCGCTTTGAACCGCGCCGACGGCCATAGATCTTTTCGTTGACAGGCGCCCAATCGTTCTGTGCCGTGATAAATGTTCCCTGGCTCGGCGTTGAAGGAACAGGGAGGTCTCCAGAAGCAGCGCCCGCAGCTGCAGCGACCGCAGCGACATCATCCGCAAGGCCAGATTCGACCTGTGATGGTCTCTTTGTCACACTGAACGAACTCGGACTGCGCGGCGATCGAGCGCCCGTCTCATCGGCCGGACTCTGAAGCGGATCCGGAGCCTGAAGCGCCTTTTCAAAGGTTTCTAAATCGTGCGCATCGACAAATTCAGTGTCGACATCAGGAAGAAGGGAGGGGTCGAAGGATTCCGGGGGGAATCCATAGACGGGATCGCGAGGGAGAAGCGATGAATACGAAGAGGGCGACATTGCGAACGAGGTTGATGCTGTAATCTCTAACCCATTGCTGAACAAGAAGAAGCTGGAATCGAGTTCCACGTAATCGCGAGATGTTGCTGCGGGCTAAGGGAGTAATTGATTACTACGAATGTATGATGAGAGCTCTGTTGGGTTGCCTTGTGACGATTCTAGTAACATGACGTAGATTCCGTTGGGGAAAATGGCACGGAGGTACCTGATCCGGGGATCCATACCAGTCCGTCTTGGCGAACCGAGGCCTCTATCGAACACCTGGTATCACCACCCACAGTACCAAAATGAGCCCACAGACTCTGATCATGAGATATGAGACACAGTCTCTCTCTAGTTGTTGTCACCTTCTCCTTTTGCCATCGTTAGACATGTTACAGCACACATCATGGTATGTATCCTGCCTGGGTATGTCCATCACCGTTCATGAGCATCCTAGATCTCGCCAGTCTCCCCTTGCAAACATCCTGGCACATATCCCCAGGGGTCTAGTTTTTCCATCACCAGGAGCATGTTTTTCAATAATGAGGCTCGGTTAGGTTTTTTTTTTTCTTCTTTTTTCTTTTCTTAGCAAGTTAATGTAGTAGAATTGCATGACCAATGTTGGCCTAAAGGAGAATTCTGAGTCTCATAAGCACTTGATAGTCACATGTCCTCTCTACCTCTCCCCAACAGGACTCGACGTAATGTATCCCTCTCTAGCTCTCTAGCTCCCTGCCTCTTGTCACTTCTCTCCATCCCTTCCCCCTTACACGTACTGCGACAACCAGCGTATACCTTCGCCGTAGCCTTGTCGCATCACCACTGAGCACATGAAGAGCTCAATAGGTCGGATACCCTCGAGCTGCACCTTGCCCTTGCCAGTTGTCTGGTAAAGGCCAAGCTGGTGTCGCATCTCATCCTCAGAGATAGCATCGGGGTGGTCGATCTTGTTGCCGAGAATGACGAAGGGAACCTTGGAGAGCTCCTCCATTGAGAGGAGAGCGTCGAGCTCGGCCTTGGCCTCGGGGAATCGCTCGTGGTCCTTGGCGTCGACGAGGAAGACGACACCGTTAACCTCGGGGAAGTAATCGCGCCAGATACGTCGGGCTGTAGATAATGTTAGATGCGTAGATCGAGGGCAAATGGGCTGGTATTTGCACGTACCCTGCTGGTGACCGCCCAGATCGAAGGTGGTGAATCGAACGTTGCCGATGGCAAGCTCCTCGGATGCTGCCATGTCTCAGTATAAACGCATTATCAAATGCCTTCAAAGAAATATCTTACTAGGGTGAAGAGTGGGCTGCAGAATAGCGACACGGTCGTTCTGTAGATCCATCGTTAGTCGTCATAAACCTCCAAAACCGCCACCGCCGGCAACAAGCAATTCAATCCAACGCATTGCATCGACGCACCTTCAGCATGTGAAGCAGAGTGGTCTTTCCGGCGTTGTCGAGACCCAAGAAGAGCAGCTTCGCGTGCTTGTTGAGCAGTCCCAAGGAGGACAGCACATCGTAGACTATACGCAGCACGTGTCAGCCCATTCAAGTCGCAAGCGATTTATGGTACTCAAATGCATACACCAGTTGACAATCCACATGTTGACCAAGTATTAAAGTTGAGTATTAAGTTGAAATAAAAGGGGTGGTGTTATTATCTTGCACTGGGAAAAAGAGTCGTCGATATCGTTGGCGTCGTGGAATGGAGAACGTAGCTGGTGGTGGACTGTTAGGAGGCGTTGCATTGAATCAAAAGCTGGCAAGAAAGGGTGACGCTAGTTGGTGCCTAATTTGTCAGGCACTGATCATGGGGAAATGTCACGCTGTACACTTTGGTCCATCGAATTCCGACCCTAGGTCCTTACCTACCTACAGGTCAGGTGTCATGAGGCAATGAGACAGTAGGTAGAAGTGCAGCGACTTTTGGTGCCATTGGATGTCTCTCTCTAAGGTAGGTACATGTAGCAATTGTTGATGCTAGTTTCCCATTTTGCTAACCACAAGAAACGTGGCATTTATCACAAAACAGCTACTCTATTGAACTTCAGAGAAAAGCAAACAGGCTCGCACATGAATGTTCAATCTTCCACAGAAGTTTGCAACATCACGGGAGGGTGCACAATATCTGGCAGATAATCATTGTCGTTATTGATATTCCGCTAAATGCATGTCATGATAGCCTCTCATCCAACGCCGAGCATGTAACCCAGAAATACCAAATGCTGTATCGGGTATCCAAGCAGTTCAAAAATGGCTCCTATCCGCCTGTAGCGAGCGTTGTCCGGCCGCTTTATGCAATGACAAAGAAAAGATGAAATATGTACAAAAGTCCTCGGCCATTCCGAGCAACCAGGGCCAATTATCAGTATATACAGGTAACGATCTCGGAGGCCTGGCCGAGATGGTGTAATAAGAAAGGACATGTGTAGTCATCAAGTTAAATCATGTAAGATGTATCATCTTCGTCGTGACATGTCTCGCAGTCTAGAATGAAAGCATTGCTGTTCTTTTGCTTGAAAGACAAAGAAGCATGCTCAGATGGAAAGGACGTAGTTGGTCTGGTCCTTTTTGCCAGCCATAAGAAGGCCGAGCTCCCGCATGCGCTCAGTGCCACGTCCGGGAACGGGCTTGCGCTCAGGGATCTGACCTCGACGCGCGCGGTTACAGTACTTTTGGTGGAACTTCTCCTTGCGTCGCTGACGCTTGCTTTCAAGCCCCTTGACGATATCAATAGCTCCACGGATGTGGGTATCGCTATCGTGAATGACCCTTTGTCGGGCTTGCTTTCGCTGATGGCACATAGCGCCACCACGAGGCAGAGACTTGGTTTGAGTAAGACCAGGGCGACCAGCGAGGTTGAAGTTCACTTGGCCGCAGCGAGGAGATCCAAGAGGAGTGGTGATAGGCTTGCGTACAGGAGCCGGTGACTTAGCCTTTCGAGGGGATTGGCGATCAAACAAGGGCTTAGGCGATCGGCCTCGAGCCTTGGGGGGAGGTGAGCGGAATCGCTTAGGCGAGGCATGCTCGCTCTTGCGACGACGGCGAGTGCGATCACGCTCGTGATCCAAGTCTTCCATTTTACCCTGGAAGAACTCATCGTCTTCGTCACTTGAATGGTGAACAGGGTTGAAGATCTCTCCCTCATTTTCTTCCTCGGGCTCAGAGGCGGGGAAACTGGGATCAATATCCTGAGGGATGACACGAAGCTTTTCATTTCGTCGAGCTGCGAGGCATGAGAGATATGCTTCTTCAAGAGGACGATCCTCATCCAGAGTACCACAGACGAAATCAGTGCTATCGGGAAGATCAGGGGTCTCCTCGGCATATCTGACGCGCTTTGAGCGGCGGCTAGCTCGCTGGCTGTCCACGGTGGTGATAGAGGAATCGGATTGCATCTCGTGGAGAGAGGGTCGACGCATTAGAGTAGCACCCGATCCAATATGAACCACAGACTTAGCACCAGGTGTCCAAAGACGCATATCATCGTCCTCGTCGTCTTCGTCGGAATCGGCAAACCCGGTCTCTTCATCAGTGTGGTAGCCATCAGAATCGTCATCATCCTCATCCTCATCCTCGTCCTCGTCAAGCTCAATATTGAGTTCGTCCTCATCGTCCTCATCTTCATCGTCCTCATCCTCGTCGTCAACATCGGCGTCCTCCTCATCCTCAAGCTCGTCTTCCTCCTCCTGCGCCTCTTCTTCTGCTTCGGTAGCCAAACGTCGAATGTTATTCTCTTTAGTAAGTGTATCGTTAATAGTTAATTTAGTCCCAATGGCCTTGCTGTCGCGTCGAATCCAATCGTCTTCCCGGGTGATACCACTGGCAAACTCGTGGAACTGGGAGCTATCCGTGGCAAGATCAGAGGAGTCAGCGCGGAGAAATTTGGGACGTGACATGGAATGCCGGCGAGGTGTAACTTGGCGAGGTGCAGCAAGTGACAGGGCTGAAGTTCGCTTGGGGGTAGATGGAGACTCGGCCTTTGGCGTCGTATCCTTCTTAGGGAAGTTTTCGGTGTACTGAGGAGGAGTGTTTTGAGTTGAGGCTGGTCGAGCTGGGCATGCAAACTTGATGCATGACTTGCGAGGAGCTTCCTGAGCAGAAGGCGCCTTGACCATAGGCTGGGAACGAGGAGGCTGATCTTGAACCGCGGGCTTGCCACCACAAGCAAACTGGATGCTTCGCTTGCGAGGCTCCTCAGTCTTGCACTGCTGTAACCTGACAGCAGCGCCTAGCAGGGAGACCTGCGTAGGCTCGGCAGCACGCTCATCGTGCAATTGCATCATGGCCATTTCGGGTAGAGGTGGACTGGGTGTGTTTGGTCGTGAAGGACTAGTGAAGCCAGTGTCGCTTGTGAGGTCGGCGGTTGAAGCGAGGCTAATGTTACTGACGAGGGAGCGACGTCGCTGAGTATTGGTCAGGATGGATCGTGAGATGGCCTGGGGAGTGTAGAGGTCGTCGTCTGAGTTTCCATTAATAGCCTTGGTCAATAGTGAGGACTTGTCGGTTGAGGGTCGAATGGCTGTTCTTTGGAAAGCGTTGGCAGTAAACTGTTGTTTCTTGAAGGTTATCTCTGGTGGTTCGTCGGCCTCTTCGATCTCTTCTGAGCCGTGAGCCACCCAGGGTGTGTCTGGGTTGTTGGTAGGCATATTGGTCGTCATATTGGCAGGTAGATTGTTTCGACTTTGGGGGTGATGGGATGGATTTGAGTTGTACGGTCCAAAGACGTTGAATTCGTGGTCAGGAGATTAGGATAATAGTTGGAGGGAGTAGTCGATGAGTTGGCGTGTAGTTAACGTATCGTATGGAAGGCGAAACGTTACAGTTAATTGCCAGAGCAATAGCAACGTCGAAAGAATCGTTTGTTGTTAACAGTGTCCCTGAGGACAGTGGTGCTATAACAGCAAGACAAACATCGTCAACTGCTATAGACTGAGTATGGTTGTTGGGAGTGTGAGGGTGCCTTGATATGGGTCGATGGCAGAGGTGAGATGCAATGCAAGGCCGGGCCGGACTGGGCTTTTGAGGAGAAGCTAGAAGAGGAGTAGAAAAAGGCGGCTGATTCCAAGTTGCAGGATTCCCCAATCCAATCTCAATCAAGGATGGCGTCTGTGCTTCTTTGCTTGTGTTCTGTTGTGCTGTGTGGGTGTATGGTATGGGTGTGTGGTGTCGCTGTTTATTGCGCGTGGAGACCGCTGCAGATGACGTTCTGACGTTCTCCGAGGGCACGAGTACGATACCGTTGTATAGCGTAACCTTAAGTACAATACAGTACAAATCAAGGTCTGACCGTCTGAGACAAGTTTGCTGACAGGGACCAGGTTGTAAAGGATGGGTATGTAGGCACTTTGTCGATTGTTTTAAAGGAAGAACAAAACAAAACAAAGAAGGGCGGGAGAGGGGCGAGGGGAATACTTGAAGCAGTGAGAGAGAGAAGGGTGTCGTCGGGTCCTGACTTTGATTTAATATGGAGGTAGGCCTTGTTAATCGGCGCGAAGCAACGAGAATGGAAATGCAAGTGGAAATGAATCAACGAAAATGGCGGGAATACCTAGCGGTACCTCCGTACAAAGGAGGCTCTAAGCAAAAAAACCTAGAGTTACTCGGTACCTATGTAGCAGGTTGGGGCCAACGACGACAGGGACAGGATCTAAATTAGAGGGCGATGGACGATTTGCCGTGCCAGGAGCGGGTAAAAAATGGGGTCCATTTGACCTTTGTGCCCCCTGGTGTCAAAGATTTTACTAGCACGGGTCAGAACAAAAGAAACTGACTGGTGACTGCACGACTGATGGACAGTGCTCCATTGCTTACATTTCACAGGGCGCCATGTACTAAGGGCTCAGGGCAGGGCTTCATTGTAATACGCTATCACCAATTAATGAAAGCAAAGCTGAGGTGTGAGTGGACACGCACCGAGGATGAATGATTGAAGTGACTGATGGAAGCCAAGTTCCTAGTAAGCCAGCCGCTTTCAGCGCCAGCTTTAACCTCCTGAGGACAATGGATTGCTGGTTCACGGCATCTTGTGTGCCCTTTTTTTCTTCTTTTTTTTCCTCATGTTTCCTTAACGGGCTAGACCTTTAGACGCCTAGGTCGATCCATGGCTTTTTTCTTTTGCTATTGCGAAAAATATGCCTCCACTGTCTCTCTCTTTCTTGCTCCGCGACTGATCCTCCGAACCAAGTCCGCTTTGCCAATGCGCCGAGAAACAGAGTAGCCGTACAGGATCCATTCCGGCTCAAGGTTACAGATACCCGTATACATGTCCAATCTTGAGGCGAGCATTTGCGCATTCCGAGGTCCAATTTCGGCTCTAGCCCCAGCATGAAAAACAGACCGCTCAGCCCCCAGTATAATTCCCCTTTTCTTTACAGTTTATACATGGCCACAGCCATGAAGATTGTCCAGTCAGCGTTTCTCAATTGACCAGTGGCGCCTGTCAGCGACGGCCAACCTGAGATAGAGCACAGATCCACTGCTGTCGTACATAGCCGAAAAAAAGGTCGCCCTGATCTACTGTGTGTCACACCGTC
Organism: Fusarium sp. NFCCI 5145; assembly: GCA_033439405.1. NCBI lineage: Eukaryota > Fungi > Ascomycota > Sordariomycetes > Hypocreales > Nectriaceae > Fusarium > Fusarium sp. NFCCI 5145. Next base: position 32,416 of record JAWDHB010000260.1, read on the forward strand.
CTGACTCTGTCCATCAACCAGTTTCGGGGTCACGACTCGCTGCTTCGTATACCGTGTGAAGAGAGTATATGACGCTACTTGCACTGCCCTCCTCCAAGCCTCCCGTCGCGCTCGCATAATCATCCGCGAATAGGTACAGTACGGCACAGTACGGATACTCCGCAGAGTTCTGCATCTTTTCCAGAAGCAAGCCGCCACAGAATTCTTGGCCGTTGATTCATCATCCACTCTCGGCTGGCCCACAATGGAATTTTACTTCTAGGCCAGTTAGGAAGCGGCCTAAAGCCGCTTTCATGTTTGAGGCGGTGTATCGCATATCGCAGCACAGCTGTCGCTGTCGTGTTGGTCATCTGGATGACTTGTGACTGACAATCAGTCACTTTACCAACCAAATCTTCAGATGATAGACACGACTTGACACACAGCTTGCTTGTTTCAGTACACAGTCACTCCGCGCCAGGGACCACACCTATGCACTGCAAGAAGGGTTGGGTTGGTGCGCCACAGGCCGCTTTGTTGATATTTGAGCTGACTGGCGGTTTGAGACTTTTGACTTTGTTGCAGGCGTCGTCAAAGCCTTGTCTATCTCACGCCCTGCCCTTTGTCAGTGCAACAATGCACAAAAACAGCAACACAAGTTTGCCTGCCTTTTCATCTCGCCCTCTTTGTAGACACGTTTGTTGCACCGATATTGCACGTTTTAGTCTTGGCTACCCCCAAGCCGTGGGGGTAAAGCTTGGAATATCGGTGCAATAGTGATCCAGATGCTCGCCCACGATCACCTGTTCCGTTCAAATGAAGTGATTTCGTTGGTAGGATTTCCGCGCTCCCAACTTATGTACGTAGGAAGCTGCCGTTTACGTACAGACGTCTTCACTTATGATGGACCCTTGCCTCAGGGACGCACGCAGGTGGTTGCAGTAACCATCTTGGGTGCATCAACAACACCCCTTCGCCCATCCACCAATTGAACCCTTTTCTTTACAACGAGGCTCGTGAGCTCTCTCATGCATGTCTGGTCCACTTACATACATAAATGCAAGCCAGAAATCCCCCGATGACGACAGTTTGGCATGGACATCGGCATGGATGTATCTTACAGTTAACAAGCCTTTCCATGTGCCCGCAACAATGAATTGGACGCATGAGTCCGAGTCAAGACTCCTGTCAAGATGTTCACAGATCATCCCTCAAATTTATTGCAAAAGACCCTGAAACTGACTAGTAACCAGAAACAAAACAATGGTCTCTTCCCCTATTCATTCACATTATATCCACGACATGAGTTGATGAAAGGAATGAAGGGTCCTCTGTGTACTAGCTGCGCGATATCCGAGCTTCTCGTGACTCGCAGTACTTCATTTCATACAGTACTGCGACGATCGTGGAAGGTGTTTGAAACTGTCCAATCCTATCTAGTGCTGATCGCCAAATGCCTCGGCCTCTTCCCGTGGGTTGGAGTTAGGTACTGTAGAGCTGCATGTAGACAGTGCAACCCCCCTTAAGCAACCAAGGAATGACAGCCGGGGTCTCGGTCTTGGTCTTTGCGATAACGGACCTGTCTAACATGATATCAGTTCTCGACTGGCCATGGCGGGCAATTAGTACGTACGCGTATGCTCACAGGCTCAGCCATGGATGGACATTGACGCCTCTCGTCACGTTGACCCGTCCCCCTGGGCACTAACCCCGCGTTGTGAAGTCAACCCCCGCATCTTTAAATCAGTACAAAATGACAACGCGGTATCAGCGCGTAGCTAGAAATTCGCAAGTTACCTATCCGTAATCTGCTCTGCTTATGGTGTTGTATGGGTGTATCCAAAACCCTTTCATGCTCTGGCTCATGCAGCCCAGATAGCCTGTCCGCGTCGACTGTCCAGTGTCCTTCACCCACAGCCCACCCACTCTCAAAGCAGGGCTCTGACATCGCGAGACTCCGGCGGTGAACACGTTGTTTCTTTACGTTGTTGGTATTGCGGCTGGATTCACGAGCCAGAGGCATCGAGTAGGGTTGAAGCTACAAGAAAATTGTTGATCACGAGATGTCCGCCATCATCGCAACAATGGAGTCTGGTTGTTCAGCATACCGCTAAGCAGTATATGGGATAGCTATTAACATAATATCTTGGAGTCATTATTGCTGCGTCTCAGGAAGCTGGCTGCAACTAACACAGACTTTGATCTAGCTGGTTTTGAGACCGAGCACGCAATTCTCAAAAGTTTTGCTTCATCAATGTCGAAAAGAATGCGGGTATGTTGCTCTAAAAATGCCTTCAACGCAAACTCGTCAACATAAATGTAAGTCCTTTATTAGCCGCACCTCGCATATTGACCCGCATGCTACCCGCCATGTTTCTGCATCGTCAAGTATGGACCCAGGTCTCGGCCGGTTATACGACTGGGTCGACTCGAGGACCCAGTGTCTCGTTGTTATTTGCGCCGAAAGAGACAGTTGCGTGGTTTTTGGCAAAGGAGGTGTGGACATCTGCATGATGGGACAGCTAGCTACTGTGCATGCTGTAAGGATGGGGTTGTACAGCATTCAATGGAGACCTCCCTTCTCCCTTCCTTGCCGTTCTCCTTAGCCGGTTCCCTTCATCCAGCCTGCGATGGCTGGCTGCGATGCGATGGGCCGACTACTAGATGGGGATGGTTTGATTGTTTCATATCAATACAACACCAGAACAGAGCCCACGATTCAGGCCCCAGAAAAAAAGCCACGTCTGCAGATTGAGAAACAGCCATACTGCGATGCGACATGCAAGATATGGTGTCTATGACGGCGACGGTGCCAGTCCTGGCGCCGGCTTGAATGTTTGCTTCTGGGCTTGCAAAGATGGTCAAGTTCGTTGCCGATCAGGGACTTGACATGCCCTCCCCCTCCTAGATCTTTGCCAAGAGATTGATTTTCTCCGAAGAGGGCCTGAGCTTTTTCAACCTCGCCCACGATGCTCACTCAGCACAACGACCTACAAGGCTGAAATTCAACCGAAGCTAACTGTTAAAAATCTGACGGTCATTTCTAGCTTGCGTGCGGGAAATCTCCTTGTTATCCCAGCTCATGAAACTACTGTTGTGGGTTCATCTGAAAATTTGCGTCTTTGTCCAGACTTTTCTAGACCAACAGCTTCTCAAGCTTGAACTCTTAGCGTCACGATTAATTAGCTTCAGTCTTTTCTCCATTCACCGACGGTCCGTCTGGTCAGGGCAGAGTTCGTAATACGTATTGGAAAGTCAATCGCAATTCCTCACCAAGAATGAAAACAGCCACAGTCTGATCGCGAATAATAGTCTCGTCAGTGGAGACCTCATCACTTTTTCAGCTTAAACCTTCTGTTTGGAGCTATGGTGTCGAGTCCACACTAGCTCAAGGGTTGGGTTTTGGCGTTGCACTTGTCTCCCTGCTTCCTCTGAAATCTCCATGTCAACATGGCTGAGACAGCGATGCAATTCATTGCTCAGTGTCTTGGCAGGGGCTGGGTTGAGAGACGTCCATAACTTTCACTGCAGGTACTATACTGTACTGTACGGTACTGTACGGTACAGTGCCAAGATACCTGTTTACGTGGGCGTCGAGGTTGATGAGATAAGCAAAGTTGAGCTTGCTTGTTTATGCTGCGCCAGGTTGATGATGACAGTTGATGATCGTGACGCAGTTTGGGCCACTTCAGGTTGTCAAGGCAATTCCCAAAGTTACGTGTATTCCGTCCGTGGCAAAAGAGCGCTGAGTTACACCTGAAAATGCACATGCATTGGAAAATCTCGGGCTTCACGGGTCCCGGATCATCAAGCGGCAAGCGGACTCTCAAGCGTCCGAAACTCCACGAGCACAGATGACAGATGGCGTGTTTCTCGCATACTTGATAGACAGGTGGATTGGATGAAAGCAGGAGCAGAGTAAAAGTTACCTAGCTGACTTGTTTCTGTGACGTGTGAGGTCATGACAACTCAGGTGATCGGCAATTATATACGCATTGAGTGCCGAGTCCAATTTTCCTGTTTATTTTCCACGGTTGTCGGGTTGGGTTGGTGAGTATGGATGCTTTCAAACAAGAACCCGGTCCTCCGAATCATATCAGGCTCGGTTATACTTTCCAGTAAATCTAGATCACTGAGGGATTCGAAATACTGTCGTCATGGATGGAGGTTTTCTGGCCGATTGAAATCACAAGAACCTAATAGACAATTATTGATGTAGGGTAGCTAAGTTATTATCAATGCTCACATATTGCATTGCATCACACAAAATGATGATCATTCATGAGTTGGGGTATGACATGGTATACCAACATTTTTTTTTAAAGTACCAGGATCGGTTGGATCGTCTCCCAGGAGCCTGATGATAAATCCCTTTGCTTTACGTGAGATTCATGAACTGGTGTTTTTCAGGGTCCATTATTCGTATTACATGAGAGCCAGGCTTATCCTTTGGGCTTCTACCTACGCGAGAAGACATCACATGAAGAATGAAAATGATTTGAACTCGACATAAGCAACTAGCCTAACACAAAGCCAAGAGAGACAGTAGAATGTAATGATGAGGTGTAACATACTACTCCTTTACAATACCAGAAAGACCCAGGTAGCTCCAGGCTCCGACCTAACAATCACCCAGCTGCTGTTTTAAACCTTTATGTTCACATATCCAGTACTCACACCCACGGAGCCAGCCATGATGAATACAAACATAAATAGTAAACAAGCCAAAAATAACTCAAGCTTCGCCAGAAACGCCAGTTGATAGAGTACACATAGCACCAGATCATGAGATCGGATGTCCTTACAATAGAATACCACCGAGGTTAAAATTTGAGGCTTCAAATAGCCTCGGTCAAAAAACGACTCTTAATAACATGTATCTTCACCGTTAGCAAGGGTTAATTAAAAGGAATTGGGTTTGAGATGACACGGTATGGACAAAGAATGTGTCAAGTATGACTTTACATCTACAACGAAGCCTGACTAAAGAGAAAGCTAAAATATACGCATATCATCTCAGAGACGCGGGCCTGAGACTTAATCAATTGATACAAGATGTTGATCAAGCTACCAATGGCGAATACAAGGCAGTGAGTGAATTATGTACCGTAAATATGCTATTGATGTCGCACACAATGTATTATCTATTCCTCACTAACTTATGGTGAAATGTTATCACATGGAGCGAGCACCTTGACGAAGAGGATAAGAGAGACCCTTCACAGCCTTGAATTGAAATGTAATTTCCCATTATTCAGTAAAATATTTGACCATTTTAACGACATCGTTGATCTTGTGCACCAAAGCGTGATAGACGTCTCAAGGATAGGTATGATGTTTTCTTCTGCGTGGTTTGAGGCGGTGAGTCTCTGTTGGGTATCTCGAGAGGAAAAGTTGGATTTCATTCAGAGAGCACATAAGAATAGCGAGAATATGAGCATGGGCGGAAGAATGAGAAGTGACGAAAGAGGCATGCCTCTTCTTTACGCCATAAAACAAGGGCATCCCGATATCATCGAATACCTTGTCGATGTCGTTGTCGACCCTCACCCCCCCCCCCTAAAGGACTCTACTGGATGAATGACGAGCCTGCACAGCCTTACGCCCTTCATATGGCTATAGATCACAGTGGATTTGAAGGAGCCGAGAAATTTCTCGTTCAAAAGCTAGGGGTAAACTCGACATTCCCTGGAATGGCAGCTTTGGAGCATGTTGATCCTGGAGACGACACCTCTCTTTTCCGCCGTTCTTCACAAGTGACTGTAAACCGTGAAGAAGCTACTTAGACATCGAGAAGTAAAGACAGGAACGCCCGACAAGCCCGGTTTCACTCCGTTGCATGTGGCTGTTCATGAAAGGAGCTTGCTTCTTGCCAAACTGCTTCTTCAACGGCCACAGGTAGACGTTTGCAAAGCAGACACCAGCAAGTCGACTCCCTTGCATACTGCTTCTAAGCGCGGAGAGCTGGCCATTGTGAAACTTCTCCTAGAAAAGCCTGGGGTCGATGTTGAATCACCCGATGAGACAGGAATGACACCTTTCCATTGGGTTGTCAGGAGTCGTCACCGTATGGATCATTCGTGGAAAAAGGCAGTGGAAGAGGGACGAAATTTCTTCAGTAAGCCTTCTGGGTGGAGAAAGAAAAGCCTCGAAATCTTAAGATGCTGCTCGCCAGACCTGAAATTAACCCTGGAATACATGATGAGAGAGGACTCGCCCCTTTACACCAGGCTTGCTTATTAGGAGACTATAAAGTTGCAGAGCTCTTGTTCAAACGTCAGGATGTTGATCCCACGGCTGGAGGGTTGAATGGACAAACAACTCTGCACATCGCAGTATTGAATGCTCGTGTCAGTGCTCTCGAGTTGATGGGCTTGCTTCTTGGGCAACCAGGTGTCGGAATAATAGACGTTGACAGTGATGGCCACACTCTTCTGCACTACATCTGTGGTAACCGCCCAAAGGGTTACTCAATTGATATTGTGGTGCAGACTAACTATGCTCAGAGAGGACTCCCCAATCGACAAGGCATCTGTGAATGGACTGACAGCATTTCACCAAGTAATCTGTAGTAGCAACTGGAGCATTCCACAATTTCTACTTAGGTAGGTTGCATATCCTATGGTATCTACACCTTTCAAATACAACAACAGCTTTCTGCATATTTGCTTGAAAGGCTTCGGCTTCGGCTCCGATTAAAGATAGACCGAGCTGGTCCATGACTTCATCTCGCGAGAAATTGAAATCGACACTTATACTGACTCGCCCCAGTAGAAGGTCGTTTCGCTGTATTGGAGATCTTGCTGGAGAACGCAATAGCAAAGAATGTGAGCCAAATCCATATCGAAGAGCTGATATCTGTGTTTGTGAACCAGGAAAAGTTGAGACTCTGAGAATTTGTTAAGTACCTTAGGTGTTGCAGTCAATCGATGAGGCCATTGGTGTTGGTCAGGGGCCGGTGAAGTTTCTTCAACGACAACGCCAAAACCTTGAATCAGTGAAAAAAGAAGCTAGAACAAAGTTATAGAGGGAAAAAAGCAAATAAGAAGAAGACACAGTTAATGCTCACATCATAATTACTTTGTAAGTGGCTCCAGAAGAGGCTGTGGGTTCAGATGTCAAGATAGAGAGAGATCATGTGACTAGACACGTGTCATATCCCCGTCGGATTTTCCCGCTAGCCGAATCGCGAATTGCTGCTCCGGCAAAGATTCGTGCCAGCGGCCTCATTTGAGCTCACCCAAGCAACAATCTCACCTACCAGCTCAGCCCATCATGAACTCCTTCCGCGTTGCCCGTGCGGCTCTCCGAGCTCGCCCTTCCGCTATCCGAGTCCCTCTCCAGCGAAGAACCTACGCCGAGGCCGTCCCCGACAAGGCAAGATACAACAGGGCCCCGTCCGGCTACTACTGGTTTTGCGTTCCCGACCCGACTGACCGTTATCGCAGATCAAGCTGAGTCTTGCCCTCCCTCACCAGGTATGACCGCCGCGCAAATACTCGGATCGAGCGATACGATACCATCGAATTGGACCCCTACGATGATGGCACCATCGCCAATTGATTAATGCATGGAGCTAATTGCCGCACGCAGTCTATCTACAAGTCCCAGGATGTCGTCCAGGTCAACATCCCCGCCGAGTCTGGAGAGATGGGTGTCCTCGCCAACCACGTTCCTTCCATTGAGCAGCTGAAGCCTGGTCTGGTTGAGGTTGTCGAGGAGTCTGCTGGCTCCAAGCAGTTCTTCCGTACGTCATAATTTACAAGTCCAATTCGTTCAATTGCTGGGATCGACAATCGCTGATGGGTTTTCGTTCTAGTCTCTGGTGGATTCGCTACCGTTCAGCCCAACTCCGTCCTCAGTATCAACGCCGTTGAAGGTTACCCCCTTGAGGACTTCAGCGCCGAGGCCATTCGAGCTCAAATCGCCGAGGCTCAGAAGGTCGCCAACGGCAGCGGAAGCGAGCAGGACATTGCTGAGGCCAAGATCGAGCTGGAGGTGAGTTTCAGATGAGATATTCTTGCAATTGAAGGTACTAACGAGGGACCAGGTTCTCGAGACATTGTCTGCACATGTGAAATAAGTGTACAGCGAGTTTGTGGTGACGGAGGCCCTTGTACATCAATATCTTACCCATCTTTAGCACGAAAAACCGTGACAATTGATACCAGTCCTGGTTGTGCTACTCCCAAATGCACCTTGATTTCTTTGCTCAAGTGATTCCTTCCTTGTATGAAATACTGCAGTGAGAGCTTTTAGTGGATTTGTCAATATGACTTTGGAGTCCAGTGCGCAGCCCGTTTCCACAGCTTCCATCCATTCCTGCAATTCCAGAGGCTGCACACACTCCTCCATGCCTTTAACCTTACATGCCTGATTTGAAGCTCCTAACCTCCAACATGCCGCCCATTCCCGCACCCTGCATATTGATACGCCGCATCGACTGATCGAAATTCTGGGCTATCGTCAGTTGCCTGTCATCCTCGAGGTTTGTAGCGGTGTCACATGGCTTCCTGGACGATTAGCCTATCCCTCGATATTCAACCTCAAATATAATAACCCGTTATGATACCTCCGGGAGTTGTCGGTGACCGTGTTCGCCAACTTCAAACACTCACCGAACCGCAAACCACGAATGCTCAACCCTTGAATACTTCTGAGCGACCGAACAAAGGCACCGCAGCCAGCGATGCCAAGATTCGCATATCAAGAGGTACACTTCCTAGACATGCTTCGTCTGCTTTATCGCAAAAAGAGCATTCACGATTCAACGCTGTTAGGGGCTCCATGGGGCGAAAGCCATCATCACGACCCAGTGTCACCCCCAGAACAAGCCAAGGACGAACTTCGAATCGACCGAGCCAGGCTCTCCGCTACTCGGCCAGTACAGATTTGCTTCCTTCAGAATCTTTCATGTCGTTATACCTCTCGACAAACCGCTCTCGTACTGCCAACTCCACGGAGAAATGTCAAGATGCGATGGACATCCTCGAGCAGTATAGAATCTCTAGACCCGCGGGATGGTTCTCGGATGGTGATATAGACACACCAGATCAGGTTCAACAGACAAAATCCATCTTCTCACAGATCTGTCATTCGTGCGGCAATCCTCTCGCCTTCGAACGCTATTGTTCGCACTGCGGTCATGATTCTTGTATGAAGTGCACGGGAGAGACCCCTGAAGAAGCCCTCGGGCACAGGGTCCTCCTCAGTTCAATACAGTACCAGGAGCATTCTCACATAGACAAGATACCTGAGCTACCTAATCAAGCCGAGTATCCTTCAAGCGAGCGCAGTCATACTACACGGACTATACTCGATGCGGCCCGTCAGCGTAAGCTCTCGAGGTTCGCATCAGAACCAGATACACCAAAACCACCTCATTGGATCAAGAAGCAATCTCGCCAAAGACACAAAACTGACCAGAACGCTCTGGAACCAGCTCGGAAGAAGACTATTGCAGCACCAACAGAGATCTCCAGTTCAGTGAAGAACAACCCCTTTTTCATGGCTGACCGGGGAACGAAGAAGAAGCCCCCCGAACCTACAGTCACGACGAGATCAGTGCAGGTAGAACGTAAACCTGAGCCCTCAGACTGTGTGCCTAATCGCCACATGTCCAGCTCGCACCGCGTTTCTCATATTCCAGAGGAATGCTCCGATCCTGGTTGCAAAGCAACACATGACGGACACCATCCGACGCGGCATAGCATTGGCTGTGTGGCACGGCGTAGTCTAGGAGCACATGTAGTCGGAGGGAATGATTTGGACATGATTGATGCAGATGAGAGCAAAGCCGAAGAGAAGCATAACCAGTCACTAAGGCAGTCATCGTCTCGAAGCGATTTACAGATGAAAATTGACCAACTGTATCACCATGGGCAAGATATCCATCACTCACAGCATATCATGGAACACTTGGTAGCTGGTGTCAGGACTCTTGAGCCCTCTACGGCCGAGAAGAAACCGACTGGCGGCCAAGACGGGCGTTCTCGGAAGGACGGTAAAGCTATTGATCATGCATTAAGTCAGGACAAGACTGTCACAGTGGCAAAAGACACTATCGAACACAATCTGAGCAAAGAATCCGCAGTGTCTGATGAGCTTGAGACACAGCCACCTAATCTTACAGATTATCACAAGGGGGATCGACATCCGAGCCCAAAGTCTCATGAACCCCATGACGATACCCAAGCCAAGGATGCCCATTGGGCGAAACCTCATACGAACAATCAGGACCAGACCCATGGTGCCCAGGGAGAGCACCCGATATCGTTGGCTTCACAATCGTATAGTGCAAAGCCCAACTTGACCTCCAAGGGACCAAAGAAAGGACTCGAAACTTCGCGAGAAGCAAATGATAGGGTTACACCACAAGTTCAAGACACCTCCTTGTCACAGAAAGCATACGTTGATCTTAGCTTCAAGGAAAGTATTGGCAAACATAATGAGTCGATCACTGAAGGGAAGATGCTACCTAAACCGACTCCACGGATCGATGACTCTGAAGGATCAAATGCCGCGGCTACTGGCATATCGTCATAGAGGACGCAGTTAAGGAAGGTCGACAGGTCCTCAGAACAGCCAAGGAGTCAGCAGCTAACCCCTTCCCATGTCGAGAACTGGAGGCGTGAGCTCAGCAGTGTAAATCGCCGTACGCCACTATCCGAAAGAGAAAAGAAGGACAGTTGCTTCAACTGCAATCCCTCTCAGTTACCATCTCCTAACAAGACTGGGGGTACCTTTCGGATATTTGCTGAAGATGAGTTACAGAAGGATTCTCCGAACGAATCATTTACTGCATTTGAGTCACCCGTGCCTCGGCTCAAAGTCACAGACATTGAGAATCTACTCGCCCGCAAGAGCGACGAGGAACTAATGGACAAGAGCCCCCAGCCACAAGATACCGTAGCGGAAGAGGCAAGAAACAAAAGACTCCCGAACATGACAGAGCGCCAATTTCGCAAAGACTCTGAAATGTCAACCATGATATACGACCCTAGACCAGTGATGCCTTTCAACCACATGTGCGCCTGGCGAGCACGTTACATGGACCTCAAAAGCCAAGTTGATCAACTCGGGCTTGAATCAGGCCGCCAGTCGCCAGCGAAACAACACGAAGGCGCTAGCACGTCTTGCTTGCACCCCAATAGCGACATTAACATTGAAGGCCTCACAGTTGTGATGCATTTGAGGGGAAAGGATGACTTGGTGATTAATACAGACCTGAAGGAGGGTTTACAGGAACACATGAGGCAGTGATAGAGCGGAAGTTCGCAGGAGCAGGAAAATTAGAATGGTCTAGATAGAAACGGGGAGAGAGGGATCGAGTGTTGCTTTTTGGGCAGTATATCTTGTATTCACTTCAGTATTGATACTCTTTGTCCTATAATTCAGACTATCACTATCAACTCACCTCGAGGCTCGAGCTTTCCATCTTGTGACGGTTCGTACATACGTCGAGAGCCATGACTGCGCACTGACATCAAGTCAAAACGCTATTGCTGGATAACAGTATCCCCCTGCCCCATCAACTTCAACGGCGTTGCAGTCCAACGTCAGCAAGCGTCGCGAAACTCTACCTGTCAAGGTCAAGAACCAGCCAACAGGGACGATTCCACGGATTCCCGGTCTAAGCCCCGGGCCCTACTGCGGCCTCCCCTCTTCCCCGGTTTACCGGTTTGCTGCTAGGTGCCAGGGGGTGGCCTGGTTGGAGAAGCGGTGACAGGGGCTTTTGTCTCTCCCCTTTGAGTTTTGAGTATGTATGTATAGGGAGTACGGATAGGGCTGGGGTGATGGCAGCCAGGGCAAATCGACCTCAGGTTTTGACGTGATAGACCCTTGGGTAACGGAGGAATGCGGTGTCGTGGGTGAGTGAGGCGAACAGGGTGCAACCCAGGACAGGATCGACCTGCGTGCGTTTGACGAGGATGTTTCGAGATAGGATGTTGCCTGTTTGACCAACTAGGGGGATACACGAGATGTCAAAAAAGCAGTATGATCTCACTTTGGAGTAGGGATGAAGCGCATTTCGTCATGTGCGAACGAACCATGATACACAGACGGAGGGCGTCTAGTCTATGACGGAACATGTTTGTGCCTCTAGGTCAACTCCAATGTTTTAGTTGGTGAGGACTTCACTTGAAGCGGTGAGAGCAACAAGTTGAGTTGTCGGTGAAACCCCTTTCATCGTCTGTCCTTGGGTCTTGTTAGCGAAAAACCAACCTCATGCAATGCAGACTCGCTATGGTATGTGTAGCGTATCCGTAGTCTAATATGCCCGCAGTCAAAGGCGCAGACGCCAGCATCGACTTTCAAACTGCATCTGCATCTTTTGCCAGGGGTCCCATACCTGGAATAACCCTGGCCATCACATATCATCCTTCTCTTATGCACGTAACAACACGACAGACAGAAAAAAAAAAAAAAGCCCCGACAGTGCAAAACTTGACAATTGTGAAAGCGGTCAAGGCGTCGACGTCAACAGCGGTGTAAGGTAGAGTACACGCGAGTCATGCGGCGCTGGACATGTTCTTCGGTAAAAGACACGCTTGCGGGAGTTAGTGGACCTTGGCTTCGGCAGTTGACAAGGCCAAGCAGCTGTGTGTCTCGCAATGACTCCATCGTGAGGAGTTAGAAGGGAAGAGAGATACCCAAAATATCACAAGGCCACACGGATGTGCTTCATGGATTGTAGGCAAACATTGGCCAAGGGCCAGGTAAACAAACACTGTGTAGCATTTTAGAACAAGCAAACAAGGATGTTCAGGAATATGGATATCATGGAACGAACTAGTCACTATGTACAGTATGGAAGGGTCGTGTCCAGGTCCAGGTCCAGGTCCGGTTCCGGGCCCGGGTTCAAAGTTCCGAGTTGGTCTGGAGCTTCGACCACAAAGAAAGAACAGAGAAAGAAGATCCGGGCGCTAGCAGATCACCAAGTTGATTGATTGGGATACGTATTGTCAAAGCCTTGGGGACTTTTTAGTGTCAAGCTCCGTTCGGCTTTGCCAAGGTCTGTGCTTTCGTTGCCCTCATCAGCGTCTTGTATAGTCGAGAACAGCCGTCAGCACTTGTCGCAGTCACGATCGAGGCCTACAGCTTGAAATCGTAGAGCCTCAATCCGCGGATCCCAACGTCCACCTTGAACACATGACCACCGTTCTCACGGCTCGTTCCTTCGCCCCCATCATCCTCGGCAGTTGTGATGACAAGTTCAGTACCGATGAAATGTACGCATGTCGCGTTCTTGGTCGGCACTTTGATCTCTCCAACAATTTTGGCTGTCCTGGGGTCGATCCGAATGACACGACCCTCTCCATACACAGCTTGCCAAAGGAAGCCATCCACATCCACACGGAAACCATCTGGATCGCCTGAGCCATCATGAGTGTAGAAAACGCGCTTGTTGGAAATCTCCCCCGACTCGGTGTTGAAGTCGAAGGCATAGATTTCGCCGGCACTCGAGTGTGTGACATATAGTGTCTTTCCGTCAGGGGACCAGCCTGGTGTGTTCGGGATTGTCATATCGGGTAGCTTTACCTCTCGTGACTTGGCATCCATTAGATAAACCGCTCCTGTATCCACCCTGTCAGATTTCATAAACAAAACGGATGCAGATCGTATGAACAGAGTATTGGTGTTGATGCAGCACTTGGCTATGGTCTATGTGGCATACCTTCAGGCTTGAAAGGACCGAGGCCAAAGTCCGTCATTGTTCCCAACCAGAACCGACCAAGAGGGTCCACGCCGCCATCATTGCTCCGGATACGCTCATTAAATGGTTCTTCGAATGGCTGGATGAGTTCATATGTCTCCTTCTTCACGTCGAGAACTGCTAGCCCGTGCTTGACGCCCAGGGCGATGCGCTCCTGTGGATCAACCCCAGCGATGTTGGCTGTGACAGTAGGGCATACGTCCAGTTGGATAGTCTTTAGAGACGAAGGTCCTTCGGTCACCTTTACTTGATGCAGTCGCTTGTTGCGGATATCAACAAAGCGTAGAGTGTCCGTTGATTCTTCGTAGAAAGGTCCTTCGCCCAATAGACAATGTGTCTCAAGCCAAGGCTTCTCTACTGTCCAACGCTGGAGACTGGCACTCATTGTTAATAAGTTTTGGTGGGAGTCAAAGTCGCTGTAAGAATGTGATTGTTGGCTGGGTTCAGAAAAGGAGGCATATACAACGCAATAATGGCCATTAGCGGGGTTGAGATCAAGATGATACTCTGATGTATGAGGGGAAATCGAGCGGGTCAAGACGACGCGAAACTGTGAGTGGGGGAAGGGGGGTTTGAAGAATCCCCAACAGTGAGGGATCCAGAGAAAAGCGAAATCGAGAAACCCAAAGGATTTGACTGACTGGTCAAATGCCCTTTCTGACTTCTTGATGATGGATAAATTCAATGTGAGGCCACTCATCTGATCCGGCACGGATGCCGTTGGCCGCGCTCTGAAGCAGACTCAGGGCCCGCCGGCCCTCAGATCCGGCCTTTACTCGCTCCAAGTTACCAGATTCGAATGGGCTTGATCGACTTTGACTGGCAATGAACTATCTCATGCTGTAAATGCCACTATCCATTCTTTGTACTGTACCGTACTGTAGCGCTGTTAGTTCGTCTGAATGTCACTGGGATCAAAGCCCCGAGCCTCTAATATGAACTCTGTCACCCAGGTGGCTCGTCCAAAATGTTGGCTTGATGTGGCGCCGTCTAACCAACACGCTGTAACAGTCGATCTTGCTTAATGAAAGCCGCGACCCAAACTGTCGGGTCGTATGGTGTCGCGCAAGAGATGTAATTGGATAGACAGAACTTGATTGCGTTGTGCACAATCGCTGTGCGCGCTTGCAGGAGTGTGTGTTGGGCCTAAAAGACGGCCGCAGAATGCATGATTTGTACATGCTTTTAGACGCCGATTTACATACATGCTAAAAAGCCTGGTCGAATTGCCGCACTCATAGGTGAAAACAACGCCGTGAGCCAGAGCGCAACTCAAAGGAAGAGACCGAGGTCCAATTGCGCTCAAGTTCATTACACACCTTTTGAGCCTTGAAACTCCGGCGTTCAAGCCTTATCGTGATCCCAGTCTTGAATCTATGGTATTGTTCGTCTATCGAGTTATTGGGACGTGGGGTAAGATCGCTATGGCCGACCCCCCCACGTTCTCTCTGATGGCGCAACACGCTCATCCCTCAAACCTTTCCCAGGACGAATACCGAGACTCATCGGTCTCCTGGTCGAAGGGACGATTCAGTCTGTTCAGCAAAGCTTGGTGAAGACCACAAGCGACCATGAGCAATGGCGGCCGCCAACAAGCTCGATGCCAACATGTTCTTCGCGTGCTCACACCCATATGCACACCAACAATGCAATGACGTGGGAAAGCACCATTGTCCTCACAAGCTCAACAGAGCGTAGGCAATTGGGAAGCATCGCAAGTTGAAAACTTGGGCTCATCAGATCTTCCCTCCGGTCGCGGAATGATCAGGTCGTCATCGGGCAGCAACACCACCTTTATGGTGACGAACTGGAACGCCAAAGGACAACGCATCAAAGGACAGCTCAACCCGCAGTTCCCACACATCGACCGGTGAAAATGTATGCAAAGAGAGACACACACTCACACCGCCCTACTTTGTGGTAGCAAAGATGCTGCAGCATGTAAAAAGGAGTGAAGCGGACGCGGTACCGTTGGGTGACAGATGCCTGCCAACGCTGTTACCCGCATTCACTAGCTATGCAGTGCGCATGCCCGTTGTTGGTCAGTGGTGCATTGATGCATCGGTGCTGTGCTGCTGCAAGTTGTAGATGTAATAGTGGACTTCTGCATGAACCAGGCCCAAGCTACAACTCACTACGAATTATTTGGGCCTCGGTTATGGCACCGTCCTCAGTTGTTAGGGTCGTGTGGGTAGAAACCAAGAAATCCCACTCTGCCAGCACATCCTTGGCCACGACAAGAGGCAACGCACGACAAGGCAGGGCAAATTAGTTGCAGATGCAATGCATGCCATAGTTACAGATGTTCGTTGATTAGCCGGAAACGTTTTGTCTGGTTCCCAGGCCCTTGGCTGTTTTCCCTGACCGCTCGTGGTCACGGGAGGTTTCATGGACCCATGATCGCCGCTGCTAGACCAGGGGGGGCAGTTGTCGAGGCTGAAGAGGCCAGAACGTTGATCTCCTCTGTACCCTTCCCTCGTCTGCACAAGTGGTATAGTTTCGTGGAATAAGGCCACCTCAGCATCGTCTCAGCATGGGTTACAATGTCTTCGGGCGGCTTAGGCGAGGTGATACCTGAGAAGGATGAAAGGGTTGACCAGCACTTTGGGGCAGGGTGTGGAAGTCAACGTCAACGGCGGCAACATCGTAAAATAAACCTGAGATTTCAACATCATTGACTATTGGAGATGGGCGGAGGCCGCATCATACGTGCAGAGATACGAACCAAGGACAACTAAATTAAACTACTAGGGACGGGCCGGCCAAAGAATGGGGAGGGATAACATGGGACGTCTGACTTACTGAGCAATTGGCAAATAGTTATGCGCTTCAAAGCTGAAGCTAATAAAGGTCCAGAATAATGAAGGTAGGGGGCCTGATCCTGGCAACACATAGTTGACTTGTTCCATAGTCGTTCCTCAGCCTCGCAGCCCCGATCGTCTCTGTGTGCTCTGAAAGCCGAGGTAGCGAGGTGCTTTTTCAACAAACGTTATAAAATTGATGTTGGGGGAGAGAACCATGTCCGTTTTTGCAACCTGTCTGTGACAGTCGAGCTCATAGCGTCGACATCTGAATATAATACTCCAAATATTGGGGGATGTGACGGGATTTCATCAACAAGCCTACCCCGGTCCTGGTGAGACCGCCACCTCGCAAACCTTTTGCCTATCTCCATCATCGATAATGATCAAGACCGTCCCTTCGAAGGCTTCGATTGATGGCTGATGAGACATGGTATCTCGCTCCGGCCATCATCGACACCACGTTTAAGTGGAAGGATGTAATTGTGCCCTTGGGTGCCTGGCTATGGCCAAGGATATGGGACATGAACCACGCTAGAATGATTAGTCTAAGCCTTCTCATGATAGCCAGGCTGAAGGATCCAGCTGCCGTAGTGAGAATTGGCAGAGACCTTTGCGTTCGCCAGGACGCCTAGGCCCGCGGCATTCACGATGCTACTGTAAACACTAAACACGCACCGTCCCGTGCCTCTCAACGCTGCCGCAACGTGCCGCTGAGCGGTCAGTTACGACACAACGTGATCTGACAACGGTTTAAGTCATCCGCCGCCCAACACGTTCGGTCCACCTCATTTCGCTTTTCTTGTGGATTCATTTCCTGGGGAGTCTGCAATAGCCCAGCATTGAACAATCACAGCGACGTCACACCACCCCTGAGCCTCCAGGAACGCCGCTGCATGCAGCATGTGTGCAACTTACAGTATGCTAATCTCATCTAAGATTGGCCAGTACTGAAGGCAGCCATAATTGTCAACGTTTCTGGTTGTTTGCTTTGTTCATTTGGCATGACCTCCCAACGGGTGATGAAATGAGTACTCATCGTGATCAACCCTAGCAGCTCGTTTGGTGGTCGTGTATTTGTAGGCGAGGTGATAGACACCGAGCAGTTTTGCTCTGCCGCGGCAATGCTGAAGGAGACTGGCCTAAGCCGTGAATGACGGGTGGTGATAGACTGCCATTCTTACCGACCAGATCATAGTGCGACACGATCTAACCCACCTGTCTTGCGCGTGACATTATCGATAGGTACGTAATGTCGCGTCTGATCGTGAAGGCTTGTTAGTCTCCAACCACTGCCCCGGTATGCCCGCCTGTGCCAGTAAGAGCTCCGGCATCAACTCGATGCAGTTGGTTCTCCCCACTAGGGACAACTGTCATGGATGGTTGCATCTGCACGCAGGCGGGCCTTGCAGCTCTTGACCAGGACCCCTTCCCCGGGTAGAGCCCCCTGGACATGCAATTCACCGTGACCCGTCAAAAATGCTGGTGGTGGTTGTAAGTTATGTACCTATGCGACTAGGGCCATCGATGCACCCACACCCACCCTTCGGTGATTGTACCGTATAGCACCGCTCCAGGGGTTTCGGCGAAAAAGAATATGGAAAGAACACAAGACTGGACGACAAGAGCTGCGCGTATGCTTTCGCGTCAGCAGAAATTCGAAAGCCTCTGGTAATCTCACTATCTGATCAATGAACCTTCAAAAGACACCTGAGGTTAGAAAAAGGCTAGCAGTTGGATCATGCTCTTTCTACGGAGTATATGGCGATTTCATACTGGGATTAGTCTTCGCGATGCCAACAATCAAGTGCAGGATTGCTCATCGTGGAAATGGGCGCGGGAAGGCCAGGGGCATTCCGTCCTTCCGCGCACGAATTATGCGTGGCGTGTCGTGTCGTGCCGTGGCGTGGATTGTGTGCAAGTCTGGAATAGAAAAGGTCGAAGTTGAAGCTGGCCGGGGATGTTGAAGCGCTTAGAAAGGATTTGCCATGATTGCACTGTTGCAGTGGATGACAATTACGGAGCATTGAATTGCTAATTACGGCTCGCGCCTACCTTCTTTTCTCAGTGTCATTCATTGATGCCCGAGTCTCACTTGCTACTCTTGCGCGCCTTTCAACCCAAGGTAGGTAAGTAGCGGCTATACGGATAGACGATCTGCCTCAGTACCTTATCCTGACTGACAGACCCTACCTACTACCTTAGTAGGTACCTACCCTGGGTATTGGATGCTTAACTACCTCTAACTACTAGGTACTTAACCTACCCTGTCGTTTTGAGTTCCATTGATGATTGACCAAAAGAAAGAACCAGGTACTATGCTCATCGAAGGCCTAATTTCTCATTCTAATTCAAACCAATTTCTGTTTGATTGATTCTTCGGCAGATTATTATAGCTGTTTACGGATGCCCTCATCGCGTTCAACAATTCCCTCCCCCCCCCCCCCCCCAATTTTAGATAACTGCTCTTCCACCACAGGGGGTAGACCTAACAAAACTACCTCTGCCCTCCATCTGCAGCCCTGCCCTACCTTGGCTTCTAACGTCTCTTTATGTCTCAGTCACCCATCTCAGGGCGAGACAATGCAAGTGAGTGCTGTCTTGCGCAGGCTCATGGCTCTATTATTCCGGTTTAGGGTTTGGTGGGCGACCCTTCATGCGATGCCATGTCATCATGAACGACATTGATCTACTCTATTTGTGAGTGAGAATGGGGAATGAGCTTGCACATCGCATTCGAGGCCTGCCTGCAAAGCTTGCCTACAGCAGCAATCGGGTAAGGAATCTGGGAGTACCAATCCATTTTGCAGTCTGCTCTAGTCTCGCTGATGAGCAAAAAAAGAAAGAAAAAAGAAAAAAGAAAACATATCAACTAATGTAACACCAGTTAATTAGAACGCAATCAACCGCTCAAGAAACCAGGACCTTGCTTGCTTGCAACGACTAGCCAGGGTCAACTAGACTAACTAGGTCCGCACCACCCAAACCCACGGACACGGGGCGCAACGACGATCTTTTGTTTCTTTGTCCCAATTCCCATCTCGTTCTCAGCTCTCCCACGCGTATTCCCGTACTGTACTGCATCTGGGATAGTATAGCGGTATCGGTACGAGTGGGCTGCTTGTCGTCTCTTTTCTCTTTCACTCCGCAACTTGCTTGCCTGTTATTGCTTTTTAGTTTTGCCCAAGGCACGTTCCCGCGACTGTGTACTGGAACCTTGGTCTAGCCAATATTCTTTTCTTTTAACTGACTTACAGCAGATCCGTGGTCCACTTGGCGCCTCAGCTAACCTAGTCGCCCACCACGACTGAAACTGAGATTATTTTGCCCTCCCCGTCCTTCACTGACGACCTGTGCTCAGGTGCTTATATGCATCTACAACTCCATCCAAAATCGAGTAGGAAGCAGGATACGTACAGAATGTGCTTGATGGCGCTTGGGCTTTGGCAGAGACGGGCCGCAGTTGATCTTGCGGGATCGATGCAATGCTTTGATCGGAATACCGCAACCACAACCGTGCCCATGGCTACCGCCCATACTGCGGATACGTACACATGACATTCCCGTTGACCGCTTTAGTTTCCTTGGTCTCCGGATGTCTGGGCTGCTAGTCCGCCAGCCAGTTTCTGAACTAACTATCCGTAGACTGATAGGCGGTGTCGAGCTCAGTTTAGCTTTGCCTTGGGATGCTGCAAGGCATCCTCAACTTTTTTTTGTTCGACTGAGGCCTGCCTCTTTCGCAGCCTTGGTGGCCTCGTATGCTTCTCGTTCCGTGGCCATTGAGCTCTCCATAATCGATGTAAAGTCTGTTGGCATATCCATATTATCCTGTATATGGGAAGCAGCAGTGCTAAAGTCTTGAGCAAGTTTGGTTTGAGCTCAATTTGGTGGTGAGCACACCGACTATACATACAGACAGACAGACAGGCAGACAGAGGAAGAGAAAAAAAAATTATCATGACAGTCAAGCTACCGGCAGCTCCCCGTCCTTTAGGACCCCAGTCTCCTAAGCCTTGCTGCGGACCTGACGCCGCGAGGTCTGGTACATATTTCTGCATTTAGTCTTTATGACCCCTGTTCAAAACGCTCCCCGGCATTATGTAGTACCATTCATCTCATCACCTCGACAGAGAGCTTGTTCGCTGTTGGGCCCTAGCTCTAAACCCTAGCTTAGTCTCAAAAGCTAACCACGGGTTCTTTCGCTAAAGGCGTTGACCATGGTCATTGCGGGACTTCGACTTCCTTTAGATGACCAGGCCAGCTCTGGGCAGGTTGCCGTACCAGGACCAGCTCAAGGCTTGCATGGGTTCGACAGCAAATACAGAATACCACACAGTGTCAGCGTGGCCCTGGATTACAACAGCCCCATATCCTGGGACAGACTCGCTTCTCATACCTAGATGTTTTCTCATGCTATTGCCAGCCAGACATCTTACATCACTGACGCAGCTCTGCTCTTCATTCAATCTTCATTACCCTTCTCCCTCTCTTCTTTGCAACAGCCTTGCGATACCAGGCCATACAGCTCGCTAATAACCTTCCATCTATCGACAAGATCTTGTCTTCAGTCGTCCAAGCCACGAACTGCTGTCTACACTTGTTCCAGCTCTTTGCACTTCATCTCAAACCACTGCAAGATTCTTTTCAAGAAAGTGACGTGGGCTACCAGGTACAGCAGAGCCTGAGCCAATAATTGAATTGCAAGGCGAGAGGATTGCTTGAGACCTTGGCTCCGTCCATAGCCACGCACCATCAGCCATTCAGAACGAGAATTTGTCTCTGAGGTGTATGATTTGCCGGTAGGCCTGTACATTCATATATCCCTGCCCCCAGTACTGGCTTTTCCTTCAACCACACTTGCGCGGTTCATCTTTATCTGCAACTATTTGCAAGTGAGCTAAGTTGCCTTCTCTTGAACCAAACCCAAGTTCACACATACCCTTGTGTGGTCTATACTCAAACACTGGGTGCTGATCGCAAACCGGTTGAAAGACTAGTTTTGTTTTCATCAACAACTATATACTCGATTCTAACTCGGCTTGCACCAAGTTGTCATATATAAGAGGATCAGTGCTACCCTTATAACTATTGCGACTCACTTGCTTTCTTCTCGAAACTCTCAAGAGCCTGCATCAGCTTTACTTCAAGCCAGGACTGTTTGGGTTATCTTTCCCATCTAGTCCGCAATAACAACTCACCCAATCTGGCGATTCAATCGACAAGCCTGTGGTCGCAGGCGCAAACCTCTCAGAGCAGACCCGGGTCTGCCGCAACAGACTCGACAGGCGCATCGCCTAACTCACCGCGGACACCATCGACACCAACCTGGCCTTCTAGAGACTTCGCCCTATCGAAACCGGCTGCCAGTCAGGACAATAAACTACCATCCTTAGCTAGACTCGAGGAGGGTCGATGTGCCGGCCCTCGAGGCCAGGTGTGCACAGGCGGAGTGGTCTCAATGTCGCATACTGGACCTGCATCTCAACACGCCTCACGTCGCTCTTCGAGGTCCCCATTACGAGATGATCAAGTTTCGCCTTCCTCGTTTCGACACCGACAGCTTGGTGACCGCGATCTGCGCCAAGATGTGAGCAATGTTCCCTACACAAACGGCGAGGAGAGACTGCAGCAGGTTCCTCAAAAGACCCTTGGAGTCCATAACATCCTCAACCCTCTAGAGCCGCGGTTACTGGCTTCAGAAGGAAGTGGACCTCTCCCTCCAGCAGCCCGTCCTTCTGATGCGATCCCAACCCAAACAGTCGGGTCAATGCCTGGTCCTTTCCCCGGGGCACGATCTTTCCCACCGGGCCAGCCTGCATCAATCTCCCTCCCAGGTACCCCGTTAGGGCCGATGACACCTCTCGGAGGCCCTTCTTCAGGGCGCAACTCCCCAACGACAGCTTTTCCATTTCCTACCGTGAATAGTGCAAGGCCAAAAGTGAGCCCGACACAACATCCTCGAGCTATAAGTGTCAGCCATGTCCCATCTCGCGAACCCGATAGCCGACCGCCTTCATCCTTTCATGGCATTTCGTCCGCTAAGCGACCCTTCGAGGACATAACGCCGGAAGATACTAGAACACAATATCCCAATCTCCATCCTCTAACCGGAATGCCTACTGGCCCTCCCTCAGCGATGTCGGATCCAGGTAGGTTGCATTCACAGGCGCCAATTGCTTCCCCCGGAACACAAGCTCCCCTCTCTACCTTGCCTCCAAGTCATGCGCCGGGTCGCCCGCAGCCACCTCTGGTACATCCTCAGGCTTCATATTCTCCTAACATGCAGGCTGGTCGACCGTTTCCCAGTCCCGGGCCCCCGAGCGAGGCTGGCTCGCCATGGTCGGAAACACTACGAAGACATGGTATGGGAGGGTCCCTTTTCGGTGTTGAGGGACAACAAGCTTTCATGGCACTTCCGGGAAGCGAGACACCCATTCCCGTTCATATGGATTTTTCCCAGGCGTCCAAGAAAGCAGACGAGAAGAGACAGCGAAATGCGGTGGCTTCAACGAGGCACAGAAGAAAGAAGAAAATTATGCAGGAGGAGAACTCCAAACAGTTACAAGAGCTTCGGGATGAAAGGCGATTGATGGAGATTAGGATCGAGGAATTGACTCAACAACGGGACTTCTACCGTGAAGACCGTAATCGTTTACGGGATATTGTCGCACAAACTCCATCGATCAGTGGTCTTGCCGCTGGGCCTCCAAGTCCTACTTTTTCGACAAGCAATTCTTACGCAGAGACCGGGTCCTTAGCATCAGGGCCATCTGGATCGATGGGTTATGGGGGTGACGGGTTATCGAGCGAGAGACCAACCCAACGCCGTCGAACTGATGATCATCCTGAATACTCCTTACCACCATACGGATCTCCTGCGAGTGGACACCCGAGCGCATCTCCCAGCGGGCTACCCCCGATGCCAGTGCAGGGTTACGGCGCACCATCACGGCCATCCTCAGCGGCATCCTCAGCAAGTGGCGAGAGGCTCCCACCCTTGAGGGCAATGGAAAGTCGGCCTCCTACTGGTCCACATCCCGGTCCAGGTGTACAGGAGCAAGATCCACGAACCGGTCAATGGGTCACAGTTCAGCCTCGAGTCCCAGAAACTGGATGGGCAACAAGGGACACTCACCGAAGACCTTAGTGTTATGGAATTCGGTGTTTTGAGATTTACAAACGCATGGCTGCGTGTTACAGTTATGGAGACCAGTGTTCTCATCTACTATATAATATCGGAGTGGTTTGGGTTTTTGGCATGGTTTTGGTGACTAGCGGGTGGGACTTTTGGAAGACGCATCTGTTGGGCAACCGACGAATTTATCACAACTTGTAATGTTGTTTTGTCTATTGTTGTTTCCTTCCTGTCCGTTTGATTCCATGTTTCCTGTTGTCCAAGTTGAATACTGTTTGCATGCATGGGGTGCTCTTATATCGGTGGTGGATGTAAGCGCGTATCTTTGTACCCATAGACACGTTTTATCCTTCTCGTCATCATGTTTCCTTTTGCGAAATGGAGCGAGCTCGGAATATCTCGGTGTCTATCCGACTGAAGGTTGCCTCTTTTTTTTCTTTCTGTTCCTTTCTCTTTGTTTCAAGTTTCCTGTTGTCTCGCATTGGCTATCTGAGGCTGGACCCTTTCGCGACCGGATACCCCCTGGGGCCTTGCTCCTCAACAGTACATCGTCTCGAAGGCGATGGGATACTCGATAAACAGCTACAGGCTGACGCCCTGTGTTACAGTTACTTGGGGCCTGCAGCTCAAGCCAATGCCTTCAGTAGTGGCATGGGTGAGAGATTTCTTATCTGTCTTTTCCTTTGTGTTTTACGAATGGCTAGCTACTATGCTTTTGTTATTGGCAACTCATTGATACCAGATTGGAATTGTGGTTTATTATTAGTTTTGTGTCTAGTGTTTAGCGGGAAGTGGTATGGGACAAGGCAGGAGTTCTCTCGGCTCTTTAGCTTTCCTTTGTTACATGGGAGAGTGCTTTCGCGAGTGTTACCTGATACCCCGGATCTTTCTACGGATTGAAAAGCTCTCGAGTTACCTTACATAGTTAGTACCTATAGCATAGAGTGAACATCACTAGAAAATAAGAGTACGTACAAGAAATATTTCTTGTTAATTATCAACCACTCCTCATCTTTCTGGGATGCGCAAGTGACGTGTCTGAAACACACCTGATGGTCTCTCTTGTTTTCTCTCTCCTTCCCTCCTCTCTCTTTTTCTCGCCTTGCCTTCAAGTAGTGGGCAAAGCCACGTTGGTGCTGTCTGTGATGGATGTTGCATACTCCCAAGTTAGCGGCAGTTAAACCAACGGGAACCTTTCCCAGGAACAGGGGTGCTACAGTACATGCATATGATGGCTACACTACAGCATGTAAATGCATGTACGTGTGTGCGTGCTTTTCCTCCTCATCGTGTTACAGTGTGTGTGGTCTGTTGCTGTCACATCCTCCAATCTCGGCTCTTGGACAGGGGTGCAGCGAGTAAAGTTTGCCTTTTGGCAGTGGGCGGCTAGCGGCTAAGGTACATTAGTTTCCCATTCTGTCATATTGTGTGCATTGAGATGGTGGTGATTCACATTAGATCACATTTCTTCAGGCAGGGGTTGTTATTAGTCGCACTCTTGCGGATACAAGATTGCTGTGGTATTATGGTACGTATACAATTGGGCAGCCATTGGATTGTCTCTCAGTGCCCAATCCCTCCCGGTTACTGTAATCTCGGCTCTTTAGGATACTCGATAATCTGCTATAAGAATCTAGGTAGGTATATCAAGCTAATCTTCATATCCGTACAGTAGAATCTAATAAGCTTTTAGGTAATCCCGTGATATTATCATTTTGTCATGCCCGCCCCCCACAATCTGATCGTACTACCGCATAATCGGATCATGTCATCTAGCTTAGCTGAACTTGAATCTGATTTCTTTGTCCATTTTCAAGCATCATCCTGGCAAAAGTGACTTTGGCGCACACAGTGCACTATTCTCTAGGTACCTATAGATGCTTTAATTATTGAGCGCTGCCAATAATTGCAAAGGGAGGCCTCGCATCGCATGCAATGCTTACTACCAAATTCCTTTCCTTCTTCGTTTCTTCTTTGCTTCACAATCTGCGGTCCGTGGTTGACATGTCACTTATATGCATGACGCCCAACGCAAGGAAGGCTTGCAGCCTGCCGCAGTCAACTGACACTGCATCTGATGGCGGCGACAACAACGCTAAAGGCAGTAGATAAGAGAGAAGGCGCAGGTTTCTGTCTTGGGGCTTATGTGATGTGATGCTTCCTTGTTCCTCATCTGGTTTGGTACAAGGGGTAAGACCAAGATGGGAAGGCTGTTTATTGACGCCACACGCTTAATCTTCCGAGCCTTTGTGGCCAACCAATGGAGATTCTACCCTGTTTTTGTGTACCATTCTCATGCTTATTTCCATTGACCGTGTCTGAATACGGGAAGTGGAACGATTCACCTTCTACATCGAGGACCTTGGCGTCAAGTTTGCCTAGCTACTGGGTAGGGGTTATCACACTTGGTGCAATTAAATGATCGTCTTTGCCACTGTAATATGATCATGAACCTGGATTACCAAGTGTACCATGACATCACTTGCTTATTGCTGTGCCTTCATGCTCTGGTTTATAAGTGGCTTTTGCTGTTGTTAACGTGACTTGCAAGATATCTGGCATGTAGCATATTAGCTTTGATATTCTCGTTGGGCCAATCTTCACATTTGGGATGTATGATGAGATTTAGTACTACATCATAAGACTGTACTCGGGAATCGAGTATCAATCGATTCAAGTCATAACGGAAATTTCAATAACTCGACCTAGTTTTGAAATTGAGCTACAGTATCACAACGGGTGAGCCAAAC
Source organism: Fusarium sp. NFCCI 5145 (assembly GCA_033439405.1). NCBI lineage: Eukaryota > Fungi > Ascomycota > Sordariomycetes > Hypocreales > Nectriaceae > Fusarium > Fusarium sp. NFCCI 5145. The sequence goes on from JAWDHB010000260.1 coordinate 58,798, forward strand.
CTATATTCAACCCAAATAGAGCATCACGCAAGTAGGTGCCAGGATATTCAGTCTGGAACAACTATAATTTGAAATATGAATATGTGTGCTCACTTTCTCCTTGATCAATATCAAATATCACATACTACCTACTAGCTAGTAGTAGCTACATAGTACGTAGGTAGGTACAATGTGTGTTAGTATCAGATTCAGTGTTTGAGAGTCGACAAGGGTTAGCTCTTGCTTCACAATCAAGCCATATTCCATACATCCATTGATCTTTGTCTCTCTAAATTATTTCTCCCCTATCTACTTCAATGAAGGTAGTTGATTATTTCAAAGTACCTAGACTCAATCCACGAGCATAAAAATATGTTTTCCTCCGGGCTTGTCAGACTGAATTTCCCAGAGAAAAAAAAAGAGTTAGAGTCGCAAATTGCCGAGGCCACGGGCAATGAGAATTGATACAGAAAAGTAACACAGCAGGTAAGTTATTGAATTATTTTCAATTTTTCAAATCAATCGATTCGACTGGTTCTAGGGGTGGTCTAAGTCAAGCCACACCAATCAGCCGCCACCTGTGGCTGGGCCTTGCTCTGACCAACCAGGATGCTCCAAGCTCGACATCTGGCCTCGAGCATCACCTCAACACCAAACACCCCGCGATTAACATCAGCTCAATATCGATCTAGCGCATTACGACATTGGCTCCATTTGCGAAGAACTCTTTCCCAGAACTATAGCCAAATATTCTCAAAGAGGCTTTGCCTCATCGCCATCATGGCCTCGCCATTCCCTCGCTCGAGCATCGAACTCGACTACCCACTCTATGCCCTCGACTTTGACCCTGAAGATTCGACACGAGTGGTCGTAGGTGGTGGAGGCGGTACCGGTCGCTCTGGCGTCGGAAACAAGATTGTGAGTTGGCTTCCAGAGATGCTGCTTTAAGCATATACTCTAGCAAAGGACTAACTGGGCTCAGACTGTCCTCGAGACTGTTTCCCAGACAGAACTCCGTTCAGCTGGAGAGATCAACCTTTCGCGCGATGAAGACAGTGTTATGTCCCTTGCAATTGGTCCTCACAAGGGCAAGTCTACATATATATACGCCGGCGTCAACTCTAGCCCAGAAAGCATCGCAAAGGGGAAGAATGAGCATCTCCGAACACTGAGTGTTGACCCATCGAAGTTGCGCACCTCCGTGGGGGCCAAAACTCCCGATGCCAACATCACGGAGGTTGCGCGTACCTCTCTCTTCGAAAACCCCGACCTTGATACATACCAGCGACTATTGCGCATTGCGGGGAACACTGGTGCTGCTGCTACAGCGATGGGCAAGGAGCCTCAATTGGCCATCTTTGACGCCGCGGGTGCTGCAGCTAAACTGCGAGTTGTTTTGGGGTTGGAAAAGGAGGCTGAGGATCTAGATATCGTGCAAACAGGAGAGAACGAGTTTCAGATCGCCTACTGCTACAAGTACGAACTCTATCTTGTCAAAGTCAGTGCCAAGGAAACCAGCGAACCGCAACTAGTATATGCCATGCCAGACGACCATGGCGAGCGACCTGCCTTTCGAGCAATCCGATATTTGAGTCCGCACTTCCTCGTTGCTGCGGCTAACCTGCCCAAGCGAAGTGGAGTCGTGATACAGGCATACCGACTACCCAAAGCAGACCAAACGGATGCGCGCTTGTCCATCAATGCTAGGATACCAAGGAAGATCTCAACAACTGCCCTGGCTGTCGCTAATTTATCCCCTCCTTCTTCACCTTCGAGTTCTGTCGGTGATACGCAGTTCATTATTGCTGTTGCTGGCCACGATTCATCCATTTCGCTCTACACCCTGGAACATACAACGGGTGGCACAGTTGAATTACTTGCTAAACTATGGCACCTACACACGCTCAAGGAGGTCCATGGAACGGACAACATTACCGCTGTGGCATTTTCTCACTTCCAGACACCAAAGAACAACCTCCGACAGCAGTACATTAAGCTCGCCAGCACCTCTCTCCAGAAGACTGTTGCCATTCACAGTATCCCCCTCGAGAAGCACGTTGACAAGGCTCCCCGCAACAAGAAGGCTCCTCCTCGACCTATTCGCTATGTCACAGCTATGAAGTCGCGAAGCGTCTCCTCTCATGGTCTTGGTATTACAATGGCCATATTTGTACTCATCATGGCCCTTGTTGGACAGACTGTTCTGGAACTTTACGGTGGATCGCGTCCAGTTCTTGGTGTGCAGAAGATATTCCCTTCATGGCACGGAACTCTGCGCAACCCCGACCACCCGCCCGCCGCGTTCCTAGCTGATGAGTTTCTTGCCAAGCTTGCTGGCCGTGATATCGCCAAGACGGCCACTGGTGAGACCCTTGTGGTATACGAAGGCGATGTGCCCACCGCAACAGCCGGCGAAGATGGTCAGCTTCCAGAGCTCAAGCTTGATGTTCATGAGCCTTCCGTCCATGGCCCCGGCAAGACTTGGGAGGAGTTGGGCGAGGAGCAGAAGGAGGCTTGGAAGGCTCGCCTTAAGGAGGCCGGCGCCTGGACACAGACCATGGGCGAAAATGTTTTCAAGGGCATTCTTTTTGGTGAGATTGCCGGTGCTGTTGGTCGAGCTGTTGCTGGGTAATTTGGCATTTCTTAGCGGTTGTCGCAGTAGCGGTTCGGAAAGCTTGTACTGTATCATTAACCTTGTGCCATTAAATATTGTAGATAATAACAAAGGATTCTTTATTAGGTCTATCCTGCCGTTTTCGGCTCACTATGATGAAGGCGGTAACGCATACTGAAAGCCCCTTACATGTCGTATGAAACAGCATCTAACTCACCAAAGAGTCGGCTCTAGTGATGGATTCTTACTTCAGTTTAAGCCATGCCAGAAGATATTGGCGTGCTTGGAAAAATCCTAGTCTATAGGTAATCAACTAATCCCTGGACTATTGCTACTGATATATCTATCTCCTTGCGTGCTACTTCTCAAGTCAGCGACCAGTATTTGAGCACATGCCAGCATTATGTATATCAGCATTTGAGTGTATGCCAGTGTTTGAGCATATCTATTCATACATCCATTACTGACCATCCTAGCTTCTCGGGGTCATGTCCACCGATATTTTCCCTCTCGAGTCCCTTCAAGTGGCTGTCTTGCTAGTCCAAGTTCCTTCAGTGTCCATCTAACTCATCATTTTGCAACTTCTCTTGTTGCTGGCCTCGAACACTGTCGAAGCTGTCGTTGATAAGGCTGAAGCGAGACCTGGAGAAGCCAATTTCACCTGGTTCGATTCCGCATCTATCAGCGGTAGTATGATATGATAGAGATATGGGTTTGTTTTCTGTATGACTATCTGGGTAGCCTATGTCGAGCACCCAGACATTTCAGTTGAGCATTCTCCTCCTCTTCATGCCTCATGCCTTCTCTCCCTCTGCATCCCTGCCCTCTCATTGTCTTCCTTCGGCAACTCGGTGAGACCAACTTCAATGAATGTATCATCGAGTGTACAGATAGAGAGTGGTTCCTGCAATTCATGTGTTGAGGTTTCGTTGAATCTCCTGGTTCATCCTTTTTTGCATCGCACAATGCGAAGTTCTGTGTGAAGCTACTAAGTAGCCAATCTAACTCTCACTGATAAAACGTTAACTATCTCGTATATTTTCTATGACCTCGTGTTCTTTTATCAGCATTGAGTATGCCTAGCAACTCCAATACTGCGTCGTAAGGAACAAGGTCACCAGCAACATTCGGACAGTAGACACGATTCATTGTTCTAGCTGAGCCCTAAACACGATTATTCACCTTGATTTGCGGTCCATTCCAAAAGTAATTATCGCACAATGGGTATAAGTTTTGGCAATAAGTATATTCCGTCAGCATATGGCATTGGTAGAGTGATATCATGCTCTTTTGTTCCAAGTCAACATGAAAAGACTGGCTTTATCCTTAATAACTGGTCAAGGTGCTCGCATTTCGGGTCATAATCTCCGCGTGTGAGCTGGTATTAGTCTAAATTTGCTGTCTTTTGCCGTGAACCCACTCCTTCCATACCATACCTACTCTTATCACCCACGAATATGCCTACAACGTTGGGCGAACTTGCAATCTAACACTGAAGACGCATGGCTCACGGGTTTCTTGGACCGTTTTCGGCAATTCAATATTACAAGCCTCCTATTCATTGAAAGGGGCCAGTACAATGTTTAGGTTCTTCTAACAGAACAAGGACTCTTCAGTTGATCCAGTCTTGATTCAGAAACGTGGCTACGATATGGTGCCTTGGAATTGATGGATCGGCAAAACGTTCCGATAGCCAAGGTATTCCGCTATTTCTCAAGGCCACTGGGGTATTTACTACTAAAGGCAGCAAACAGCACTATTGACCTACCACATTCCAGCTACTACGCATCTCGACAACCTCTTTGAAAGGCTATCGCAAGTCGCAGAACCACCTGTCTTGGTGGTCATGGAGATCGCGTGAGAAATGGAGTTGAAGTGAGGGATCATAATCCTTGATGCTGGGACATAAAGTTCATAGTCCGTCGATTACATCAAACATCATCATGGGCCTGTAGACAACATACCGTAGCACCAACACTGGAGTGCTGTAAACTATGGCCACAACCAAGTCTTGCCCAGGAACTCGATTGCTCAAGGCCGTTCAGCGGCCAAGCCGAGATGAATTTTACGAAGCAAGCTCCCAACGCCCACCTGCACAGTTTCGGTAGTGGACTTGAGATGGCTGGCTGTCTCACAAAAGATGTGAGCAGATGATTGGTACGACGTTAAGCATGGCTTCACTTTGATCAGCCCAAGGTTTGATCCAAAACCTGTGGCGCTCCCGGATTTGGTTGATTGTTCAAGGCCAAATGGCCAACTGCTTTGCTGATGTCGGGTTCTAACTTGTTCTGTTCTTGTAAGTCGGCTATGTGATAAGTTAATGCTGGTTGTGATACTGAATACTACGAGATCAGAATTGAGGCTTGAGATATGACGCTGTTTCAATGTCAACCTTGATGCTACGGGATCAAAGCGTCGTCTATTGCATGATGTGCTGCACTTTTGCAAGGTATACTACAGACATGAAACAAAGCGTCCCATCTGCTGGACGTAGACGATTCTCCACTGGTCTGTTCTCAAACAATGGCAGGAGAGGTTGCTGATGTGCATGGAAATATGGAGCAAGAGGATAACTAACTAACTGGCAACCGCTCTGAAACCATCAGCGCTCATTTGTGACAGAGTCTTTACGGTATCTACCCCTTTCACAATATTCGAGTTTTCCCTTGTCACTCGCTGTGGCTCAATGAGATTGAAAATGGATCCATTGATAGATGTTGGCGTTGCAGGGATGGCATGCCCCTTGTCGGAGCACCCTGATTTTCGCTTTCTCGAGGCTCAGCTCGAGCAATAAGTAGCATTTAACACGTGTGAGAGGCCTGTTCGTTGCCTAAAACATCGTTGTGGCGTTATTTTACCCTGAAGACTCTTTTCTTTTTATCTACAGTTCAAGAGAGACTCAACGCTACTTGAATCATGGCATACGTCTGGATGTAACTTGCAAGATGCAGCACGACAAAAGAGGAAAAGCAAACACTACCAAACGGTCATGGATCGGATTCAGGGCCCTACTTACCTGCCCCTGTCAGTGGCGAGGTTTTGGAATTCCATCCACATTCCACACCTCCCGGCTAGTTAGGCCGATTGTTGATATGCAATTAGAGTCTCATAATTAATTTGTTGTACTGTTCATTATAGTATCCCCTTTATTGAAAAGGCAATGCCTAGAGTTGATTGTTTTTATGCTCCTATTATGATACTGGGCATCTCAATATCTTGAGTTCACAACTTAGTCTGAAGACCAGAAGAACAACCTTCAGGGACAGCCACATTGCCATGTATATGTACATCCCATAGTCCGTAGCTGGCTGACATGATCGACTCGGCATTCATGGTGCTATCGTGACTCAACCACCATCTCGGGTCTAGATCTGACCACCTACTACTGTACAATACATGGTAGGTCACCGCTGTGAGATATTATGTTTGCCGGGCTGTTGGTTTAACAAACACGTTCGTCTCTTTAGGGCAGGTAAATAAAAAAGGGTGAGGAAATAAATGTTTGGAGACAGTAGATCCAAACCTCCCGGCGCCAAACAGGTTCGTCCCTGTCTTGCGCGGGCTGGACACTGGCTGGTTCGTGTGTTGATTACCGAAGTCAAGCATTGTACGGATACGTAGCTGGATGATAGACAGCTTCGAGTTGTTAATCTCTCTCACAAGAGCTGACAGTCAAGCAAGAAACACGAACATATTTGTACGTGGGAACCCCCATCCAATGTCAAAGCGCACGGCACAGGCTGAGTCTTGGACAGCTGCTGTGCTGCAGGGGCATGGCTGCGGTGAGACATAGGTACGCAAGCGGCAAGCCAGGCAGCGGAGGTGGTACAGATGTTATTATTGGTGGTGAGGCAACCATGAAAACAGGATGTGATAAGATTACGAAAGGATATACTACGTACTAGAATATTGATCTCGAGAGCTGAGACCGCATAGATTTTATAGAAGAAAAATATGTATTTCGTCCTAAGAAACTTATAAATCTCCGATCTCTTGAATAAACTTTCAATATGTCTCTCTCCATTTGGGGAAAATGGTGGGGTCGGCTGACAGATCTCACCAGCCACATGTTGAGCGGGAGCTAAAGCGGATCGTCGCTGGGCTGGTGTGGGCTAGGCAGGTGAAGAGGACTGAGGCAAAAGAATCGAGGTTGAAGAAAGCCGGATTCTGGGCTTTATGTTGCTGCAAAACATCACACAAGAATGGGAGAATATCCTGGCCAGGTAAGAGACAACTCGGCTAGTATTAGAATACTCGCTCAATGCCCCTACGTCGATAAATTGCTATATGGTTAACGGTGCTTGTCAGTCAGGCCATGCGAGTCGTGCCGAGCAAGAAGTGTGAAGGGATATAACGCTCCGCGAACTGTGACTGGGTATTGAGGCTGCGTACCCCTGTCCCAAGAGTTTGGGGTTGACGCAAGGAGTACTTATTGTATGATGAATAAACGCGTTAAGAAACCACGTGCTTATTGCGAGTCAACTGCTCCATAGATGCCCAAAGTACAGTGCTCAACGAGCACAGCCAAGATCTCTTGTCGAAATTGGCGGTTCGTCTTGGCGGCGTCTGCGAAAGAATGGATGTCGCCAAGTGCAGGGTAGGTGGCATATGGATAGTACACACACATTGCTTTCGTTTTGGTACCTTGCAGCTTCTTCAGTCCCCCTTTCAAAATAAACGCTGATGCATTGGTTCCTATTGGATGGTGGAAGATCAGAAGACAGCGGTCAACAAGTCTGGTTTTGTGTATAGACAGAACCACTGATAGGAGTCCCGGGTGATGCGTGTCTCGGGAGATGTAATGCAGCTGGATCATGTGTTCAATGGATGGTTCATCAGCTGGCGCTAAAGTGCACCGACTATGTACAGTATTTACGGGAAAAAAAAGTAAGGTGAATTAAAGGACCTGCATGTAAATTGCCAATTTGTCTCAACATATATACAGATTAACGGTTCATCATACAATCTGCCAATTCACCTCTGCAAAAATATAGATACTCTGATATCTGAAGCTGGGACAGAGATACGCCACCAACGGTTGGATCGTAAGCGGGACGATTGAGAACCCCAATCCCAATTCGAGTCCCATCAGTCTGGGCTCGATGACCCCCCAGGGGAGGCCAGATGCCAGGCCAGGGTTTGGGCGATTTTGAATTCGACGCTACCAGAGATTATTCCCTTTTGATGGTCAGCAAGGGGACAATACACCATGTAAAGTTTAACATTATTGGATAGAGGCTGAAGATATCAACACGATCTAGGTGCACGCATGCTGACTCTGCTAATGGGAAGCGAAAAGAGTTATGAGGACTGAGGATTGAGGGTTGAGCGAGGATGATGAGATGAGATCAGAGATCCACATTGGGCGGTGCTTGAGTGGCGGAATTGGAGTTGGAGTGTTAAAGAAGTAGTTCGAAATGGATATGTACAGATGTTGGGCAGGGCTGAGATACCCAACTCTATTGTGGTGTAGTCATGATTGAGCGGATGACAGCTTTGCACATCGATATCGAGCAACACCAAGTCATTGTTTGCAGTCAGAGCAAGGCAGTAATACTTCACTGATACGATATCGCAGATATCAACATGAACCACAATAACCATCAGTCAGAACTGACTGAACAATAATGGAGATTCGAGAGGACCCTCGATGGCCCTGGTCTTCTTCATCTGGCCAATCGACCTGAAGCTAAAGCGGTGGCCCTCCATAAGCCCAGCTAGGGCCGCAAATGGTGAGTGCTGAATGGTGGTGACGGCATTGAGCCAACCCGACCGGGGGACCCTCCCACCGAGGGTCAATTTTTCTTTCTTTCTTTGTGTAATCCTGTCAGGTCCATTCACCGAATATCTTATCTACTATAGATCGCCGATTTATACAAGATCACTCAGTAAATCACGCGCGAGTTGTTATTGTTCGCGGGTATGGATCGTATCAATGGATACATATCCATCATAATGCAGTACCTGAGCGCGCCACCTTGAAAAGGTGTGAGCCGGACGGGGGTCTTCCCAGATGGACATGGATTGGGACTTGGACATGTGCAGGGGCAGGGATGGAGCATGCCCATGAGGACCGCGCCCACGCTCCCTGGTGAGGCGACCAAGGGCGGGAAGAAAGAGAAGGGGAAGAAGACTCAGCAGTATTAGTATTCGTATGAATTTAATACCACGTTGTATGTATCCGTATTCTGGAGTCAAAATGATGATGGAGTTTGCAAGGCGTGGAATAGATTTACGTTTGATATTGTCGGCATATGCTTTTCCTATACGATTAAGGAGAAATACCTTGTTCATTGACCAACAGATAACAATGACTTGCTGATGCTCAGTCAGTCAGTGCCCGGCGTGAATGAGTGTGTGTGACGATGACATCCCGGGCCTCGTGGCATCTCCGCATCCAACCTCTTTTCCCAAGGACCATTAGCCTACTGGAGACATGATTGTTGTAGAGAACAGAATCACTACAAACTCCTGAATTATTCAATGATAGGAAAGAAAGAGTAGGTGGCGCTCTAATTATATCTAGGGAGCCATCTGGTTCATGCTGCCCAGGAGGCTCATGTTTCGGATTGGAACATGTTTTTTGAACGGTGTGTCGTCGAGGTTGTCGATGAGGTGGAGTTTGGATTCCAAGATCCCTTGACAAGAACGGGTCCCCTAATCGTTCACCCCGTTGTTGAATCTCTGAACCTCCACCACTGTAATAGGTAGGTAGGTAAGTAATAGAAGACATTGAGCATTCAATTGCCTTGGCTTTGAACATCCTGAACTCCTATTCTTTCATGATTTATTGCCTCTCCAACTTGGTCAAAAGTCGCACCATGTCCTGCTGAGGTGACGGATGATCCACGAGCCAAGGCCAGTGACTGACAGCCCACCACCACCACCATTACTATAACCTCCCTCCTGCAAGTGGAAGTAGAAGTGGGAGTGCAGTCTTCCATACATTATCTACTACGTACTGTACATTGTCCGGGTAGGCCGTCTTTACCTTGCATTTTCATACATCCCGGCTGCAGCCTGTTCAAAATGCACGATGATTGACCAAGTTCATGTTTGTGACCGACAGAGTCCTTTTGAACCAGTTGAAATGCGAATTGCTACAGTGCAGCACGCGCAAGACAAGACAAGACAAGACAATACAATACAATACAATACAATACAATGTGCTCTCCGAAGTACGCAACAGGATGGGGTTAGAACAAATAAAGCCATCTGCCATGCTGGCACCCTCAAAGTACCTGGTACCGGACCTGGGCGCCACTACAATTCCCCAACCAGACTAGGGGAACAGGGATGTCTGCCCTTTTCAAACAACCCAGACTGCTTTCATTCTCTCTCTCTCTCCGACTCGACGGGGGGACTCGGGCCAATGATGGAGACTCATTGAGAGTGCTTGTCCTCTTCTTGTCGTGTAAGCGTGTCACCTTTGTCTCCAATGCTTTGCAGCAGGCTTTCCCTCTTGACTCTTTCGTTTGAGGTTCGACAGAACGTCTCCGAAGTTGTCTTGATTGACAGACCTACCCCACTGATGCGCGCTACATCCTGGGCAACACCATGTTTGGCGATATAAGGTTGATCAACATTGTGAGAGTTTTATAAAATAAAATGAAATTTGGGCAATGCTGCGTTTTAAGCCTTCGCTTGTTGTAAACGCTCTGTCGTCTGTCTCTTTGTTGCCAGACCGTGCCCTCACCGTTGAGATCAAGCATCAAGGGTTGACACTCTGATGTTCGGTGCCATTTGTTTCAACTGTCGCCAATCCCAGACACAGTTGGTATCCGTGGGTAGGAGAGACAACACACAGAGCGAAGGGAGTTACCCCCATTTGGAGAAATCATTCTAGCGGCCGTCCAACGACGGATAGACGCCCATTAGCTCATGCGACCACCGCCTCAACTTGGATGGAGATGGATCTGGAGGAGGGGGTCGCCACAAAAAAACCTACATGCCACACTGGGCTGAACCGAACATCCATGAAACGGACAGACGTTAAGAGAAAATGGCGAATTCTTGTAAGCTGAGAAGACTGCATACCTAGCTGAAGAAGAGGAAGAGCAACAACAACAAGTAGTAGCATGGGTTCAAAGAGTGATCCATATGGCGGTATGGTTATGTACTGTACATACATATCCTTGGACGAGGCCATCTTCAGTCAAGGCTGTGCTGTGTGAGATTTCTTCAAGCCTCAGGGTTCTTCCTCCTCGAGACGGTCAGGTACTGGTACTGCCCACCAGCGGCACCAATCCGACTGAGGGCTAGCCTGCCTCTAGGCTCAGGCCCAGACGCCCTGCCGACGCTTGTCCATGCCCTGTCGTCTCTTCTTGGCTCTAGTGCGACTCTGCCTTATCCACCATGACCTTGGAAGTTCCAAGAACCTTTCTGTCGACGTGGTGAGCTCCTCTCGAATTGTCTGTGTAGAGAGGGAGAGCAGAGTGATGTTTGAAACATTTGGTGACCGGAGGTGGGATCTACAGGTAGTACCAGCCCAGGGTTTGGGTTTGGGGTTCCATAGAGTTTGACAGTTTCCACCGGGGACTCGTGCCTGGAATTACACTTTTCGCAGTGCCGTATGGATACCTAGGTATACGTACTAACGTACTAACGTACTAACGTAAGGACAGTAAGGTAGGTAGGTAGGTACCTTAGGTACCTAGGAGGTAGCTGGTCCCTTGGAAGCAGGGCCTTATTGATATTGGGGTGACGAGTATCGAAAAGGGAACTGTCTGGATCCTCACACGGCCACTGATCTTTTCTTCAGTGTGCCTTTCCTAGTTCCCCAACCACTATCATCACTGTCTGTATTATTGCTCCGTAAAGTACGAACGCTCACGGTTACTAAGATCGAGATCAGGGTTAGTATCGGTATCAGTATCGTCATTCTCCTTCTTACCTTGACTGTGTACATGCAGTAGGCCCTTGTTCCTTATTAGTTGAAAAGTAACTGCTCCAACTCGGCAGTCGCCCTGGCCCTGCTGCCCACCTTGGCTCTGCTAGCCTATCAAGTTTATAGCAGATTGCAGAGTGGATGGCAGCCGTGAAAAGTAGCAGGTACATGCCTTTGGCTTGGCCTTGACCATGTCCTCGACCAGGGTGCTCACTTTCCAAATTCCACACCACAGGCATTGCCTGCCTACCTACCTTACCCATTACACTTGGAACCCCCAACTCGAGGTGCTTGCGACCTTTTTCACCAAAACAACACCAGACCGTTGACCAACACCGCCCTGGGTTGACCGGCGACTGCTCTCTTTCTTCCCCCCAGTCCCAGGACTGACGGTGTTTGTTTGACGACGATCGATCTTAGCGATTCTTCTTTTCTTTAAACTTCTTCTTTGGTTACTTTGAATTTCCTAGACGATCGCCATCCATCATCACATATCACCATCTTTGACTACCGCAAGTCAATCAACCTCCAAAATCCGCCAGTCTCGACGATATTGGTTGACTGAATCACGACACCGATTTGGCAACTTTCCACCGCCTTTTTCTGCCTTGAAACAACAGTTTAACTTAAAACCGATTAATACTGCACGACCGTATCCCTCCCACCGCAATCTATTCTTCGCGACATCACATATTTGAACCTGCTTTTGTTACTGAGGACGCGGCATTCTGCGACGAAAACCGAGACTCGAGTACATTTCGACACGCGTAACAAATTCAATTTGTGTAATTTCAAGGACGAACTGCCTTGTTGCACAAACGATCGCCTTTTTATGGATCGCCTTGCGTTTTCGTAGGCACGCAGACGCACCTCTCCGCCTCGTTGTTCATCACTGTCTATCCAAACGGACCCCCCGACGTAACTTTTTGCACCGCCTCGCCTGACCTACTTTGCGTGCATCGCGAAGCCCGTGATAAAATTCGACTTTTACTGTCGCTGCCCGAATTTCTTCCCCAACCACGAAACCACCTGCTCGAGAAACAACCATCGCTTGTTAGGCTGGGTCTTGTTCCGACAACTTCAAAGCGGCCATGGCGGCCAACATGCAGCACATGCCTGGGGCCGGCCAGATGATGCAGCAGCCGATGCGAAAGCCGACCCCCAACCAGCTGCAGCAGATAGTTTACCAAAACCTAGTCCAGCACACGCAGCCTTTCACTGGAATATGCTGGCAGGCCAACGTGGCTATCTCTGATCGCATGGGCAAGACTATGAATCTGTATGGCCTTTCTTTTACCCCGAAACTTTTGTCGCAAACTTTACTGACCATCATGTCACAGTATCACAAACATTTCTCTGGCTATGAATGGAGGTGACTATATGAAGGGTGCAGAATGGGGTTGTAACTTTGAGCGCGAAGCTTTCCACAAATCCGCAACGAAGGTATATTTGTCCCTCCCCTCCCCCCCCTCTTTGTCAGAATTCCTCTTTTTCTTTTTTTCATTCTCCCCGAACACGGTATTAACCATCGCTCCAGGAAGCTTATGACCAGGAAATGGGCAACAAGATTATGGAGTTCTTTAAACGACGACAGGCCAATGAACCCAATATCCAAAATAGCATCAACGCCAACGCCCAGGCCCAAGCTGTTCAAGCACAAGCACAAGCACAAGCACAAGCACAGGCGATGATGAGCATGCAAATGGGACGTGGCATGGGTCAAGGTCCTCAGCAAGGCTTTCAGTCTATTCAGCACCCAATGCAAGGTGGTCAAATGGGCCAAGGACAACAACAATTACAAATAGGCACGGGAATGAATATGGGCATGGCGAACCAAGCTGGTCGTGGTATGGGCCCGGGCCAACAAATGATAGGGATGGCTGGAGGACAGAATCGCCCTCAGCAACAATCCCCGTTCCCCCAGGAGATGGCCCGACTCTCACAGCAAGATAGACTTAAGGTTACAGAACTTGCCACCAAGATGTTCAACACTGCAACAGAGCAGCAGAAACAGAACACTCGCGCGCAGCTCACTCAAAGACTGACTCCTACACAAGCGAGGGAACTCCAAGCTCAGGGCAAAGACCCCTTGATGTGGTTCTATCAGAATCAGGCCTTTCAGGTCCTCAAAGCAAATATGAATAGGCTACAAAACCAACAACAGCAACAAGGGATGGCCCAAAATGCCAACAACAACCAGGCACCTATGATGCAACAGCAGGCAAGCCAGCAGTCTCTTCATCAGCAACAGCAAGGGATCCAACAAGGGCAGCAACAACATGGCATGATGAATGGCAACCAAGGAGGGAACGACTTTGCCTCTTTCGCGCCAAGCATGGAGAGCATCAAGGACCAGCAAATGAATGGTTTGATGGCTCAGCAAGCTGGTCAGATGGTGGTACCTGCCAGTGCAGCACAAAACCGCAACTCTACCCCTCAGCCTATGAGCCAGAACGCAGCGAATCAACAGGGCCCCAATCAAGGCCCTCGACCGCCGCCGCAGCAGCAACCGCAGCAGAACATGAACCTTCAGCAGATGAAGATGAACCAAGTTTCTCAGCAGTCCCAAGCACAACTTCAAGCACAGCAGATGAAGCAGATGCAAAATCAAGCAGGCATGGGAGGAAATATGCAGCCTTCGCAAAGCCCTGCTATGAATACGCTCAACACGCCTGTTTCTCGGCCGGGCAATAACATGAACCAGGCAGCAGGCCAGGGCGGTGTTCAGTTTGGGGACCAGCGATTCAACCAAGGAGCTCAGCGACCTAACAACCAGACATTCCAGAACATGCTGGCCAGTCTGCCACAAGAGCAACGTGCGATCGTGAGCGGCCTGACCCCTGACAAATTGAACGAGGTGATGCAGCGATGGCAGACTAAGCGTCAGGAGCAAATGACATTGAATGGTGGACAAGCCACTCCAGGGCAAATGGCGAACCGTCCCCCAAACCAGATGGGCCAGATGAACCCCAACATGGGCGGACAAATGCCAGTCGGTATGCAACAGCCACAGAATGGTGTATCTATGAACGGCAACCCACAGCAAATTCGGATGCACCCTAATCAGCAGGTGGCCATGATGGATTCGATGGAGCTGCCTCCTCAAGTTCTCAACCAGCTTCAGGCTCAGCTTCCTCCCGAGATCAAGAAATGGGGACAGCTCAAGATTTGGCTTCAACAGAATAACATTCCCCAGCAACTTAGGACGCAGCTGGCAGCTGTTCAACAGAGGCAATTTTCTCTTGCGCTCCAGCGGCGAGCTAGCATGATATCACAGCAACAGCAACAGGGACATCAAGGCCAGCAACTCTCACCTCAACAACCAGGGCAACAACCTCAGCAGGCAGGCCAGCCTGGCCCGGGCGGTGCTGGCCCTGGTATGACAAACGGACCTGGTCCCAATCCCCTGCAGGCAGCACGGCCGCAAATGGCCGCTCATAACATCCCAGCTCATATCCTCCAGGTCTCTCCACACGACCTTGCGCAGGTCAGGAACAATCGACCTCAACTGGCCCAGCTACCTGATGACCAATTGCGCAACATGGTCATCCAGATGAAGAAGAATGGTTGGATGCAACAACAGCAAATGCGAAACCAGGCGCAAGTGCAGGTTTCAGCAGCTCGTAACCAGGGCCAAGGTCAGCCAGGTATGCAGAACCAGATGGGCGTGCCCCAAGCCCAGATGCAACTTCAGCAACAGCCCCAGCCCAGCCAGGTGCCTCAGGCTCAGAACATGCCAGGAGCAAACACGATGGGACAGAATACCACTGCTCAACAAACGGCCCAGAAACAACCAACGGTTACTCCAGAGCAGACTCGAGGTGCTCGACCACAGCCTCCCAATAACCGAGCTCAGCCCCCGAACCCATCGCCGGCCTCTGCGCCGAAGAATCTCAAGCGCCCAAGCAACGACGACACCATCGATGTGCCTGAAGCTCCAAAGGCAGCACCTGCGAGACCTCCTTCACAGCCCAACCAACCACAGCAGCCTCAAGGGTCAAGGTTGCTGAATCCTCAACAGCTCGCAGCGCTGTCACCCGAGCAGCGAGCCAAGTATGAGCAGCTGATGAAGGCGCAGATGAATACACCAGCCCAGACCGAGATCTTGGCACGTCTCAAGACGCTTGGACAGGAGGAGCAGCGGCAATCCGTGCGAGAAAATAACCCCGAAATTCCTATGACACCACAGGAATACCAAGAGACAGCAGCCAAACTTCAACGAATTGTGGTCGATATGAGTAAGATTGGTCGTGGCTTGAGCAAGTGGTACGGCATCACGCGCGATGACCAACGCGCGAAAATCTTTTTCCGAACTGTAAGTTCATACCCAATTGTCCTTCAAATAGCATGTGCTAACTCAACTCAGCGATGGAAGATCTTGAAGCAGTTCTCTGATGGTGAAGGCATGTCTGTACTCAAGAACGTATTTACGATGCAAGCTTCGGAGATTGACCAAGCTCGAGCTATTCTGGAGAGCATGGCCAAGGATCTGGCTGCCAGTATGTATGCTACTAGAAACATGAATATGGCCAAGAAGCAGGTCACACCTCAAACTCAGAACGCCCAGCTTGCCCAACCACAACAGCCGCAGCAACCTCAGTCTTCTCAGCCTCAACAACAGCCAGCACAACCGCAAGGTGGACAGGCAGCTCCTGCGAACGCCGAGAACATCCGCAGGAACTCACAAGCTCAAGGCACAACTCCAAAGGGGGGCAACAAAGCTTCACAGGCCCCAGCTGCTCCAACGACCTCTCAGCCACCTTTTCAATTCGGCGCCTCTTCTCCTCATGGCAACCCAACCTATGTTGCAAAGGCAAAAGACATCAACCTGCAACTGCCACCATCACGCAAGAAGCAGAAGACTACTGGCCAGACACCCCAGGGTGCTACCCCTTCGCCTCAAATCAGCAAGAAGGGCTCTCCCGAACTCCGAAGGACATCCGAGTCCCAAGCGCCTCCCAAGCCAGTCCTTCTCTGCAAAGAAACTGAATGCGAGTTTTCGACCACTGGATATAGCACTGAGCAAGCTCTTCAACAGCATATCTATGAAGAGCACACGAAGCCACGGGAGGATCCTTTGAAGTTCGCTCAAGAGAACTTGGCGTTGGCGCTAGGACTTGAGCCCGATGGTTCTAACAAGAGGGACCAGGGTGCCGAGGCGGCCACGATGAGTTTGACCAATTCGAAACAAGGCCAGACTCCAATCACCATGGCAGCCACTCCTGTGTCCACCACTGATGCTGGTATGAAGCGCACGGCTAGCAGTATGGGCAAGCCTCAAGACAAGGCTGGTGTCAAGGCTGCTACCACTCCTAAGCTGGTGGATGCCAAGATGGCCGACGCCACTGCTGTTGATCCTTGGGCCAATGCCACAATCGACACTGAGATGCTGGTCAACAACCTCGGCGTTGAGCGCGGATACGGATTCTACGACAACCCATACTATGACCTTAATGCTCTCAGCTATTTGACACCCAGAGACACACCCGATTCCGTCAAGGATACTAGCAGCAGCGAACCCAACAGTGATATCCCAGAAGGTGCAGCCCTGGAAGTTAACATCGACTGGCAGAACATGGACACCGATCTGCTTCTTAACATGACCAATACTATGGACGGAAGTGGTAACGACATGATGGGCATTGATCCAGCAGCTTTGTTCGATCCGCCAGCGCTGCAAGAACCGGACTGGGACGATGTAAAAATCGACTTTTCGAAACCCTTCCAATTCGATACTAGCCAGCACTACTACATGGCTACCTCATAATTCCCAAAGCCGTTGAACGGCATTATACAAGAGGCGAACTGATTGCCTTGAGATCATAATCTGGACCGGTAATCGGAACCCCCAAGCCCTGGATATATACCCCAAGCATTGTGATCTGTTTTTGTTATTTGCATTCTGTTTTGGTAAGCCGTAAATGGATGTTGAAGCCGGGCGACGGCAGTAAAAGGTGGACGGGGCAGAAAACATCATGGCGGGCGCTTTGTTCTGGACAAAGGATGATAGGCAGGCAGTTGTTTGGCAGAGGATACACAGGAGTTCTAACTGGCAGGAGACTTTGTTTGTAATGCATGATGCTTGTTTGATGACAATTTTCGGAGCGCGTCGCGGTTGGTTGTCTTAGTTTTAGTTGAAGCTATCAGATGCTTCTTCGTTTCGCAATGTCGGAATTAGTGGCTAGGAGGCTCGTGGGATCCATAGATATGGCCTCGGAGCAAATGATACCCAGCGTTTTGCTACATTTGACAGTTATTATGCGATGATGTGTTGATATTATGTTTATGATGTCGACGCAGGCCCCGGTCGTGAAGAAGATATTAACTTAGGTCCGGCCAGCTCCCGTTCCTGCATCCGGGCCGCTACGGGAATCCCGCCCCACAAGGCACGCGCCTCTCCGGAAGCATAGTCGCTAGTCCGTGTTGGGAATAGAATAAAGACCCTCCAGGATAGCACGCGAGCCTGCAGTGTTGACGGCTGGGGAAGATTATGTCAGCCATGCTAGGCCGCATTAAGGAAAAAGTAAATATAGGCGAGGTTGGCTGAGATTTGAGACAGGGATATAAAGCGCGAGCTGCGCGACCGTGTCAGGACTCGGGACTGAGAGGCTGGGCCAGGGTTGTAGACGTGACATGAAAGGTGAAGTGCAGTCAATTAAATTGCTTAACTCATTCCGTGGAGGAATTGGTACTGAAATGGGAGGCACCAAGGAATGGGTAGTATTGTATTGACTGTTCAGAAAGGTGAACCAAAAGTATCCCTAATAAAATAAATAATCGAAGAAGATGGTCTGTTTCGAAGTGTTTATCAATTGCTTTTTCGTTTGTATATTATTTTGTTGTCGTGTCTCGTTGACCAGGAACGACGCCATTTAAACTAAACCCCCCAAACCATTCATTGTTCTAGGCGTAGCAAAATCCAGAACAACCACCCCGCCTTATCTTATCGCCCGCGTCCCTTTACAAAACCACCACTCTACTTTCCCATCCCAACGCTGTTCCCACGAACACGCTTTGACACGCGCAAAAGTCTACAAGCTTTCTATACACCCAAGCTTTATTTTGCTTATACTTCCCGTACCGTTCCGTGCATACATAAAGAACGTTTCATCTGGCTGTCTTTTGCTTTGCTTGCAATGGAGCACTCAACGACATCATCATCTACATCATCACCTACAAAGCGACGCGCCCTCGCTCCCTTGGATGCCAACGCCCTGGCTGCTCCTAAGAGTTTATTTAAACCTGCACTTGGTCATAGTCCTGTTAAGATGGCTATTGAGGGGAGGAAGAGGTTGCTCGATATTGAGGGTAGCGCGCCCGCGGCTAAGAAGGCGTGTCTGGGAAGTGGTGAGGTATGTTACATGGCTTACAAGATATCATGTGAGAGAAGTATTCATAGCTAACAATGATTGTGCAGGACACGCCCGAGAGAAGTGCCAGTCCCGAAGTGAGCTCTGTCTTCGACACGTCAGCCAACGACAATTCATGGGCTACCACCACAAGCGAGCATGATACAGCTGCAGCTCCCACGACAGAACAAACTACACAGCAACCCACAACATTAACACGCCAACAAATAAGACAGGTATGTTGAGCAATCCATTCTCGCGTCCATGTAATACATACTAACAAGAAACAGAGAGCAGAAACGCTTCGTCTCCGTCTATCTCTCGCAAACTACAAAGTCCGCACCGGCCAGACCACTGTGCCCCTGTCCGAACTTCAGCAACGACCATTACCCCGCGAGTCACCACGCGTTGTCCGCGTACAAAGCCCCGAGTCCACCAGCGCGTCTAACCAAGAGGAAGAGACAAGGTCGCGAAGAGACTCGATAGATTCACAGCAGACAGAGATCATGGAGGAGGAAGACGAGGAACAAAGTTGATGAACTTAAGGGTTATAAAAGCAAAGATGGGATGGTGTTGGGGTGGCATTCATACTTTATGGACGGAGCATGTGAATGAAGCGAGCCCATAAGCAATGGGAGAAGGATTTTTCTTGCAAAGCATTATTTGTTTCAACGGTTATGGGCGGAAGTGAGACATAAGTGTGTTCTCATGTGGATAGGAATTACCAAAGATATCCGACGGCGTTACATGGGAGTTATGAGGGCATGAACTGGGGGTTTGCAATGCCTGGATACCTTACCTATATTCAACTTGATGAAGACGTATCTAGCTGAGTTTCAATGGGGGATTGACATTGCTCATTTTGACCAAGCAAAAATATATACATGTGAGACTTGTGTCTAATACAGAGCCCAACGGGTCATGTCGCCCGAGATTTCAATCCATCCTCGCTCAACTGTAGCAACATATACGTCATCATGAGAGCTCCACTTCTGGAGCTTAATCGATGAGAATCTTGGACTCCAAAGACCCATAGTTCTCAAAGAACCCCTTGAACAGCCGGATGCCATATCCAACATCCGCTGTACCTCCCGTCTCACGAATGCTGTGCATGCTGAGCTGCGGGTTGCCGAGGTCTAGAGTTCGCATACCCAGAGCCGCAGCGAGACCGGGTCCGATGGTGCTCCCGCAGGGCGAATCGTTGCGGACAACAAAGAGCTGAAGGGGAACACCAGCTGTGCGAGCGCACTCCTGAAGGAGGACTATACCTGGGGAGTTGGTAGCATATCGCTGGTTGGCATTGATCTTGATAACAGTGCCGCCGTTCATGGCTGGCTGATGCGACGACTCGTATTTGCCGGCGTAGTTGGGATGCACAGAGTGGGCCATATCAGCAGATACGAGGAACGATCGTGATAGAGTCTGTTCGTATGCTGTAGCCTCCTCGCCCTCGTGGTGGACAGCCTCATAGCTACCTTCGCTAGCGGCATCTTTGTTTCCAGGCAGAACAGACAGACGGCGGATAACGGATGGCAAAAGGTTGGAGTTAGCACCCTGTGCTGAGGTTGAGCCGATCTCTTCGTGATCAAAGCAAGTGATCATTCGAATGGTGCTATCTTCCTCAAGTGAAGACTCATCCCTGACGGATTCGATGAGTCCCTCGACGGAGCAGTATGTCATGCCAAGGTTATCTAGACGAGGAGAAAAGATAAACTCGTCGCTAAGGCCACCAATGCATGACTTTTGAGTATCGTAGAGAATCAGTTCAAAGTCTACAATCGCGGGAACTTCGACTCCCGCCTCAGCTGCAATAACATCAAGGACTTGAGGGTGGTGTCTCTCAGTCATGACCTTGAGGGGTCTGAACTCCTCATCCTCCTCGTCATCCTTCTTCTCCTCAGACTTCTCTTCTTTAGCTCCCTTGTTCAACTCATCTGCGACAAGTCCTGCAATAGGGAAAAGCTCAGTCTCCTTGTTAGGATCGAAGTTGGTCTGCCGGTGGAGGTGGATGGCGAGGGTTGGAATTCTGATCAAAGGCTTGTCGACCTTGATAAGTTTCTGAACAAAGTTGTCACCCTCCTTAACCAGGACACGACCGGCAATACTCAAATCACGATCGAACCATGAGGTCCAGATTCCACCGCCGTAGGTCTCAACACCAATCTGGAGGAAACCGACATTGCTCTTCTTGGAAACGGGCTTCAGTCGAAGGCAGGGAGAATCGGTATGAGCGCCAATGATGGCGACAGGGTTACCAGGGCGCCACTTGCGGCCGATGGTGAAAGCGACGATAGTTGAAGCATTGCGAGTAAGATAGTATTTGCCGCCGGGGCGGAGGTTAGAAGCCCAAGAGTCGCGCTCACGGATAAGCTTGAAACCGGCCTTTTCGAAGCGAGCGGAAGCAGATTGAACGGCATGATAAGCTGCGATGATGATGTTAGCAAACATACATGCAGTATGTAGTGGGGTTGAGATAACCAACGGGTTGGCGACTCATTGACAAAGTCAACAAAGTCGAGAGCTTCTTGGGGAGGTGCCATGATGGGCGACGAAGTCGAGAATGAAGTTGTAAAGACGGAAAGGCGCGGGGCACTCGTCGTCTCAATTGAGGGTCTGAAAGGCGATACTCGGCGTGAAGAGAGGCGAAAGAAAGTGAGCATCTGAGGGGGGGGATAATGAAAGGTCAAGGTAGGGTAGCGGTGGGCGTTGGAGGTTCTGACTAAATAAGGTAAAGTTAAAGATCAACGTCGTCGTTTAGAAAACGGGTCATGTGGTTGGTTGGGTTGGTCGTCACCAGGCGGGAAGCTGCAGTGAATCGCCGCACCTGCTACCCTGGCTTAAGCGGGCGGGGCTTATCTTATCGGACCATGAGTTTCCTGATGTGGAAGTAAGTGAATGAATGAATTACGATAAGGCCATTTGATGGGAATGATTACTGACTCCATGGTGTTCCAACTCATCAGTCATAGAAATGGTATATAAGTCTTGATATCCTGATATGAAGTGGAAGCTCGTCCTCATTGGGTCTGTGTGACAGGACACAGAGTCTCATTTGCCATCCCACCTTCAAACCAAGCCATCTAAGCCAATTGGATTGGTTCGCGATAGACCAGAAGATGCACTTTCAGAGGAAGCCAATTGAGGTAGACCGTTGAGTGAGTACTAGACTTATAAACTTTGTCACCTATGTTTTGTACTAGAAGACACAATGTCCTTGAAAAGAAAAGTTCTTTTTTATTCCATTCCCATTCCCCACCCACTCGGCTTGTATGCCGTCTATCTACCTATCCATTCCATTCTGAAATAGTTCAATAACTCATCTAAAGCTCAATGGCCGGTATTCACGTCGCCAGAGCTGTAAGGTATCCAATTCTATAAAACCCAGATACAAGCAAGAGGAAATCAAAAATCAAAACCAATCACCACATCGCTATTCGCTCAGCACAAAGGAAACAAACACTTCTGGCTGGGACAGTGGGCGCAAAGACCACTGACACGGCAAGATGTAAAGATCAAACACTCGGGCCCGGGGCCCGAGTGGCCTCAGTGGGCTGACAACTGATTGCTTAATTGTTGCTGTCAGAGCCGGAGGCCACACCCTTCTCAGTCTGAGAGACAGAGTTGGTGACCTGGGGCTTGTTAAACACGAGACCGGGATGACCGAAGAAGAGAGCAACAGCAGCAAGGACGATGACAACACCCTCGAGGATGATGAAAGGAACCTCGTGCTTAATCAGATCACCATCATAACCCTCCCGCAGCTCAGCAACACGGTAAATGCATCGAGTGAGGACAAGGATAATGGCAGAAGAGAGACCAGCAAAGAAGGCAATCTCGCGCCAGGTGAAAGCCTTGGCCTGGTTGGATCGCACGTATCGGACCATGTAGTCGGTGAAAGCGGCGATGAAGGCGACGAGGACGACAACCTGGAGGACAAGACCAGCCATGGAGACATCGACACCGACGTTGCTGTCAGATGAAGTGGACATGGCACCACCAGCGGCCTGGAGGATGAGGCACACAATATCGAAGGGGATGAAGATCCAGTAGAAGAGCGAAGGCTTGAAGCGAGAAAGCTCGGGAGCGAAGTAGTTGATTGTCTTAGAGAGGGTGACATAGATAGAGGCAGTATAAAAGACGGGAGCGATCGTGAGACAGACTGTAGAAGCTGGGTTAGTGTGTGATGATGATATAGAAGAGTTTTATTTTATTTCAGACTTACCAATTTGGATCATGAAGGCATTGAAAGAGAAGGGGTTATAGTACATCATGATACGGCCGACATAGCCAACAATCTCAGAGAGACAGCCCAGAAGCATACCAGTCATGAAGCCCCAGCTCTTCCATCGGAAGCCAAGGTATCCATGGGTGAGGCCAATAAGACTGAAGAGAACGACGAAGACAATGTTGGCAGCCAGAGAAGGCCGGTAACTGTAGATACTCCACTCAACAGGGCATGTATCTAGATTGCATGGCGAGTCGGAACCGAAGGAGTTTTCCGGACGGACGGTATACTTGTAAGTCATTTTGTCGTATGAAATGGAAGCAAGTGGGGTATATGTATTTATAAGATGAGCTTATGGCTGAGCTTTGTGGAAGATAGAAGGTGAGATTTGAGGAATGTTGTTATTGATGTGTGAATGGGTGGATGATGAGAAAATGTCTTGTTGGACGGGGAGGATGGGGGATTGATATAGACATGACGAAACTGTAGAGAAATGCAGCTTATTAGGGTCTTGTAAGACCATGACAGCAACACAGTCGGACTCGGATTTTGAAAATGCAAAAGCCCATACGGATCAACGCTGTGAAGGCGATGTGCGGCGCTAGAGAAGGAGGCTCATCTGCTAAGCATCGACTTGCTGTTCGCTTTCGCTCTTTAGCTGCGCGAGCTAGCGATAGTCGAGCAGGGAGACCAATAAGCGAAGGATCTCAACGTCGCAGTGGATGGGAATAACAAGGAATAGCATCAGCCTCGAAAATGGGGCAGTGTCAGCATCATTGCTCCTGTATGGTACGTGCAGCGAGCGACGCCATTTGCAGATCCTCGTTTTTGAATGGTGTTGCCAGTAGGTACGGATAGTTATGTTGCTTTTATGGCTCTTTCAGTAGTATCAACTTTCAAGGTCCGTAAGAGTATTGAGGACCTTTGCATATTATTTACTTAACTTGGCGGCAATACTCAAGAAACTTCAATTCTGCACAGTGATGGTGACAGTGATGTGTGTCCTCTTATTCTCCTTCTTGACGCTGACATTTGAAACAAAAGATCAAACAAATAATTATCTGCGTGCATACAAGGAAGATCCACTGAAATGGCGAATGGCGATCACAAAGAACGAGATAAAGATAGATAGCTGCGGATAGAGGATAGAGCCTAGAGAGGCGGACGCTAAAGACCGAGAAGCGAATCCGAGTTGGGGTTGATGGGTGAGATTGATCAGCATATTTCAACCAATCATATCTCGACCGCAGGAATGCGATGCGATGCGTCATTCGGCCTTCGAAACGATTTCTATTCTCAGTCCCGATTAACTTTCAGAATGGGCTTGGGCGGCCCATCATCCTCCCTTGGGCCTTAAGACTATATACGTACGACTTACCTTACAAGCCTGAGCCAGGCATATTTGTGTCAGCATTGCCAAATGCACGATTCAGAATAATATTACGAAATGCCCTAATGGTAATTTTACCTTTAGGCATATTTTTTTCTTAATCTTAGTGAGATTTGAATGCTTACCCTCGGCTGCCCCAGCTTAGGATCATAGGCAATTATTGCCGAGATACCATCCAACCATCATGGTAGTCTATCTATCAGTATCACCATTAGATGCGTCTCGACTCAAGGTCGTGCAACGTACTTTATGCAGAGGATGCCCAATATTTGCGTATAGATAACTGTTATCTATACCAACCAGCCAGCCAGCCAGCCAGCCCATCAACAGTCCACCAACAACAAACTAACTATTATCTTACCACCCATCTATTTCAGCAATTGAACTTTCGTTAATTTCAACACGTGTACGCGTAAGAGTCACTAAAATCAGCCCAGTCTCATCACCATAAAACAATCGCAGTCTCCTAAGCGCTGACTCTCCACATTCTTGCGTGGTCCGGCCACGCGGTTGAGCTGTCAGAGTCTTAAACACAAAGCTTAAGTGACGAGGCCTGCATTGGCAGGGGAACTAATCAATCAATTAGTGAATCCTCAATTTTCTTGGCATGTATGACAATGACTCTCCGAACGGAGTAAGACATTTGTCTCCTAGCCCGACTCCTTGTCCGTGTCATAGCGTTCCTCCGGCTCCGTGTCGGCTGTTGTAAGGACCTCCGGTCCGAGTATCAACACTGCCTCCTATTTCTGCCTCCAACGGTTCTTATCCCACGAATATCAACAAAATAAAAAGCGTCATTAATAACCATCCTACTTAATTGGGCACATATTGTGGAGTTTCAGCGCTCTCATACTCTCCTATAGATGTTACGTGAAGTGCTCGTCCACCCAATTGCTATTTCCAAAATCCACTTGCTCAAACATATCTCGAATCAAAGATCCCGCGCTACGAACCTGAAGTCGTTTCAACCCCAAGTTTGTATCGTCATTCTTCCCGCAGTTAGCAACACACATCCTCTACACAGAAACAGAATGCTCCGGCCTATCAAACACTACGTCCGAATCTAAAAGCATAGGTAGGTACCAAATACCTTCCTCGATCCAATCCTTACAACGTTCGTCCTCATCGTATAAGAGTCGTCGAGTTTCTCCGCAGCCATCAATCAGTTGTCATGGCATTTCGCAAGGCTTTCTGAGGGGTAGCTGAAGGTTACCTTGTATCTTCACGTGAATCAGCCGTGACTAACACTCGGTCCGATCTCGTATATCTTTCTCGTGTCTTTAAGCTCCCGCCATGCAGATGCTCTCCAACCTCCGAAATGTCCCTCCGAGATCCGTCGGAAGTCGCAACAAGTACGACGTTGAATAGCAACGAAGCTGACGAGCGAAATTGCATACTTGAGGACGTATCCTACCGTGGTTCCCATGAGGCTAAAGTTGATTCCCAGTCATCTCCTCTTGCATCTGACTGAGGTTTTGCTGGGGTTCTTGTATCAACACAAAAAAGACAATCGCACACTCAAATGCATATTGTAGAAACGGATCTTGCAAGTCGGGTATCCCCGCGAGGTCCGCACTATCGATGCAGACGTTGCTCTTGAAAGGTTTATCACCAGAACATCTCGGCCTTTTAGAAGGACAAGTGTGCTGCCAATAGTCCACCTCGTGACTGAAATTGAGTTTTTACAGGCTTGCGGAGTGCATCTTCCGCCAATCTCGTGGTCTATCAAGACGAAGTATCGTATCAACTGCATCTCTCTCTTGATAACATTTAGACACCAGGGAGGGAGAATACTGCCTTGCCACGGGGAATCCTCTACAGGTCTAAGCATGTATGATTCGACCACTCTGCGACACGGCTGTTAGTTTTTAAAAGTATCGAATATCCAGAACTGTCAGTTGCATGAGCACAAAACAAGAATGTCGGTATCCATGGCCCATTATGCCAAGGTCTTGGCCCCCCCGCCCCCTATTAGATCTTGAGCTGCCTATTCGGGTATCTGGAACCAGATGATCGGTGCACCCCTGCCGGGCTGTCGACTGCCGGGAACACGGGCATGGTTGGTCTGGCATTCTAAGCTTAATAGGTAGGAAATAAACACAACTCTAATAAATAACCCGAAAGTCAAATCAATTGCAAGAAAGAACTTTCATTCTACGGAGAAAGCCTGACAGTGTCACCAGATCACAAAGCTTCACCAATCAGCCAGTCATATTATTTGCGATATCACAAGAGTTTGTCAAGTGAGATGTGTTTCTTTTATCTGTCCAAGGCTCACTTGACCCTGTCGAATCTCTCCTCTGAACTATGCGCGTATTGGATATCTTGCTAAGCATACTGCCTTGAACTGAAAAAAAGAATAAAATCACAAAGGGGGATCACCATTACTCAATCACCTGTAGTCAGAGGAAGCCACCGATACTCATTTGCCCGCAACTGAGTTGGAGTTGTCGGCACAAGACCAAGAGGCACCAGACTTTGTCTTGCTGGCGTCACGGATCGCAACGATAGATCCATATGTACCACCAATCATAAGGAAGGTACCGATAGCAATAACGAAAATACACCAGCCGACCATGGCAAACCACTTGGCGTTACGCTCTTTCGTACCCCAGTTGTCGTACAGCCACATACATCCGTAGGGCTGGAAGCTAAGGAAGGTTCCAAAGGACGCACCAATCAGGGATACAAGAGCACCAAAAACGGGGATAGCGCTGGCGATGATGTAGGCGACGACGGTGATGCCGCCAGTGCAGCCAAGCCAGGTGCCCCAGTGGACGATACTGTTGCTGTGGATGTGCTCAGAGCCGCGAAGAATACGAAGGAAGATGTACTTGGCCGGGACCTTTGGCTGATGTTAGCAAGAGATTCCAGGGATAAGATGCCGAGTTTTTGGGGGAGACTGCAACTTACGTGAGTGACGATCATAGCAGTAACCAGAAGGCCTGGGAGAGCAAATCCATAGCTGATCTTCTTCATAAGGGGGCCAGCAGAGCCCAAAGCTGGGGATGCAACATTGGCGCCACAGTAGTAGTAGACAACACAGCCGATCACGATATAGACAGCAGTAATAATGCTTTGAGACACCAGCAGTGATCGAGTGTACAGCTTAGGCTCTCGCATCTCCGCAATGATGGAGAAATAGGCGGCTGTACCGGCATAAGCAAAGATTTGGCAAGAGATAGCGGTGACAGCCTCGACAAATGAAGGATTGTTGGTGAGCCTAAAGGCGGTATCCGCAGCGGTTGCTTTATCTGCAGGAGGAGGATGGTCCTGAACACCCACAGCAATAGTGACAGAGAAAATAGCGGTCATAATGCAGATGACGCCGACCCATGCAAGCCATCCTATCTTGCTTAGGGTTCGGATGCTGGAAAAAAGGAACGTGAGAGCAGCGGCGACGGCGACGAAGACGGCAGTACAGGCGGCGTGGGTTGATACGGCGTTGAAACCAATTGAGATGCTTAGCATTGCTGAACCAGCGACGAAGACAAAGTCTGCGATAGGATGCATCAGTACAAGGCCTCCATATCATGGGACGGCAGACACTCACAGAGCATAAAGAGGACGCCAAAGATTTCGCGACCAATATTTCCAAACATCTTGCCGCCTGCATCATCTACACTATAGACTTCTGGGTGGTTGAGCTTGAAAACACCCACCATATAGTTGGACCAAGTGGTGATGGCACCGATTGAGAGAAGGCAAATGACGCCTGGGATAAGGCCGAGCGAATGGAATGACATAGGAATGGAGAGAACCCCGAGGCCTACTTGAGTCTTTGTCATGAGAGCGATAGTAGCAATCCAGCCAAGCTATAAATAAGTGTTAGCACCGAAAAACACAAAGCCCTATGAGATATACATACACTACGGTAGTTGGGACCTTGGTCTGACGAAACCTGGCCGAAGACTGCATCTTCCACTGTGTTATCAGTCGTGGTGGCCTGGTTCGAAGTGTTCTGGCCAAGATTGGTTGTTTTCTCATTGTCAAGGTCGACTTCCTTGACTTCTTGGGAAGGGGTGATATCGGACGACATGTTTACCATTGTGAGAGGGTCCGGAGTCGTGTAAAGATACCTGTGCTGTGAGTAGGATGTATGATCCTGAGTGTATCAAGTGTCCAACGAAAGAGTAGTTGCCCAAGAGATTTCAGATGCCCAAGAAAATAATACGAGCTGAAAGGGAAGTCATGACCTTAAATACCTCTCGGAGAGAAATGCCCGCAAGTAATCGTGAAGTACCCAAGGCATATTTCAAAGTTTGACTTTGTGGCAGGTCATACTCAGATATATTTGATACACGCGCATCCACATCCTCTGCATCGTGGTAAGATCCACTGTAGTTAGCAAAAGCCTAAAGGATGTTCATGATGACGAGATGAAAGCAAATAAATAGTGCTGTTGGGTATTCCAGCTGGAGTATTCCAACCCATGACTGAAGGGGTGGAGTGCTCTCTCTCCGTGCATGCGCCACTCGTCCACTGGAGATGTTTTGCATCTATCTCCATATGCTATTCTTCAAGAAAGACTGGTCGAGAACCAACAGATACCCTTCTTATCATCCTTTTGACAAACTTCTCATGAAGGAATCTTGAGATAAGAGGGTTGCAGCTGACTTTGAGTATATCCACGCCTCTATCGTCCATCACATCCTATCCAAAAAAAGACACCAACAAAATTGATTGCGCGAAGTGTTAAGCATGGAGGTTCATATTATGTGCATATGTATATAATAAGCCATACTAGATGCGTTACCACAGACGAGCCAAGGTCAGATCTCCCCTGAGGTTGTCAAAGTTAAGTAACTAACTAAGCTACGTACTCTCTGTAGCACTTTTTAGGTGTTGCATTTCCCCAAATTCTCCAACAAACCTAATCAGTAATATGTGGCATCTCGTGCGGGGAATAGATATCACCAACCAAGCCATACTCTGGGTGGGTACTATGGTATTACCTAATTGGCCTTCACGTAGCCCGTACATGAGCAACGAATTCAACTATTCGGTGGATGTTTGGTGAGGAAATTTCTACAGTAACAAGTGACTAAATGAGGATATTAACGTATGCCATAAAACAAATATCCATGTTTGAGTGCTGCGCGTTTCGACAACCTCAATATCTGAAGTCCGACCATAACTCCGAATAAACATGAAAAGTGCTTGCAAACTTGAGAAGTACCCAGTAACTCAAAATGAAAATGGCTTTGTTCCACCGCGCGCTTTCACATTCTGTTGATTCATAGGTTTTTAGGCCAAACCAATTTGCAACATGAGCTTTGATGCCAACTACGCGGCTGATAAGCCCATATCTATAGCTCAGCTCATGAGAGCTTGGTCTCGTAGAAGAGCCACTCAAGCGAAAATAACGTCCTTGCTAAGCCCGGTTCATCATAGATAATACAATCACCTCACAAGAGCTCAAATAAACAAGAGAGTACCTTAGGGTGAGGAAGGTAGTTTACACACACATGACCCTATGTGAATGAAAATAAAGGAGTCTGCTAAAAGAGGTACCAAGGACAAGAATTGCCCTAATATTTAGTACGCGGTAGAAAAACCTTGGCTACAAAATGACGAGAAGAGGGTGTAGGGTAATAATCTCTGAGATCTCCGAACCAGGTGTCACGACACAACCAACGTAGCAGCATATTTATAATACTCGCCACGTTAAGCGTGCTCATCTAATTAATGCCTTAAAAGATTCTTACATACATGTAATATCTAAAGTGAACTAACCAGTCTTAAGACCCTGGGTAATAACGAGGTAATTCACAGCCCACATTGAGAATAATAGTAAGAATGAAACGAGATTCCGTACGTCTTCTGTCATGACCATTAACCATACCATACCGGTGAGACATAATTCATTATTAGTGACGGCGGAATCTAAGAGACATTAAGTTGAGTTTGGTGATGATTTATCATGAATCCCGACAAAAAATCTGCGAGACTTAATACATACAAAATATACTACAGACAAAAGCCTCTACCTGGTCATAGTACTTACTGACTAGCATGACAATTTAAGAATTTAGTTAATCGTCGGTGACACTGATAGCACGCTGGAGGCCAGATCGATTTATCATGTTCTCAATTTGGGCAGATCCTAATCCAAGATCCAAGTCTGATGACTTAGAGGCAAACTCACGCCATGGTAAATGAACTGTTTCACCTTTCATTGTATCCATGTCAAGCAACCATCTGACCCGAATCACATGGCATACAGACATACGGAGAGTCGAGACCCGGCCGTCCAGTTCTTTCAAGATGCATTGAGAAGGACATCCTACTATGTAGAA
Organism: Fusarium sp. NFCCI 5145; assembly: GCA_033439405.1. Lineage (NCBI taxonomy): Eukaryota > Fungi > Ascomycota > Sordariomycetes > Hypocreales > Nectriaceae > Fusarium > Fusarium sp. NFCCI 5145. The sequence goes on from JAWDHB010000260.1 coordinate 89,541, forward strand.
GCGACATTAGTAATTTGCGTATCCTTATTTGGATAACTAACGCCGGTGCTTCAGATAATGAGTGGTCAGGGTTGGGAAATGAGTGGTGGAGCACATGCATTGGCGAACCCTTCACCCCAGATTTGCCGGGGTCTGAAATCGGGTGGCTTGACAAGTCATCTTGGCGATATCTAGTGCCGACCTCGTTCCCAACGTCGTTCATCTGAGGGGTCGACATGCTGCAAGACTAATAGCCTGCCATGGTATGAAGCTTTCGCACGCAAATAACATAGCAGATCAATGAATTAAACAATAGCAATTAAGATCCAATCGCAAATACCGGACTGCAGATTGAAGATATATACATATAAATAAGCCAAAATAGCAAATGTATTCAAAGGTCTAGAGTACTGTACATTCCAGCGAGACAATTAAATACAGAAGAGTTCATAAGTTGCCATAGCCTGCAGGCTTCAACAGATGCGATACGAAAGGGGAATAGTTTAGACCAGGATGAAAGCAGCGAGACCAGCGACAGCAGCGAAGAAAGCAGAGCCGGCGAAGGTAGCAGCACCAGCAGTAACAGCAGGAGGGGTGGGAACACTGGGGCATAGTCAGCAAACTATTCGAATCTTTAATATCATAGTAGTGGAAAACTTACGTCTGGTTACCACCGCCAACGGGAGGGGAAGGAGGAGCAGCAGGGCCAGTAGGCTGCTCAGGCTTGCCAGGGTTTCCGGGCTGCTCAGGCTTGCCGGGGTTTCCGGGAGTGGTGCCAGTAGGGCAAGGAACCTGGATGGTGGAGTACTCAACGCTGGTGAGAACAGTGGTGTAGGCCTTAGTGATAGCAGTCACAGACTGAGAGGGAACGCACTGCTCAGGCTGGCCAGGGACAGGAGTGGGAGGGACAACGGGCTTCTCACCACTCTGAGTAGCGGGAGGGTTGGGGTAGACAGGAGGGTGAGGGACAGTGCCGTTGCCAGGAACTTGGGGCTGTCCGGGGTAGCTGGGCTTGCCAGGCTGCTCAGGCTTGCCAGGCTGCTCAGGCTGAACGGGCTTGGTCTCAGCAGGAGGAGCGGGAGGCTGCTCGTAACCGGGCTGCTCAGGCTTTCCAGGCTTTCCAGGGGTCTCAGGCTGGCCGGGCTGCTCAGGCTTTCCAGGCTTCTCGCTGCCACCAGTGGGCTCGACAGGGCAGATGGTGGTAGAGACGGCAACGGTCTCAGTGACAACGACTGGAGTACCGGAGCGGGCAGGGCAGTTAGGAACCTCAGGACCGCAAGAGGTGATGGTCTTGACGTTGGTAGAGTAGATGGTAGAGGTGGTCATGGGAAGCTCAGGAGCCTCAGTGGTCTCGGGGACCTCAGGAACCTCCTCAGAAGTGGTCTCGCTGCCATGCTCGGCAGAGGTGACCTGGGGAGGGACGGGGTAAGAGTGGTCGCTGACGACAGTAGATCGAGCAGGGCAGTTGGTGACCTCGGGACCGCAAGAGGTGATGGTAACTCGCTTGGTCTCGTAGACCTTGGAAACCTCGGCGGCCATGGCACCAGAGGCCAGGAGAGTAGCGGCGGCAATAGAGTAACGCATCTTGAAGAATTGGTTGAAGTTGGTAATGAAAGGCTGAAGCTACAAGCTCAATAATAGGTTGATATCGAAAGTGGTGAAAGAATGGACGACCGAGGTCAAATGTTTCTGAAACTGGCAGCTTAGAAATGGCTTTTTGGGCTGAAGAGGAAGGGAAGAAAAATCGAGTTTGAGGTCGCAGGATGGTCGCATATTAATAGCGATATCCATCCACAGAGCAGAGCAGCAACTCCTGCACGGAGATTACGTACCATAACATCCAGGAGGTCAACCATTCTGGGTCCAAGGGGGTTCCAGTAAAGGCAACAAACATGGGATGAAGTGTGTGACCCTAGCAGATAGACTACATGGCCCATCAAAGCTGGGGGAAGCTATGCCTGGTCTTCCAAAGTCGGTCGACCACCCATGGACGTTCTTGTGGTCTGTGGATCCGAGACCCATCATCCTTGAAAGATGGCTGTTGGATCACCATTAAATCTGGGTCACGGACAGTGATCCATGACTAGGAGCAAACCAGATACTGATACTGTCTCGTACTGTGGTCTTCTGAGCGTTGCAAGTTCAACTTGGTAATTGATGGGTTGATAAGGCTGTTCTTCGAATTCTCAAAATAAAACTTTCGAGAGAAACAAAGATGCCCAGGGTTCAAAGCCACTTTGGGACCAGTTCTTGATTTCTGGTATCAAATCCGAGGCCACTGTAGGCTGGAAACAAGGTGTGGACCAGTTGAGAGTCGTCCTTTCACCCTCTTCATCTCGGTCGTCTAAAGTGGATTCCGCCACACCTAGCGATCGACAGGTCCTGTTTGAGTGCTGAGTGGCTATTCGAACCAAGAGGGGGTTACTTCTGCGGCGCCAAGTCTGACCAACAGTTTGTCGAGGATTGATAGAGGCTCAAACAAACTTGTTAGTTAATCTGTTGCATGACAGTACTGTATGATGAGGCTGTGAAGCTCCAAAGCGCATGAAGAGTTCGCAATGGGATTTCAAATCCAAGTTGAGAGAGGCCGCCTTGATCCAGCGTGCGCTCTGTTCTCCCACTGTGTCCAGTCGGCCTTACCTTAGAACGCGGCATATGAGGATCGATGCTTGGTGCATGTTGATCAGGGATGATTGATGAAAGGCGAAACCGGGGTTTACTCCCTGGACGAGTTGGCGGATGTTAGTGCTATGCTGCGTTACTACCTAACTCGGCAGGTAGCCTCATAGCCTCTAGCTTCTAGCTCTCATCCATCCAATGGATCTCCCTTGGAGGCCCACCGCCAAAATACAGGACTTGTGCAAGCACACATGGATCCTTTTATGCAGGGGTGTTAGTACTAGTTAAAGGCTTTTGTGCGCCCCTTGCCTGGTCAAGAACGTTTTGCATAAACATCGGCCCGGGCATTGTCTATTGTTTTAACGACCCTAGGCAGTTGGAGAAGGCCAAGACATGTCTTGTTTCGCCATATGTGCGACCTGGCTTGTGCGATATAGAGGATTCAGTATTATCCCAAGCTGTGTTTCTTGTCTTGTGTGCTGCCATCCCGAACGGAATCTTTGATTAATCTTTTCAGGAAGCCCTGATAGCATTGGTTTATAAGGAAGAGACGGGATAATGCCTCATTGTGCAACGAGTAATAGCCAATGAATCGTAGAAATGCAGCTCCGTTCTCATTGTGCCCTTATGACTTCTTATCCAGGGTTTACAAGACACACCTGATTGGCTTTCCGTTCCTTGCACAAAATCTGATACAACACTAAGCGCTCATGAGACAGGGTTCCCAGCGCCACGCTCTAATGCAGGAACCCACCAAGTAACCACAATTCCATCCGCCCCAGAAAAGTCATGAGCATCTCTCGAAACTTGGCATCAATTAAACTATTGCGTACACATGCAGATTAAGCTGAGGCTATCGGAAGGCTATGCTAAACAAGCAATCCTCAAGATAGAAACACCAGCTGACGTCTATCTCATGAGCTGGCTTCGTTTACTATGTGGATATGAAGGAGGGCCGAAAGCGCAACATCACAATCAAACATGAACCGAGATCAAATGTTCTAATTCTGGAAGAATTGACAGGAACAGACCCCAAGTCGTAGTGCAGGCCTCTTGAATTGGTATTTCGGTTACCTCCTGAGATATATCTGGAGAGATTAATGCTAATAGCGATACGAAAATTTGAGACTATAACAAATGTCAAAACATCATGGAGTTGTGTCGGTGAAGCCCTTTGATTTCTCGAGAGATAGGGATTCTTTCGAGGCGGTGACGGGTATCTTCAGACTGTAACATTACATTACAAAGATGGAGGCCTCAAGGCTTAAGAAACATGGATGATGCCGCGATAGTTATTTAACTAGGAAACAAACGCAAGACCAACATCGTCCAATCTTGGGCCTTGGATGAATGTTTATTCCCGCGAAGCTCGTGCCTTGTCACACCATTCACACACTAGATAGTTCGCTGGTGTTGATAGAAACAACAACTTTTCAAGCCCATGACGTCGAATTGTGATTCGAAACAACGAACCACAATACTTACGCGGCTTGTTGTCAAAGATCCACCATCGACGATGTAATCGGGCTGCCCGTATCCGATCGTCGACTTTAATCGCTGGACACTACGTAGTGAGGCATCTATTCCTGTCATCTACGTTATTGTATATGAGGATTTTCTGCTTGCGTAACAACAAAGCCAACCATCACACACCCCTGCTGGATCCCTGCTCCCACTCGTAAGGTGTTGGTTGGCTGTGAGCCAATGCCCCCGCCATTAGTGGCTTGCCGCCTTTCTCCTGACGATCATGCCGACCTGTCATGGAAGCTTGCAAACGAATCGCTGGCTGCATCCAGTCCGCGTATCAAAAAATATCCGGGATTTCAGAAACAGCATAGTGCACTAGAAACCGAAATCCCCTATCTATGAACCTCTCCGCTATAGGAGACTTAAAACACTTTCTCTTGCGAGGTAGTGCAAAATGAAATATGGATATATCTCGATGTTTGGTAAACGGAGTTTTGACTTGCAAGGAGGGACGGATGGGGAAATGAAGCCGACGACTCTTCTCTACCTAGGTATCTTGGGAAGTCCAGCAGACACTACTACGTACGGATACTCCATTCATGATCGCCCAGGTCGCCTTTACGCTCACCAAAGATGACTTCACACGTGTGAAGCGCTGAGCGCCTGTCGATCTCTGTTGTTTCAGCGCCTGCGTTGTCGATCGTCACTTTTTGAGGAACTATCGAGAAACAAAGCATGCGGCCCACAGACACTGGGCCCAAGTTCACGTCATGCATTCGAATTATTGACTAGCGATGCTTGTCACTGGCGAGAAGTTCTGTTTTCCAAGTTTCAGAGGGCGGCCATGCCGAGTTATTCTCCGAACGAAACATCGGCTATGCGACCAGCCGTCATCTCTTCCGACCCTGACCTCTTGAAAGAGTTTCAAAACCACATTTGTGAGGCGAAGCGCTCAGTTGGCAACATTGCTGGTAATAAGAGTCCACGACTATAATACTCCAGCACCCTCTACCAGTCATTCGGCCAGGTTCAAATGCTATGCCAATCATTTTCTACGATCAGTAACATGCATGTTGACGCTATTCTCATGCTGTGAAATTTGCTCAAGGCATTTTCTCCAGATCTCAGATACGGATTCAAGATGACAGGCTTGTCAAATGACACTGTCGCTCTTAATTATCTTGAGCTTTGTTTATTAACTTTAAAAAGTCACTATTTTCATGCTTAAGACAACCTTATCGATACATAATCTTTAGACCACGGATGCGTTCATTTGGGCCGAGCCAAACGGCTGGAGCTAGCGAGAGTATCTCGCAGCCACCCACGCGCTCAGTCCAAGATAACTGACTTCAACCTACGCTTATCTATTCAGCCGAGACAGTTTACTTCCTAAGATCATTTTGAAAACTCAGGCATAATTGTCGTTCTTGAATGACAAAATCGGTGAGAGCAAGTTTGACTGGCGTACAGATGGACACCATAGTCGGATTCATCGAAACAATAGATGAACACGATTGGATAGCGGGCTAATGTAAGCGTCGGTTTCCGAAACCCCCAAAATATTACCTTCATCTTGACTGCAGTGCTTCAAGATCGAAGTGCCTATGTGAGGATATGGAGATAGGGTGATGGCTTGGCTGGGTTGCCCTACCCCACAAGTACCCAGGGTTCAAGCTACTAGGTAGGTACTTACCTACATGTCAATGGTTAGAGCTTCCGTCATGCCTCGTATGTCTCTAATGAGGCTACTCGGTACATGTCTCGCTCATATCCATAGAGTTATCGGACAAAGTGGTTGGCGTTTAACGGAGTACCCGTCCAGATGATTGGGTTTAGAGTACCTCATGTTATCTATCTCTCTTCTTTTGTATTCCCTGCATACATCGATATGCATTTCGCTTGAATGCGAAGCGAATGAATAGTGAAGAATTGACGCAGAATCCCCTTCACTACCGATGAAATGAAAGTCAGGTTTGTTTGTTGATAGAGCTTTGGTGTCTAACATTAGAGAGCCTTTTTGCCGAATATGTGCCGAAAAAGTTACCCCACATCGACCAAGAAGTTCAGCGCACCGACTTTTAGAAATAGCACATCTCGATAAAAACGCAGACTTCACAAGAATTCGCATCCAAAATCAGCATCGTCGCTTCGGAACCCCTGTTTTCGTGCACATATAAGCTTCCTTTGACGCTTCTGCCTCTGGAAAAGCTCCAGATCCATCAGCTGTACCCCTGCCCATTGCACAGGCTCTTTTTCCCCAGCTTTCAATACCAACCACGTTTAGGCATGACCCCTCGGTAGCCTTGTCCATTTATTTTTCTATCATAACTATGCTGGATGCTGTGTTCCTAAGGCTGCCGGAGTTATAGCAGCATCGCCCTTATTTGAAAAATTTCTCTTCCTCTTTCCAGTATTGACTATAACTGAACCTTGATCATGGAAGCTCAGGTAAGTTGATGCGTTGTTCTTCCATCGTCTTTGTCCCATGACGCTGGGCTGGGGTGCTCTCGTGCCCCGCCATTTCAGCCGTCACTTTGGTCATGGCCAAGCCGCATCGGCCCAATGTCCACAGTCTCGAGGCCCGACCCGATAGCCTGGGTGTTATGTGAAACTCATGAATATACGATGTCGTCTCTTTACTGACTTTTGTCCCAATGGCTCAGATCGAGAACGCTGTCGAGATTCTCTCGAACCCCACCTCCGATCAATCTATCAAAGAGCAAGCCTTCGAATATCTAAACCAACTACGAACCGATCCCTCAGGATGGCAAGCCTGCACTACCCTCTTCGCTCGAACCCCTCGAACATCCGAAGTCGTGCGTCTGGTCTGCCTCGAAGTAGTCAACTATGCGGTGCATACTCAAGGTCTTGACCCGGCAAGCCTTGGTTTCCTCAAAGACACTCTTCTACAATACTGTCGCCAAACGTACGGCCCGAACGCTCAGCAAGAAGCCGACCCTGCCCACCTTCAGAACAAGCTCACACAAACATTGACGTACTTGTTTGTCTTTCTTTACCAAGACGGGTGGCAAAGCTTCCTTGATGACCACCTCGAGTTGACGGGTCTTTCCACAAACACCGATAATGTCCCGGGCGTGGTTTTCTATCTTCGAGTTCTGGGCTCTATTCACGACGAGATCGCCGATATGCTTCTATCACGGCAGAACAACGAGACGAAGCGAAATACAGAGCTCAAGGACCAGCTCCGAGCTCAAGATATGCACAAGGTGTCTGAGTCGTGGAAGCAGCTCCTTACACGATACTCGAACAACGATACTGTCATAGAGCTCGTTCTCAAGGTCCTGGGCAAGTGGGTTAGCTGGATGGACATTTCCTTGGTTATCAGCCAAGACATGCTCGGACTTCTGCTGCCGGTAGTCGGACGACCCAGCACTTCAGGTGAGGACAAGGTCCGCGACACTGCCATCGACACCTTGAATGAGATATGTGGCAAGAAGATGCGTTCAGCAGACAAGATGGAGATGATCTCCTTCATCAACCTGAGAGAGATTGTCGAACAATTAGTTGCTAGCCCTCCTCTGAGCGAGTACAAGGGAACCTCTCGTTACGATACGGACCTGGCCGAAGCAGTTGCCAAGTTAGTTAACACCGTACTCTCCGATATCGTACGGGCTCTCGAGGACAGCCAGATCAGTGATGATACCCGCGCCAGAGCTAACCAGCACCTCCAAGGCTTCCTGCCTTTCCTCCTGCGCTTTTTCTCTGACGAATATGATGAGGTCTGCTCATCTGTCATTCCCGCACTGACAGACCTGCTCACCTTCCTCCGTAAACTGACCGCTGTTCACCAAGACTACGGCAGTATGCTTGCGCCAATTCTAGATGCCATCATCCACAAAATGAGATACGATGAGACTTCCAACTGGGGTGATGAAGATGAGCTCACCGACGAAGCTGAGTTTCAAGAGCTGCGTCGCAAGCTACAGAACCTGCAAAAGTCAATCGCTGCTATTGACCAGTCTTTGTACATGGATATGCTCAGCAACTTAGTCGCCACCACGTTCCAAACTCTTGATCAACGGGGCTCGCAAATGGACTGGCGAGATCTCGATCTTGCCTTATATGAGATGTACCTATTTGGCGAACTTGCGCTGCCCAACCAAGGACTAGGCACCAAGAACCAGCCTTCCACTGAGGCCTCGGAGAGGCTAGTGGTTATGATGCAGAAGATGGTCGAATCTGGTGAGTACTTTCGTAAATCATCAACTGCTGTGTGGAGAATCTAACGTAGTACAGGTATCGCCAACTTCTCTCACCCCGCTATTCTTCTGCAGTACATGGAGATTTGCGTTCGATACTGTGTTGTTTTCGAAAACCATCTATCACAGTACATTCCTCAAGTCCTTGAGAACTTCGTGCGGTTGGTCCATCATGACCATGTTCGTATCAAGACGCGCTCATGGTACCTGTTCCACCGATTCATCAAGCAGCTGCGTGCTCAGGTTGGCAATGTCGCAGAGACAGTCATCCAGTCAATTGGAGATCTCTTGCCTATCAAGGCTGAGGTCCCTGGGGAAGATGCCGACGACGACATGTCTTCAGACGAGTCTGACCACTCAGCGGATGCCCTTTTTACCAGTCAGCTGTATCTTTTCGAAGCCATTGGTTGCATTTCCTCGACTCAAAGCACACCAGCAGATAAGCAAGCCTTGTACGCCCGGTCTGTAATGGATCCCTTGTTTACAGACATGGAAGGACACCTCCCACGGGCCAAGGCTGGAGATGCGCAGGCCACTCTTCAAGTACATCACATTGTCATGGCCTTGGGAACATTAGCACACGGATTTTCGGACTGGACCCCGGGCATCACGTCCGCCAACGCACATGGACCCCCTGACAAGGCCGTTTCCGACGAGTTCTCTCGTGCAGCTGAAGCTATCCTGATTGCCCTCAGCCAGCTTAACTCTTCTTCCGAAATTCGAACTGCTTGCCGATCATCCTTTTCTAAGCTATTGGGTGTTCTGGGTGCTGCTGTACTGCCTCAATTACCCCAATGGATCGAGGGCCTGCTGTCCCAGAGCTCGTCCAAAGATGAGATGGCCATGTTCCTACGTCTTCTGGATCAAGTGGTTTTTGGCTTCAAAGCTGAAATTTACGAGGTCTTGAACATGCTTCTGACTCCTTTGCTCCAACGCATCTTTGGTGGGCTTACGGAACCCATTGCCGGAACCGACGATGAGATTCAGTTGGCTGAGTTGAGGAGAGAATACCTCTCTTTCCTCCAGATCATCCTTAACAACGGACTAGATGGTGTTCTTGTCAGTGAATCTAACCAGGCCTTCTTCGAACCCATGATTTCGTCCATTATCGAATTGGCCAAGACCCTCGAAGGCAATATTGGAGGCAGCCGCCTAGCTTTTACGCTTATGACGAGAATGGCAGCTATTTGGGGAGGTCCTGATGTTGCCACTATTTCACAGAATCCAACGGCTCCTTCTGGAAGCCCTAACCCTGCGTTCCCTGGCTTTGACCAGTTTGTGATCTCGCGATTCCACTCGACTTGTTGGGACGTTATCAAGAACCCTAACTTCCGCCCCTATCAGGATGCTCAGACCAAGCAAATTCTTACTGAGATTGCTGGCCTAGAGCAGGTTATTTACACCAAGACGGGCGATTCTTTTATTCAGGAATTGCAAAATAACCTCTTCCCTAGCCTTGGAGTCAGCAGTGATGACTTTTTACGATCTCTTACGACGTCGACGGACAAAAGGCAGTTTGCTTCATACCTGCACAGCCTACTGAAGTCTCGACAGTAGATGCTGAAGGGTGAATATGATGGGAGTTTGGTGAGGAAATGCCATGACGGGGAAGTATGCATGGCGAGATTGAGCTCATGATGATGATGATGATAGGAGACAAGGGTGGACGGGTGTATGGGAATGCCTCGCGGCGCATGTTCAGGGAGTTTTGCGGGCAAACATATTAGAGCTAAAAAAGAATCGTTTTCTTTGTCATTTCCAGTCAAAACAAATATTCCCCCTTTTTTTTACTTCTTTCATATGGGCGACTGGGTCATCTGGGGTGCGGATAGCTCTTAGCGGAGGAAGAGGGTGTAGAGGCTTGGACATGAAATAAAAACACTTCTTCATACCTAAGTACATGATTCATATATTGCTTTCGCTTTTTTACCGTGTTGGTGTCCCTTTCCTCCAATCGATTAACTAGGTAATCTGAGTATCAAACTTAAAGCCTGTAATATCTCTGGTACCCCTCGATGTCTGCCGTGTGCAGGAAAGGCTCTGTTACCTATCAAGCATCTGGGTTGGTAGGCCTTCGGGTGACACTTGAGCCAAAAATATAACGCGATACGGCTAATCATAGTTTTCTGGATTTTAAGTTGCAAGATTTTATGAAAAGTCTATCAAGTAGTTATTATTAACTTTCCTAAATACGTCCAATGTTCACAAAGAAAAACATCTGTCAGTGTTGTATGGAAGAGAAAAGAAGAGGTCTGCATGAGAAGGCAAACACAAACAGCTCAAGAATTAACTGTATGCCTCATCGGCAATTTTCCTCCTTCTAAAAGCCAGTGACATTAACCAATACCATCTCAATATGAGAACACTCTCTAAATAATGTAGCCTCCCCCAGTCAGACAGCGCCAGTCTCGAACACCAGTTCCCTCTTCCAGTTCCACGCACCACCAGAGTACCTCCTTTGCTTTATCGGGTTGGCCACTCTCTTCATAGGCGCGGCCGAGCGTGAACCAGGCCTCAGACGAGTTCCAACTGGAGCCGAGCTTGGTGAGAGTGGAAAGGAGGGCGTATGCACGATCACGAGCGGCGAGACGGTCTACAAGGGGTAGTCGGGTAGCCTTATACGCGGCGGGAAGCTCATCGTCGTCCATGGGCGTGTTTGGAGAAGGTTGGGTTTTTGGTGAAGGGCCGAGACCGAGGGGTGTTGAAGGCAGGGAAGATATATCGTAACTTCTTGAGCTTGAGTTTGAATTGGCCCTAATGCTGAGGTTGAGTAGAGCATCTTCCAGGGGAGGGATTGTCGGTGGTGGTGAAAGGTCTTCGCTGTAGATGTCGAGCAGGATGTTGGAAAGCCCAATAATTGCACAGGGGTGGTTTGGTGTATGTGTGAGGGCGGTTTCAAAGTCGTTGCGAGCTGCGTAGGGGGCTCCCTTTGACAGAGACAGTTGTCCTAGCTTTGGAGATGTTAGTCTGCTGGTCGTGTATTGTGGGAAAGGGGTATTCGGCTTACCTCTGCATACAAGTCACTCCACAAGTCCTCGACACTCTTCTTTTCAGCCCAGCTTAGAGACTTGAGGGCACCAGAGCCAGAAGGATCTCTAGCCAGATCGGACTCAAGGCTCTGGATAAGTCGCTGTGCTTCTGTGATGGCTCCCTTAGCATCCTCCCTCATGCCTGCTCGACGATAGAAACCGGCGATCATGAGCCAGACCTTGATCAAAAGGGTCACACGTTGGGCCCGTTCCTTGTCCTTGGGGAAATGAACCAAGGGCAGGATGCACGTGGATGCATAAGCGTTGTCAACCGATAGCTCCGAGTAGTCAGTTGACTTGGATTGGGTGGAGAGATAAGAATTGAGGTGTCCCACAGGTCGTGTCCGTGCGAAAGACGAACCTCTCGATGCGGAGTGTCGTTTACTCGAATAGGTAAAAAAGTCTGACTGCTGCTCGTTCTCTTCAATCTCACCATTTGGACCTGCTGGTGTGAAGAAGACATCGCCATCAACAACTGTAGGTCCATGAACAGATGAGATAGCTCCAATGCTAGAAGATCGCTGTCGGCTATGGCTCCTATCGCGCTTCTTAAGACTGTTGCTTCTTCCCGTGGCACTCCTATTACGACGGACTGAAGATGCTGATGTCCTCGGTCGCGAGTCCGTTAGGGATCCATTATCTCCCGTAACCTGGATCGTCGGTGCACTGCTGCGCATTGTAGCCGCAGTTTGAGGTCGGGGATTTCTATCACCAGCTCCAGTGTAGACTTGTCTCGTAGGTGGTCTGGATCGGTCATGGCCGCCGAAGATGGTTCCTCTGATGCTCCTAAGCGTGCCAGAAGTCTTTGGTGGTTCCACGGCCTTAGGAGGGTTGAGAGCTGGTTGTGCCGCGACGTTACCAAACAATCGTGAGAATAGAGTCAGCAACTCGAAACTGGCATTTACAGCCACGTCGGGACCCTCGAGCAGCTCGACCAACGCAAGTTGTGTCATCTTGACTTCCAAGATGCTCTCCTTTTCAGCATCATCCATATCATCCACTAAGCCATGTTTGTCTTCTGAAGAACCATCCTTTTCTGCATCATTGAGATGCTCACTTCTGAAGGGTTGATCGACTTTACCGAACAAGACCGTAGTATCCTTGAACTGCTCCAAGGCACCCTCACAAGCTCTCGCAGCCATGTTGTAATCCTGCCTAGCGCTGAGCAGAAGGGCTAGCAGATGCCACACGGGAATAAGAGAGCGCTCTTGCCAAAATGGTCCATATACCAGATCGTAGTTCTCTTCCTGGTCTTTGCTTGCCGTTAAGGCGGTTCTGACAGTCTCAATGGCAGCAGTCAGCTCTCTTCGTTCAGCCAAGAGTAGACCCAGGGCATAGAAACTCCTAATATCCTTTGAGCGACCAAGCTCAGCTGCAAGTGACTTTCTCAGACAGCGAATAGCCTTCTGCTGAATTTCGGTTCTAGCTGAAGCTTCATATGTAATTCTTGACCAATGAGCCTGTGACAAGCCAATGGCTTGCCATGCCAGTGCAATGGTATGGGGTGGTACTGGCGGGTGTGGAGCGTTAAGCTCGCCGTGTTCCGAAATAACGGGTGTAGGATTATCTTGAGAGGTGATCTGTGGTAGCTTGGCCAACCAATCTTCCAATTCCGTTCCAAGCTGGTGCGCCTTTTCCGCGGCAGGTCGTTGGCCATATCGGCACAGCGCCAGGATACATTGTGAAATTGTTTCGAGAACTGTCGCATCGTCGTCTAAATTTGGCTCAGCAAGTCCAGTCTTATCAACGCGGGCCTTGCCCTTCTTGACAATCTCGATGTAGGAATCAAAGGCTTTGAAAGCGAGGTCGAATTCAGCAACAGAAAGGTGAACGAGGAAGAGTGAACGCAGAATGGACGTAGAGTGGTAGGTCTTCATGGCTGCGCTGTAAAGTGTATCGAGAACTCCACGGCTCAGGCTACTTCGTCCACCTTGGCCAAGGTCCTTTTCACTCCATCCTCGTCCACAGAGAATAGACCAGTTTCGCAGCACTTGATTGACAAATGCTTCGACTTCTTCTCGCTCATCTTCCGCTCTAGGGAATGACGTTTCGCCCAGCAAGAGTGTCTGGTATGTAGTCTCGGCGTGCTTGAGCTCTATACGCAGCTGACTCCGAGGTGAGAGGTCACCTGCGGTGTTGCTAACGAAGCCAGTGGGGAACGGCTGATCGGAATCTAGAATCTGTGAAAGGGCGAAATAGTACTCTCTCCATACCGTCCTTCGAGGGACAGACCCCTTGAAACCGTATCCTCCAGTAACAGGGGTAGACATGGTATCCCAAAATCTTGCCCATGCGCGATAGCCAGCCAGCGAATCGGCATCGACTTGTGTGATCTCGTTGCTCCGGTATGCTTCACCAGAGAGCATACAGTATTCAGTGAGGAACAGCTCTGACCAGTAACGAAGTTGCCGTCCCATGCCCTGTTCTGCCCACACTCGTGCAAGTGATGGAAGACCAGCTCGATAGGCTCCCAGTGCCTGCTTCAGCTCACCGCTACGCGCAAGGCAGTTAGCCTTGAGGTACGCAGCTTTAAGTGAGCAAACACTCGTCCATTCAGCGCTTCTGTCGGCTGGGTTGATCTCGCCTTCCTCCAAGTTGTTCTCGGGCAGTCGACTGACACAGAGATTATAGTCTCCTAATGTCCAGTGCAACCATCCCGCGCATACCTCGGCCTGGAATCTGTCATTCTCTTGGGCGGCTTCCTCGTCAATCGCTGCCTCGAGCTTCGGCAGTTGGTCCGCAACATTAACGTCGCCTGTGTTTATAGCAGTGGCTGGTCGACCTTCGGTGTTGGTGTGAGCTGCTGCACCCGTCGTTTTGGCAATGGCGCATTCGGTTTCCGCAGTCAGTGCGAGGCCTAGTTGAGAGTCTTAGTCTAGCATCTTGAAGCTATTTAGAAAATATCATACAAGCTCTCTCGGGAGCGTGCTTGCGGACTTTGCGCACAAGCTCCGGGACCAGGTCCCAGTTGCCGTCGCAGCGAGCATGGTCCAGCTGATTGATGTATTGCACGGCCTTAGGCTATATAGCAGTAGCGATACAGAGTCAGCTTCGTTATAATCGGCGAGGGTGTTTTGTTTCGTCTTACACCCATGGTTCGACCTATTCAGGGTTTCAGGAGATCGGTCTTGGACTTAGACTAGCAGCCAGATAGCGCCAAGCGCATAACGAGAGGGTTTAGACAGGGAGAATAAGAAGAAGACCTCAGAGTCAGGTTATAGAGGTGTCAGACAATCGATTTCAACTGTGACGCAAGTGAATCGCGTTGTCGTTGAGGCCGTCCGTGGTGACGATATATAGTTGCGGTCTCTGGGCTTTCCAGGTGGTTATGGCAGATGAGACCTGCTGGGAGACGACGTAACTCGGAATCTAGACCAATCAGAGTTATGTAGAACAGCACGATAGGATCCACAGCCAGGGGTCTTCCCGCCATTCAAGCTAACCCACCTTAGGTATGCCTGTTACTAGGGACTTACTGGGAGCAGAAAAAAGTTTCAATGGAGGCCTTCCTTGATGAATTTACAGCCTCATTCAAAATTCGATGTTATAAGCCAAGAATTTGATTTTGAACCCAGAATTGGATACTGAGTGTCTGTTCAAAATTTATTTTAAACCTCTTTAATTGCTACTGCCCAAAGCCATCACAAGTGACGGCGCAGTATCATTTGAGTTGGTCAACTTTTGCTTAGCCAATATCTCCAACAACCAGCTTGTCGCAAAGCGTCTAAGACCACACAACATATCTCTACAACCCTCATTTGACTCTCAGAACTCATGGCGACCTCGACTCCACCCGATCTGCGGGTTCTCTGCCGCAAACTGACCTCAATCCCCCCAACGCAGCTCCCCCATGCCCTGCCATCTCTTGTCAACCATGTTCTACACTGCAAAGAACCATTGTCAGCGCCTTCAGACCGTAAGGTTAAAGATAACTCTTCTGAGGCTGCTCAGCTCGTCCATAAGCTCAAAGCCAGTATCACTGCTCACTTGAACGGGCGTGTTCGAGAGGCTCGATTCGCGGCCGTTGGTCTTATCAAAACTGTGGTTGATGTTGGCGGATGGGAGGTTCTGCGAGGTTGTCAGTCCTGGGTCACTGGGCTCTTGTCTGTAATCGAGGTATGACGATGCCAAAATCTCCATTTTGATCAAGTTCGATGTTAATAATTTGCAGAAAAGCGATCCCATTGCCTCGAAGGAGTTGGCTATCGTGGCTCTTACACGCATCTACATTTCAGTACAGCCATATCAAACTCTGGTCCGAGAGATTGCCACACCGACAATCCCAACCTTTGTCACAGCTTGTATCAAGCTCATCAGCTCCCCCAAGAACGGTGAGAAGCTTCAAACACCTCTGTCTGTTATTGAGACTATCTGCGACGCCCTCTCGGCCTTGATCCCTCTTTACCCAACCACCATTCGACCTTCCAGCTCCAAGCTCAAAACTGCGGTCAAGCAAAATCTCGCTCCTACGCAATCAGATGAGACTTTCGTTCCTCAAAGCCTTCAGAGAGCTTCACGAAAGCTCGTTATTTCACTTCACCATGTTGCGGCTAAGTCAGGGGGCAGTGATGAGTGGACCAAGCTAGTCGACACTCTTCTCAAGGACCTTCACTCTACAGCTGACCAGGTTCTGAGGGCCGTCGAAGAATCGTGGGAGGGGTCAAGCGGTTACACTCGATCCCGGGTCGAGCTTGAAAATGAACCAAATGGTGGTGGTTCGTCTGCAGACGAGCTCCCGACATGGTCAGGTGTCAACGCCGGCGCTGACCGTTTAATTGGCCTCTTCCAGTACCTCTCAGACTGTCTACGATATCCTACAAAGGCACCCGTCACAATACCTACCAGCGCACTTGTTGACGCTGCGTCTCGATTACTTCTCATAGCGAGGCTCTCGCCTAAATCTCAAACATGGGATCAAGCACTTCAGACCAATGCAGCGATTGCCAGGGAAGAGAAGGAGGAGCTCTGGGCCGCGCTCCCTGATATTCACATCGCTGCTCTGCACCTGATTGGAGCCTTGTTTCGGCGCCTGGGTCAAAACGCCGTGTCTATTGCTCCTGAGTTTCTTGACCACCTTGTTCGAGTTTTCAAGTCCGGCATCAATCTTCCCACAGTTAGAACAACTAGCTACACCGTCCTCAAGGAAATCCTGGTTCTCTCAGGCCCAACACTGTCCAAGTCCTCTGTCGGTAGCCTCGACGCTCTGTTTGGCGCTTGTTGTCGTGACCTACAGCAAAACGCAGGTCACCTCAAAGAAGCCGAGAAACCAGCAGCATCTGGCACCGACAGTAAGAAGAACAGTATTGCAGCTAACGCTGATCTTTTCCTTCAGCCCCAGGCTGCCGCTGTTGCCTCAAATCCTTCCCTAGAACCAAAGCACAAGGCCGCTGCCGAGAGTCTCTTGCCCGTCATCCTATCAAACCTGCCGCAGCGGCATCTCAAGCCTTCCTTGCGTGGTCTTGTTGATCAGACAGCCATCCTGACGAGCAACCACGACGCCATGATCGCAAGCGTTCTGAGCCCATACAAAGACCAACGTGGTCGCGTGTATCCCAGTATTCTTCCGCATCTCACACAACAATTCCCCAACGACAAGGGTCTTGAGATTCTGCGCACCAACATCCGTGCGGGTGCTCAAAGTCTGGCTGAGGGTGAAGAGCCGCTAGAAGCTCTCCCTGTTGAGGACGAGGAGGAGCAAGATGAGGAAATGAAGGATGGTGATGTCGAAGAGGAAGAAGTGGTGCCTGAGGAAAAGGGCGACTTGTTCAAACCTGGGACACTTCCCACGGCTCCCCACGCCGAGAAGAACCTACCCATCCAGAGCAATCCATTCGCCCCTATCGAAAAGGCGAGTGCTCCATCAAACCAAAACGCCTTTGCACGAGCATCTTCACCCCCTAAACGGAAACATGAAGGCTTGGACCCCGCGCCTCCCAAGAGACAAGTCCTAGAAAGGCCTTCGTCTCCCGATCGAGTTCTCCCAACACCTATTCAGAGAGCCCCAGCTGTGGCCAAGGAAAATGGAGAGGATGACGGTGATGACGATGACGATGACGACGACGATGACGATGACGAGAGTGTTCATCTGAATATGGAACTTGACGATGATGAGGATGAGGATGAAGAATAGTAGACATATGGTATACAGAAAAGTTATTCAAAAGAGTTTATTGGGGTATATAATTTATAAGAACCGATCCCTGACCCTCTAGCCTTCACAGCCCTTCCTATTCAATATGCAACAACACACCTACATCCAAGGCCGCGTCTAACACTACGCATGGACGTCAACCATCTCTCCAACCTAGGTAATTCAGAAATGGCCCGCCAACTCCTTCGCACCAAGAAAACGCCTCCCAGCGATAATGCCAGCTTATACGAAAATGTAAAAATTCCCTTCTCAGTCCCGCAACCAAGCGCGGCGCTTCTCCTCCTTACGAGCCCGTCGCTTCTCCTTGAACTGCTTCAACTCCGCCTTGGAAGGCTTCTTCCCTGACCGCTCTGCCTTCAAGCTGCGACCATCGTGGGCATTGGCTGCAGCCTCGACGTCGAAGAAGGCGTTCATCTGGCGCTTGGACTTGGCTTCGTCGCTGTGGCGTTCAGGTCCTGCGCCAGCTGCTTGGAACTGTCCTGTGAAGCGGTTGAAGGTAGCAGTTGCGGCGTATATATCTGAAGGATCGGCGATGGCGGCGCTTGTGGTTGCAACTCGGTCTTCTTCTTGGTTACCTCGGGCGTACCAAGCGTTGGGGTCGTAGTCGCCGTGAATGGCCGGGTTGTAGCCTCCAGCGGCAGGCTTCTCTGATGCTGGAGGTTGAGGGATACCTGGCTGTGTGCCTGGAGCGGCCGGTACAGCAGCACTCGTCGCAACACGTGGGTTATCCCACTGGGACTTTCCGGTAAAGCGATTCACAAAGTACCATGCCTGTGTGTTGGGGTCCCATTGACAGTCCCAACCATCATCCTCTTGTTGCGGCGCAGGCTCGTTGGGCAGCGGAGGACCAGAAGGCAAAGGTTCGCTTGGCAAAGGCGGTCCATCTGGCGTCGGCTCGTTGGGTAGAGGTGGCGCATTCTTTTCGTCAACAGCGTTGCTGGGTTCTTTGGGAGACTCAGAAGCCTCTCCAGATTTGCGGCCAGGACTCTCCTCCGCTGGTTCGGGCGCGCCGTCGTGGCTTGGCGACTCCAGCTTTGGCGATCGAGCTACAGGTTCCTCTGTGCCAGCGGATGTCTTAGGCGATGACATGGCGAGTGTTGTGGTTTTTGTTGCGATGTTGAAGCGTCTATCATCCCAAAAATGAGTTTACGAAAATCGACAATGTCATCGTGATACTTATGCACCTGGGGTTTGATTTAGCAAAGCTTAGCGAGAGTGTTTCAGTTTCTGAGCGTCCAGTCAATGGAGTCGCAGGGTGCGCTTTACATAGCAAGTGTTCGCGCGCTTCTCAAATTGTAGAAGAATGAATCGTAACTTGTGACGATGTCAGATAGAAATGAATGCAAATGGATGGATGGATAAAGATTGAATCGAATCACCTGCGCCTCTGACGCTGCTGCATAATTTAGGCGAGACTCGCCCGGTAGAGTGGATGAGGCTAGTCACGTGAGTTTGCCTGTCTGGAATGAACTTATTAACACTCACTCACCAACTACCTTAGTAGTGAAGGTTAACTATAAGTTACTCTGAACGAATGTGCGGCTCTGGTTTGACCAGAATCTCCGTCACAATTCAACGCGTATATCAGCTCCCATTCTAATAGGATAATGTCTCACTTCTCCAAGGCCTCCTGTGAGGTAATGAGGCTAAGCAGGGCCTCGACCCTTCTAAGTGGACAAAAACCTCTAGGAGGTCAATAAACCAATTCAGTAGTTTTCAGCTCCTGACATTTATCAGTGATGATGCTCGCTCCAATATTCCAAGTTTTCATTCCTTCATGATTGAAACGATGTTTTGGCCAGTTCAATCATTTTGCGTACAACTCGCTGTATTAGCAGCCACAGCTTACGGTTCATCAGATGAGTGCGACTGCTATCTCACTAATGGCACCAACTCTGCCTACTATTCACAACACAGTTTTTATGACTTCAGAAACCTTGGAGAATACGCAGGAGTTCCGAGCCCTATCAGCAATGCTTCCAGAAAAGCAGCCATAACAAGTGACTACTTCAACAGCGACACTTGGGACAACACATGGAACATTCAAGACTGGAACAATCGAGGGAAGCGCGATGTCAGTCTCTCAGGCGATGCATCAGTTCTCATGGTCAATACTCCAAACAATATCTACATCCAAAAAAACGACGATGACGATGCAACCTCAGACACGTTCCTCACCATGCGAACCATGCGGCTGCCCGGTTTTCAGAGCGCTGCAGAGTTCGAGTCTGTTTCCACGTACCACTACCTCTCAGTTCGAATTCTCGCCCGTGTGACAGGTAGCGCGGGCGCTTGCATGGCTCTGTTCACGTACCTTGAGGGCGACGATCTGGCGGATGTACAAGAGGCTGATATTGAGATCATGACGCGCGATCCAAAGAACCGAATTCAGTACACCAACCAACCTTCGTATACAGAGGACGGCGATGAGATTCCCAAAGCCACTCGTAACGCAACCTTGCCCAAGGGCGTCGAGTGGGATGGCTGGATTGTGCACCGGCTAGACTGGACACCTCAACGCTCTGTGTGGTACGTTGACGGCCGAGAGGTAGCAAGCATAGAATTCCAAACGCCCAAGGATCCGGGACAGATCATTCTCAATGCCTGGAGCGATGGCGGTTCTTGGAGTGGTAACATGAGCATGCATGGTGCAGCATACATGCAGATCCAGTGGATTGATATGGTGTATAATGTTACCAAAGAAAGGGAGGAGAGGAGAAGTTTTGACAACCAGGTGTCAGAGAGGAATGCTGGGGAAAATACTGCATTGATGCGCCGGGAGGGTACCAGAGATAGGTGCAAGGTTGTCTGCAGCATCGATGAAGTGAGCAAGGCTGGTGAGGCCAAGATGCTTTGGAAGAGTGCTGGATCTCACATGGCAGATATAGGGCATTGGACAAAGGCATTTGTTATTGGGTTTATGGTTAACTATTATTTACATATGAGACATTAGTGCTTACTGCGTGCATTTGCCTAGTATGTAAGTGATGTCGTTTTACATTGGAGACTTTACGAAAGCAATATTGCAGATTCTCTCACCTCTAAAACCAGAAGCCAGTCAGTCAAAATCAAACATGTCTATGTTCCATATTGTCCCTGACACTTGGTTCTGTGTATCTATCCTTTAAGATAATAGCCTCCGCAGCTATCGTCACCGTCGTCTCCTACAATTCCCCAGCAATCCCCCCCTTTCTCACAATCATTAAAGCAGACTCTCCATAGATCGTGATCCATCATCTCAAGTTTCAAGCTCCACTGGTTCTCCCATTTCCATTCCGACCCGCCCACAACTTCAACACAAGTCCAGCCCCAGCATTCACCGGGGAAGCTATTAATAACAGTTACATAACGCATAGCAACACATGGCTGTTCGGCACTATGCCAAGATTCACTTGAACGCAACCATGATCTCCTGTCCCACATCGTGTCCTGCTTCCCCAGCACTCCACGTTGCGACTGTATTTCTGGGGTAAGACAACTGCCTGGATGTTTAGCCTCTGTTCCGCTTAGGATCGAACAAAAGCAATGATCGAGGCAGATTCAAGTATGTGGACGTTGCAAATGAGGGCATTCGATGCATGCATTGTTGTGAAATTGGTATGTAAGGAGCATATCATTATGCCTAACTATCGCCGTGACTACAAATCTTTACCCAGGTAAAAACACCGCTTTCAACAGACTCTCCGTCTGATCATAGAAACTTTTAGAAATCCTCAATCGTTGAGTCCTGAATCAAATCCAAATACCGTCATCATACAATAATGCTAGTTTTCTCTTTTTTTTCCCAATGTACTCATGCGCCAGTGTCCCAAAAGATATGTTGAAGCTGACATATATATGTCGCCTTGAAACGATACGTCGCTAGAATTCGTGAGAAGCAATGATGATGTGCTTTTGTATATAATACTGCCAGAGCTGTTCAACACGAGATCAGGTCTATACCGAAAAGCTCAAGCTTTAAATGTGTGGTCGTGAAGTCCGTCGACAGGCCTTGCCATCAAAATGGCATCATAGCCTGCTCATTCGCGGCGTAGGCTTACAATGTGAATGGGCACGGCTGGAAACCAGGCTATGGTGAGCCTGTTGTCCAAGTCGTTGCGGTGGGATATATCTATCGCACATCCCGCAGAAGAATCAACAAGTCAGTCGCGTCGAGATTGCCTTTCAATCAAGTGCGACCGTTAAGTGTTTTTATCTTCATGAAGCAGGCCTATGGTGCGAGAGGTTTTGTGTTAATGAGGCATTTCTCAACCCCTCAAAAATCCTCTTCGACCAAGGCTTTCAGAACTTGGACAAGAGCCGGCAGGAGTACGGTCCCTTCTGCGATATCAGCTCGTCAGGCGCCTGCGGATAAATAGACCCCCTGGATGACCAATCCCAGAGGTTTCGTTCGAGCTGCAAGTTCACCTCATGTTGGCTTGTTCGAACTGAAACTGTTGGCCGTTGGGGAATGCCATGCTAGCACTCAATCCAAAAGGATCCCAATCCAGGCCATTCTGGTCTAATAACTGGGTCATCGATGGGTATTGTGAATGGGTGGTCTGGGGTTGCTGAACGGGTTCGTGAGATGGTGTCATCTGGTGTCCAGGTCCGCTGGAAGCAGGCGACATCATCATGGGTTGCTGGTTCTCTGTATTGTACCCGGAAGGATATCCTCCATGGCCAGCTGGTGTTTCAATTTCAGGCTCATCGATCATGTCAGCCTGAGCATCATATTCTTGCTCTGCAATCTCAATTAGCCTTTATGATATGGCAAATGGTGGACAAAAACTTACCGAGCTGCTCGATGTGATTCTGGAAGGCAGGGGTGGGATAGTACGAAGCTCCAGATCCAGTTTGACCTCCTCGTCCACTGCTTTGCATCATTGATGATCGAGGGTGCTGTGTGTTCTGAGTCATCTGCTGCTGCTGTTGTGGTTGCTGAGGCATCTGTTGGCGCGACATGCTGGTCATTGAACCTCTCATCGACATGTTATCCGAGGCGGCTGGTGAGAAGGCGGAGCCGGTGTTACTCGGGGAGTTGGAGTGAGACGATGGTGTAGGTCGATTCTTAGGTGAGGTAGCAGTCGAATGCGGTTGCAGCGGAGGTGGCAGTACGGGCACAGGTTCGGCTTTAGGGGCGATGTTCGAGTTCGATCTTCGAGACTGGTGGTGTCGGTTCATAATGGCGCGCTGAATCGGGGGCGGCTGAACGAGGTTCTGGGGCATATGAGTCGGTCCCAGATTGGGACTACCAGTCTTCGCTCGAAGCTCTGCTTGGACATCGATCCCCTTTTCGAGAAGGATTCGCTCGAGAAGGGAGTTCTTGTATCGAAGCATCAAGCATTCGTCGGCGGCAGTGCGATGAGCCGCCTGGAGATTATGGAGATTGGATTCATGGACGCGAATGGTCTCTTCAAGTTGCTTTATGTATTCGGTTCGACGTTCTCGAAAAGCAGCTTGAGCCTGTCGGTTCCTCTGCTTTCGCTCTTCGGAAGTCGCATAGATCTTGTCATGGTCTGTTAGTCACTATTCGAGAACAGACAGATACGTGCGTCATCTTGTCTTGAAGAGACACAGATGGGTTAGACCGGGGAGTGAGAGCGGGGAAGCTGAGACGTTGTTGAGGTGTATCTTGATCCCATGTTGTTGTTGTTTGACGATAAGCTTTCCTCGTAACGATAGGAGGAGCAGGATGTCATGTGTATTTGGCATAAGTGAAATGAAAGCGAGTCAAGACTTACAGGCTTGCGGCCGCCCTTCCTCTTGGGCTGCTGAGGCTCTTGGGTGGCATTGGCAGCAGAGGTTATCGTAGGGTGATGATCGCCCTCAGGGCTTGAGCCAACGAGAGAGTCGGTCTCTTCCCGAGAATGACCGTTTAGGCCATTGAGTTGATTGTTGTTGTTTTGGTGTTGCGCAGGATCCGCCTTATCGATTGACATCTTGTCTGCCATTACCCAGACTGGGCTACTAGACGATTTGCCGCGCAGCGGCAAACGCCCCAGAGACGCAAAACGGGAATTCTGTTACGTGACGAGGTGGAACGTCAAGACGACGACGGGCGCAGAGAATCGAGACAGGCAAGTGTGCGCCCGTTGGGTTTTTGCTTTGCGGTTGCGGGCGTAGGGGGAGCGGGCGCAAGAGATAGCAAATGCAGCCCAGATTGGGGGTTGTACGGGGGTCAGCAGCGTGCTGGAGTGCGCAAAAGGGCTTATCAGACGCAAAAGACTGCGCTTGGCTATCAGAGATAGTACTGTATGTGCTGGGCTGAAAGATAATGACACGCGTCTAACAAGCGCCTATCAATCCAGCGTATAAGTCGCAGGGTCTTTGAAAACGTAAGAAATTCTACGCAGAGATAAAAGACGGGCTGTAATTCGCGTCGAGTTCTTGGGGGGACAGTTGCGATAACAGAGAAGGGGATCACTCAGGCCGCAAGGGAATACGGTTTTATGTAATGTAAATTGCGAGGAGGGGGCAGCCCAGGAAACTCCTTCTTTCCTGCGTCGACTCGAGGGCCTTAGCCCTTGGGCCAATCAAAACTCCATATACAAGGGGTGAGAGTGGGTATGTGGAACCAGGAGACACCCACTAAAAAAAAACCAGTGCACCAGCGGACTCCTCAATCTCTGACCTTAAATTCTTCATCATGGCCCTTCCATCCATTGGATTCAACATCGTCAAAGCATGGAGTGCACGTGCACGGGCCAGTCGTGATTTCTTTTAGCATTTCACATGAGGGATAAATCGCGAAGCGTTCAATCAGTCGATGATACTGTTGTGCCCTACTGTAGGGGCGGGCTTCTGACATTGCCGGCACCATCGTCTACAGTACCAGCCCACTCGCACTCCCACAAGACGCTGCAGCCATGCATGCCCCGGCACTCTTACATCCCACTCGACCTTGGAACTAACTCTTCTCGCCCATCCTACTTACGGTCGAGCTGAACCCAATATGGGCAAGACCTGAGTGAAACAGTGGGATGTCAGATGCCATGCTGCTCCCTGATAAGCAATCCATGGTTTCTTGGATGCTCAATATTTGCTTATAGACAAGACCAGAACTTGACTATCATTGACAAAACCTCTGTCATATTCTGCTCTTGTGTCGTGTGGCCGCCGGCTGAATGCTCGCTCGCCTGGCCGCCGGGCCATTCTCCGTTGGCTGGATTGATCGGCAGCTGTAACATCGGAGCCCCCGCTTTCGCTCCAGCCCTCTCACCGGAAATGCTTCAGTCGCCGGGCGGTTGTCAAGAGAACAACAAGGGCAGCTGTCCGTTTTCCTAGTGGTGGTTCTACGGTGCGCGGTGCGCCTTGGTGGCGGAGGGCATGTGCCAGAATGCGTTTCTCGTCTGTTATGACAGACAGCCCCGAATCTCGCACCCATTCCATTCGTCCAATCCTTGATCTGTGTCCTAATGGTTGCTGAAATTTTTAACGCTTATTGCAATCTCTTTACATATGCCCTTGTCGATGGAATTTGAAGAACCTGAACTAGTAGAGCTTACAGAGGAGTCCCATCGTGCCAGCATCTGGTCCGTCATCTCGCTCTATACAGTCGATCATCCTGTCATGCTTAATTACGCCGTTTGTTTGGACTGCGACCCTGGCAGTTCTAGAAAACCCAGGGAACGGCCCATCAATTTGGCGCCATCTCTTCGCAGGGGTCTATGTACATATCTTCAACCCCCGCTGTGCACCCCAACCTTTCTAGCCTTCATTCACATTTTATTGATGGAGGCTGCTTTGCACTTCTCAGCTCTCGAGGTCACCTGGTTCATATTTCTCCAGCTACAACGCCGCTGGCTTCATCACACATGAATTCGAGTCCCGTGGAGTCCGACGACCGGAGTTCTCAAGAAGAAATGATATGACTTACGACTCCAGGTCACTCAAGCTCAAGCAGCATGTGGAGCTGTCAGCAGCATGAATGTCCAATAGCATCCATATTATGCTTAGCGTCTTTCCTCAAGACATCTTGATTCTGGCTCTGAGAGGTCCTCCGAACCCTCCGAAACGAGTAGATTATCCACAGCGCTTTTAACTCTATCCCTGCAACATCATGTGTTCCCACTACACGAAGTTCCCAAAGAGATTTAGGCAGCTCTGGTTGTTATGCTAGTTGAATAGTGAGCAGTATAAAAATGATTGAGACGGCACTCTGTTCTGAAAGAAAAAGAAAAAGAAAGAAAACTGAGAGATGATAAAATGGAAACTGAATAGAGATATCTTGAATTATGCCAGAGATCAAGAGTTGGTTACATGCAGTACACTGCAACCAATAGCTCATTATAGTTGGAAGGTTCCAACATCAAACAAGCAAGTACTTCAAGAACTTGTAAGATAAGCGAAACAACTGCCTGTTGCATATCAATCTGATATCCAGACAAGAGAAGCAGGAAAGCTACGTATTTCCTGGCACAGGGAATGGCATGACGGCATACACAACATCCTGGCATAAAATCCTAGCGCAAAGTTTGCCAACAAGGTATGTATAGACATGCCTTTCAAGAACTCGTGGCTCTTATCCGTATGCCATTATTGTTGAAACAGACTTTTTAAAATACCGTTTCATCGAACCCAATGCTCAACACGTCAATAGGCATGTGTTGCCGGTTTTGGGCTCCATACAACGTTGATATGCTAGGGTTATGTAAGAGCAAGATCTGACGATGGGCCACCGGCCATCGGTGACTCAACAATCCTAGGCAATAGTTCACGCTCAAGATGCCTGCTACGATACATCAATCGGCGTTTATTGTGCCATGAGTCGCAACCATCCCAGCCAGTTGTCCGTTTAGGAACAAACGTGCATACGTACCTAGCCCCAGTCTCAGGACATGATTGTCTGAAGTGGAGTCCCATTCTCACATGATGGAAGCATTGGGTTCCATATCTTCTTCCAGAAACGAATCCATGTTGAAAACTCTGCTGCTCCATGGTTCACTTCCTGTCCTTCCGTTCTCATGCGTGGCTTGTGGCTTGGCTTGTTTGATTTTGATCGGAGCCACAGATCTTTGAGTCCCCTTTTAGCGGCAAGTATTAGCTCTGGCTGTGGATTCGAAAGTCAAGATTGTGATTGCTACTACCCCGGATCACCCTCCTTTTGTGGAAATTCGCATTCATGAGAAGTTGATAGATTGATATTGTCTTGAACTCTCCCAAGTTCAAGTGTTTCATTCCTCCAAGCGCTGAAGGATCAAGTTATCGACCAGCTTCTACAGTCTTCAAGCTGGCGATGCTCTTAAGTCATGAGTGTAAGCAATATCAATTGACATCTCAACGATGGTTGGGAGCACGTACCATACAACCAGCTTTATGAGAATGTCAACTGCGCCTTATTGCTTCTGATGCGTCGATTTCCATGGCTGAGATCAGGCACACACGATGCATCCCTGGCTCTGCCAGGAACGGTTGAAAAGACCGGCTCTGTTCGGAAGATACAGGCCAAGCGGGTTTGCCAGGGCAAGCGAGACGAACCGTCCTCTTGTTGTAACTTTGTTGGGCCTTAGCTTCCGCCCTTGGACAACAACTGGAGGGTCATCTCTGTGACACTGTTTCCACGTTTAATAGCTTAAGATCGGCATTTCGTCAGATAATAGCATTAGTGCTCTATTAAGCAGGTAGATATGTTTCAACAGTGTCTTGGGTGGGAATAGACTCTGAGCTGTGTAAGATGAGGCTCTCGAAACCTGCTCCTTGGACATGTTCGCATTAACATGATCTCCACGGCCCTGGAAATCACCTCAGCCAAGCCACCTAACGTCGGCTGAATCTGCCGAAACTCTCATTCACCTTCCTCACCGAGTAAGAAAAACACTTTCACCTCAGCTGACGACCATTGAGTTGGCTAGGCTTGTGCACTGGGTCGCGCCATGGTGCAGGGGGTTGCTTCTGGAAATTTTCTAGCGTTGTTTGGATTACAGCCGCTCATAAGTGTGATCCAAACAGGAACCACACCCCATGAATGTGAAATGATGTGAGTCGATTTGGTCTCGATCTCACGTCGATCACGCCTTCATAAACACACGAGGTAGGGTCATAACTGATAGAATCTCCAGGAAAGAAAGGAGAAGGCCTGAAGTGGAAGGATACGGACACGAGATCGAGCAGGACGTATTAGGGTGAAGCACTTTTGTTGGGCGAAACCTTTCGATTATACTATTACGCTTCTCTACGCTTTGTGTCGGCAACGATCTTCCGTGAGACTGCTTCTATCTCGTGAGATAATATGATCTCTCAGTAAGCGAAGGTCTCAACATGAGACTGTTGAGAGGCTCTCGCCATTTGGCTGGTGACAACGAACCAGATGATGTTGTGGCATGATGACCGATTTAGGGACCACTTCCGGGAGGGTTAACGGACGATCAGAGAATGCCGATATCTGATCCATGGTCATGTTGCAACCTGCATGAAAGAATGATCGATTTGATGCGTCTGTTATCGCCAATTGAAAAATGCCGTGGTGTTTCGATGTAACTACCATTGTAGTAGAACCCCGCGTCGAAATTCTTAGTTATCGAGCAGTTCATCGGGGTAAAGGAATATGATCTCCAGTCTTCGTCTGATTCCTGCTCGGGCTTGGAGTGAGTTACTGATCAAGCACATTCGTTGTTTCTATCGTTCTGAGTTCTCTTTCTGAACTGAATCGTCATGTTAAGCCTTTCGATCGGATGACATCGCGTCTATTAACCTCGTGATCCGCAACGTGATTCTCAACCGTTGACCATCATGCTCTATGATAGGTCGTAGATACTCTATCATTCCGGAACTTTGTATGATAACTTGACTTTTACATACAGAGTGGGAATTACTCAACGGCTGCCTCGGGTTGCAAAGCCGTTGTCGAGATGCGACAAAATATCGCCCATGCATTGGGCAAACTGTAACTTTCAACTTACATTAGAAATGAAACGAGAGAGTGAGAATGACATGTGTAGCTAATAGAACCCCAAGATATAAAAATAAGATTTGAGACATGTATTAACTTCAACGAACTCACCTCGAACCACAAACTTGGTTTGCTCGTGCCACAGGGTAAGTGATGACGATGCACAGTATTAATTAGAGAACCAACGAGTGAGTACTGTGACAAAACACTGTACATGAGCGCCGTTGTTATGGAGCTTGGACCATGTAAACAAACCAACTCTCCCCCACCAGTAGCAATGTTGGAATTCACGCGCCAGCTCGATCGAGAGATTTGACATCATACCAGAAACCATCAAAGACACCACCCACAAGGATCACGACCCTGAATTGTCGAAATTATCTACTCAAACTTGCATAACTTGGAGATACGATAAAGCCTTATTATACACAATGTCTCCCCCGCGCCGTCGCTCGGCCCGGCTGGCCTCTGCGTCTACTCCCAAGGTGAGCTCCGCGATAGCATCATGCATTTTTGTGAGAACAAACCACCTGACAATGGTTGCAGGCGAAACCAGCGACGTCTAACTTAGCTTCTGTCGCTGAAGATGCAGAATCACCCGAACGACTTCCTCAACTGAAGAGCCATAGTAAAGCCAAAAACAAACACAAGCACAATGCCGCACTATCCTCGCCGGCTCCTGCGCCTTCGACGCCTGCTTCCTCTGCCATGAAGCCTCCCCACGAGGAAATGCATCCAAGCAAAGCTCATCACAACATGGGCGAACCATCTTCCGCTATGAGACTGGGCTTTACGGATATCAAGGACACCAGTCGCCCCGGCGTTGCGCCCGACACACCGTCCAAGATTGGCGTTCCCGCTTCTGACTTCACCTTCCGATTCACGCGCGATACCACAGATTCTACCCTCAGCGGTGATGCGCAGCGGCTTATGGAGGAACTTCGAGGGCAGGCTGCCAAGATCAAGGCTGACATGATCGCCAAGCGTGAGGTGGAGGGTGACGAGGAGGATGCTTTCGGTCGCAAGATTGCCAAACCCAAGGGTAAGACGAATCGTTACAGCGCGGCGCACATGGCAGAGTTCAAGAAGATGGACTCCATTGAGAACCACGCCTCTGCTTGGAGAGCTCAGAACGGGCGCTTCCAGCCAGTTGTTCAGTCGCTCAAGCGAACACCCTCAAAAGCTAACTTGGAAACGACACCAACTTCTTCTCCTGACAAGTCTGTACTGAAGCGCTCGCCCTCAAAGGCTGAGCTAGATGTTCCCACACCCTCAACGCCTCGTGTCACGCAAAGCCTCAAGCGCAAGTCATCGCGTGCTAACCTCGACGAATATCAACAATCGCCTTCGCCCAAGAAGTCCACCATGCCCCCATCCAACCTTCCTACCGCCATTCCCACAGCCTCCAGGATGACGCAGTTGTTCCCCAACGTACATCAACGCGTTCCTTCGAAGAGACTCAAGCAGCGAATGGAAGATGACGCGACAACAAACCGACCTGCCTCAGGCGACGACTCCTCCATCCCCCGACCTAAGTCAAGCGGAAATGGTTCTACCAAATTGCCTGCCTCAAGCTCGGGTTTGGCGCGACTCATGAGCCCCACAAAGGCATCTCTCGCCCACACTGGAAAGCCGAAGATCGCTCTGATCAAGTCTCCCTCTAAGACTGACCTGAAGAGCGGTCTCCCTAAATCCACTGGTACGCCTCTCCCAGCGCCAGGCAAACCGGCCACGCCTAGAGCTCGGGTCATTAGCCCAGGACGCTTCGATAGAGTAAAGTCGATTTTGCGCGGAAACCGAACGCCATCTGGCAATGTTCAAACTGCGATCCCACAGCCCATGATCTCACAAACACCAGCTCCACCCAAGGTCGAGAAAGACAAAGCTCTGCCACCTCTTCCTCTGACTACTCCTCGACGAAAGGTGACAAAGCATGTTGCTTTCACGCCAGAGGTCACCCGCATCTCGGTTGAGCAGAACTCGCCTTCTCCCCAGAAATCCTCGCTCAGGGCTCAAACAACACGAACCTTGGAGGACGAACAATTCCAAGGTATCGATGGAACGCTTTCGAAGGCTTGTTCCAGCGATGTCATATATCCTGATCTTAGCGGCTTCAGACCCCTCCCCGAGCTTCCCAGCAAGCAGAAGGATCACGCACCGGCGTCTGTTCCTGGCAAATTCACATTCCGCAGCGATCATACAATCGAATTTGGAGATGTCCCTGTACTGGGCTTTGGAGCTTCCCCAGGCCAGTCGAGTGTTCGTCAAGTACGGCAATCACTTAAGCCTGAGGTGAAGATGCCCGGTAGCTTCCCTGGTCCTACGTCTCCCATTGGGCCCAACAAGGAGAACAAGGAGCCTGGCACTAGCAAGATTCTTGTTGGAGCACCCCATGGCATGTCCAACAAGAAGCGTCACCGAAGCAGTTGGGACGAGGAAGAAGAGGAGCAGAAGGATGCCGAGCGTGCAGCCAAGAAGCGAAAGGCCGAGCATGTCCCTGAAGGTGAAGCCCTTCTTGCCCCTCGTCTGGTTGGCAGCACTCCCAGTGCAAAGAAGGTGAGGTTTGGCAGTGCGACTCCACGTACTCCTGCCTCGGCCAGCCCTACCAAGAAGCGTGCAGTTCTCAGCTTGAGTCGGCTCAACATGCTTGCTCGACCCAAGAACCGAGCTTAGGTTTTGTTCTCGTTATGATTGGATTACCGTCAAACTTGCAGCTATCACGGCTGTGATTCTTTCACATTGAGTGTTTACATACGGCCTTTATGTGTCTGTCGTATGCTGGAAATAGGCCCATCGCAGATTTTAGAGAACAACTGGCGTTAACCCGCTCAACATGTTGGTCACCTAAGTCTGTTGGCCGATGCCCAGAGCTCGACACAAGAAGCTAATGATAAAGCGTGCTTTGATTAAGTTGGAGTTTCGAGATTGTTTTTTACCTGGCTTTGTTTTTACGTTGGCAAAGCCAATGACATGAAGTTTTCTTTCCCACAAGGCAAATGATCTGGGATTTGGGTCAAAGGATTGGGGGTTTACGGGGCGCAAAGGCAAAACAGAACAGGTTGTGAAATTAAAATTCAGATGAGGATAGTTTCATCTGTGTATTTATTTGATTGTATGGGCTGAGTATAGGCAAATTTAAGAATATCATCCTAGGTACTAACCTTGCCCAAGGTGATTGCTGGTTTAGCCTGGATGCTTTCCTTCCTCTTTACAGTCTTGTACTTTCCAATTCTTAATCTCGTCATCTCTTTCTTCATGTCGGCATATTTTCCTCTATTGCTACCTAAGAGTACTAATCCATTACCTGAGGTACCTATGTGTCTGAATTACCTACTGCGATAATTCTCTAGACTTGGTCTGAGAAGGGTCTGCAGGCTTTATTACGTTCTTTTTTGTAATACCCTTAACAACCATCATCAAACATAACTTCTTTTCTATATACACTTAAAATGGCAAACCCTAGCCAAGCCAGCATGTTCACCTGCACGTTCTGCTTCCACGTCTTCCAAGGCCCTCCACAGATCATCGGCCGTTCTGCACGTCTCGCCTGTTCAACATGCCATGCAACAC
The DNA here is from genome assembly GCA_033439405.1 of Fusarium sp. NFCCI 5145. Taxonomy (NCBI): domain Eukaryota; kingdom Fungi; phylum Ascomycota; class Sordariomycetes; order Hypocreales; family Nectriaceae; genus Fusarium; species Fusarium sp. NFCCI 5145. The sequence goes on from JAWDHB010000260.1 coordinate 121,446, forward strand.
TTCTCAATCTAGCCATCTGCTGGGTATGCGGCGAACTCATATTTCGAGGCGATGAATGTGTCAGCTTCGGCTGGTGCTTCTGGCATCGGGCCTGCTACGGATGCTTACTTTATGGAAGCAGAGCCATTTATCAGGGCGTGCCAGTACATGATCTCTTTACGGACGATGGAGCGGATGATAGGGTAAGGGAAGAATGTGGAGGAAGAGAAGTCAGCGAGGTGCCGCTTTGTGCAGCTTGTGTAGTAGAAGTTGAGGTTGATGAGGTCAAGGAGGAGAGTGTTGTTGTGAAAAGGGGGCTGAGGAGAGTTGAGAAGGTGGATGGCGGGCTGACGAGGAGGAGATGGGAGGCCAAGAACAGTGAGAAGAACTCAAAGGTGAGGCATCATTTATGTCCTTGTGTCTTTCACTGACATCTATGTATGAGTCCTCTACTTGGCAACCGACAATCCACGAGATGGGAGATGGTGCAGCAAGTGACGAAATCATAGCCAACAACGTCTCACTCAGCTCTAGAGACACTTCTAAATCGGTCATATGGGTCGACATCTTTGACCCTATCAACGGGCCGTCGTTCCAACCAAGTCACCTGAAGCCCATACCGCTATTCATGCAGCGACCGCCAAGTCCAACTTTCCACGAGCCTCAACGCAGATCGATTGCCACCGACACATACCTCCGACCACCTTATATTTTAAGGAAGCCTCATTCAGCCCCTTGTTCAGTCTGCCCACCGGAGTCAGCTGCGAATAGCAGATCGTCAGATCATTATATTGTACAACAGCCCTCATCATCTCCATCCAAAACGCCGCCTCCACCTCCTCGATCTCCGGCGCCGTCTCGTGGGCGCGAGACTCAGCAATCCCTCGCCCTACAGCAGAACTGCATCAAAGACAGAGACCGTTCTATAGTACGGCACAAACAAGCCGTTAGCTGGGTTAAAGAAGAACCCTTGAAACGTCCTTCATCTCGACTCGCCCCGTCACGTCGCTCAGACGTCAATCGTTCAGATGCCAATTCCTCAGCATATCGAACACCCCCTGAGTATCCGGATCAGGTACTGCGGACGCCATACCCGCTTCCATTGTCAACCGTCAAGACGGCTAGCCCCTTGCCCTCGCAGCTCACGTCGCACTTGCAACGAACTGTAGATGCAACACCACAATCATCAGAGTATCTAGACCGCTACCAGCCTGCAACAACGAGACCGGTGCAGAATCAAGAAGTGAGAAGATTGAGGAGAGTGGTTGCGAGTGTGAGCGAGGAAGGCCTTGGGAAGACGAAGTCAGAGCAGTCTGAGGGTGGCGAATGGGGTAAGGTTGGGTCTGAGCTGAGACGGTTCTTTACAGGACGGTAGAGGTGCTACAATGGCAGTAGACGTTAATGAGATCGGATACCTAGTCACATGAGAACTCCATACATTATTGATGGGAAGCCTTGCTTTGGCCCATAAATACTTTACAGAGACTGAACTTCTGAATCGTCATCAGCATATGAGCTCTATACGAAGGAGTCATTAAGTTTCGTAAAGAGATCCTATCCCAGTCTCGGCGAAACTATCATGATCATCAGTACAAAGGCTGAGCGGCGGAGGTACTTGTTTGAGAGCGTTCATATCGGTTCGGCACCGGAAGCGGACGGCCGAGGCACGGAGCCAAGCGAGATCCTACGGTCTGTCTGCCGAGCTGCCCGCTATGATTTATCTGTTTCCAACGTGTCAAGGGAGGCTACGGAATGCATGCAATCGAACTTGAGTTTTATGCTTGAGCGTTGAGTCGAGGGGTTTTTATTGATCCTGGAGATAATTGACTCTATACAGGTACATGGTCACATAGAATTGCAAGTTGGCGACGTTGGAGGAGGTGAATGGAAGCCGTAGCTAAGCTCTGGCGGGGTAATTGGATGGCGAATAAGTTAGCCAAGCCTCAGGAGCATTGATTAAACTCTGCTCAAAGAGAATGCTATGCTTTGAGTTTGAAAGGACTATATTAAGGGGTAATTGAGTTGATTGAAATGGCTGGTAATGTCATGTCATGATCACGAGTCTACCTAGGATGATCCGCTGGTATGTTCTATCCATAAGATACTACTAACCTAGGTAGGTCTTATTTCATCGTCATGTTGATATCCATGGAGGCTGGAGCTCAACCGCGGGGTTACTTGGCCTGTGCTAGCTCTTGTCTGGATTTCATATTTCATGCCCTAACTAAAGTCCAAGTTCCACTCACAAAATTAATTGCAACAAATGGTTAAGCGAGGACAAGGTTTCTTTCTAGCGTTTGCGTGTGCGTCAGAGTTTCCTCAGAGTCCCACCTGGCGACCAGTAATAACAGCTGCGTCAGGGCATGAGTGTGCGCTGTACATTGAACGTCTGTCTGTACCTAGGAGGTAAAATAGAGCAAAACAAAATGACCAGGTTTTTAACGCCCAATTGTATTACGTTAGTAACTTTTGTCCATCGGTAATTATACATACATACGTATATAGACCAAGGTACCTACTAAGGAAGGCTTTGCTTGGTCGTGGGCGCATTAGGTCTCAAGTAGGTCGAGGTCACACCACACTATTATTGTAAGCCAAAAAATATGTACAACAATTAAGCCCTCCACTCCAACCTAACACAGTACAATACCTAAGGTATCTCTCTCCCACTCTGCCCTCCCCTCCAGCTCTGGTTCCAGCTCTGGTCTGGTCTACGTACGTCCACCTCCTCTACCCTAACTAACTACACCACCAATACCTCTTCCAAAAGCTCTCCTTCTTACAAGGTCATGCGACCGTAGACCACTCTTCGTCGCCCTCAAGATTTGAATTACGCCCCGGACGGAAGGCGATAAGCCCAAGGCGACGACCAAAGATGTCGGTTGTCACAAAGGTACGGATTCAACATTTCCAGTCTCGTCTCTTGCTTGTCGTCTCGATCGATCTATCTGCCTTTTCTCTAAGGCCCCCTTGCGATTTGGATTTTGGATTTTGCTCAAACGTTGCGCTGAGCGAGTTGGGCGGGTGGCCGGCAATTTTGCATCACAACGCCCACCATCGGACGAAGTCTGTTGCATTGGCATCTCGATGGCTTCGACATTCGCATTTACTGCTCCTTCTCCTCCTCCGCAATATTGCTCTGCTCTGCTCTGCTATCTCTCGTCGCATTCTTTGCCCTTTCGTCTACGATACAAAACAAGCCCCCTCCCTCATTCCCTTCACTCGTCATCGCCCATCAGGTTGTTTGCCCTAACCTAACGCAACGTCTCGTCCCCTCATGCCGAAACACCACAAACACGATGGATTAACCGCCAAATACCTCTTCAATCATGCTAACCGTCTTGCCAGAACCCTTTTGCCTACCTCGGTACGATTCCTCATCTCCCCGCTTTCCCCACGAGAAAAAAAAACCCAACTTCGCTTGGTCGACTCTCCGATGCTGCCCAACTCAATCACGATCACTCGTACTGACATAGCGACTCCTGCACAGGCAACGACAGTGACGGCGAGGAGAAGCCCGTCGTTCCTGTCAAGACCGTTGACAAGAACACTGCTCGCACTACTAAGCGCAATGTCGAGCCCCAGGCTCCCGTAAGGACCGGAGGTGCTGGCGGTAACCGCCGTGGTCCCGGTGGTAACGAGGGTGGTGAGTTTATTGTACTTGGACCGAGTTGATAGTAAAAATACTGACTCTTAACAGCCTTCCGGGATCGCGGTGCTGGCAGCAACCGAAACCAGAACCGATCCACCGACGAGGCCCCTCGCGATGGTCCCCGAGGCGGTGCCGGTGCCCGTGTCCGCGGTGGTGAGTTACTCTGAGACCTCATATCGTCACTCCGAACTTGAACTGACAGTTTACAGGACGTGGTGCTAGACGCGCCCATGAGCGTGATGACCGACACACCTCTCGCTTCGGCGGTCACGGGTATGCTTGATTTGAACTCCCGGTGATATATTCAAACGCTGACTGTGAATTTAGTGGCTCTGACAAGCAGGCTGCCCAGTCCTGGGGTGCTAACGAGGGCTCTGCTGAGCTTAAGGACGAGCAGGCCGGTGAAGCTATCGCTAAGGACGAGCAGAAGGATGCCGTTGCCGAGGATGCTGCCGGTGAGGCCGTCGTTGAGGAGGAGGCCGAGAAGCAGGTCTCTTACGAAGACTACATCACCCAGCAGGCCGAGAAGAAGGCCGCTCTCGACTCTGGTCTCAAGGTCCGTGAGGCCAACGAGGGCAGCAAGCTCGACAAGAAGTGGGCCAACGCCAAGCCCCTCGAGAACGAGGAGCAGGAGTACTTTGCCGCTACTGGAGGCAAGGCCCAGCGACAGCGTGAGCGTAAGGTCAAGCAGACCGTTGACTTCGACCCTCGTTTCGTCGAGCCTGAGCGCACCCGAGGTGGTGCTCGCGGAGGCCGTGGCGGCCGTGGCGGTCGTGGCGGAGAGCGCGGTGGTGACCGTGGCCGTGGTGGTAACCGCGGTGGTCGTGGCGGCGCTCCTCAGGGATCTGCTAAGGGCAATGCTGCTATCAACACTAACGACCAGTCTGCTTTCCCTAGCCTCGGCGGCAACTAGATTGCCCATGCCCATGTCCACTCGCCTCACGTAAGAGTGCGCTCACAAATCCCCTGCTTGCAGCCATCTCATACAGCATCGCAACACGGGTCAACGTCATGTCCAAGCCTCCCCTTTTCCCTTTTTTTCCCTCGTCATGATATAAGAAGGGGGGAAGATGTCATATTCGTTGTTCTTCGACAGGTTGAAATGAAAAAAAAAGTTGACCATTGGTTTTAGTCTGGCTGGATGTGTGCATCCAACAGGCAAAGTGCTGCGTGATATAGAGAGGATTTGAGCTCAGATCTCACTGTGTCTGCTGCACCCAGAAATATTTCTGTCCTCTAGGTCTTCTCGAAGGTTTCCGTACAAAATTCAGTTGAAATGCTCTTATACCTTTGTTTTCTGTGCGTGATGTGAGATATGACGAGGTGAATGCTAAGTGTTAGTCCAAACATGACCTCTACGTCTTTCCCTTCCAAGACTGTTTCTATTCAAAGGCTCGTTGCCATGATATAGTATTTCAATTCAACAGTGAAAGTCCGATGACCTGAGTTGATGGATAGCGTTGCTGTCGCTTTGTCGGCATTTCACTTGACCACCTCAGCTACCCCTGAAACCGACACTTGCCTTTTTCAACATGAATGAGCCTAGATCTGGCCAAGAGCCTTGTCCCGTTTCCTTTTCCTACTCCTGGCGAGGTTCGACATGCATCTGCAAGCCACAACATGGAGGACGAATCTGATATATCACATAGCTACTCGTCGCTGAACGCTTCATTCTAGTCTGCCTTAGAAGTGCCTCCTACACAAGAACAGCCCCCCCAAAAAGCCTTGTATATATGATATTCAGCGAAGTATAATGTTTAAAAAAGCCTTGTCCGGTGTTTGTCGCTGTTTATTCAAAATCACGGCTCTCAGTTTGGCGTTTTCAAGCGAAGGTCTGCCCTGAGTCGTAACTGATCAATTTCTTAGCATTACATGCTCTTCGAAGCCTGAATCCTCTTTCATACATTAATTTCGACTCAAAATTATGAGAGAAACTATGAGAAGTGAGTCTATTAATTACCTCATCTTACCCGCCTCCCAGTCCTAACACTGTGGAACGAGCGAGATCCTCGACTTCAAGCCATTTTCTCGTCATATCCCAACCTTCGTAGATATTAAGTGTTAACTAAACCCCAAGAACATGATATACCACTGAACGGTGAAACTGAACAGTGAACACTACAAGTTCCACTAAATCCATGAAGTACAAAATGCTGCGTAGCTTCACCGAATTTCTGTCTTTTCCGTTTTCCAGCACACTGTTAAGAGCTAATTACCATCAAAGAAGACTTTACCCGGCTTTTAAAGATTTTGAAACTATCCCAGAACTATTATCTTCCAGAATTCTACGCCCAGGACCCTTTATACACTTGGTTGGTCACCCACCACAAACAGTCACCATGATGGGCTATCCCGCTTCCCAGCAGGGGGACCCAAAGAACAGCAAGGGGGAATCTCCCGAGTCGCTCTTTGGGCGCGTGGGTAACAACATCGTCTATCAAACAGAGAACTTGATTAAAGACTGTCGCGATAAAAGTGGTGAGTTATGGAAGAGCTGGAAGAACTTCATCCCTCACTTCAAACAAAAGGCCGTGGAGAAGGAAGATGAGAACGTGAAGAACGTTTTCGTTCTATCTGGGAAGTATCAGCTTAGAGAGCAGAATGGATTTTGTTGGGTCTCAGGGCTACTTGGGTAGGTCTTGAATTCCTGGGCTGGCAACCCAGCGAGGTAAGGACATGTTTGGACAATCCTTGCACTTATATTCGGTGTGCTTTGAGATATGAGTGTTCAATAGACTTGTTTAAACCTCGAACTTGTGTTCTATACTTCATGGTATTTTGTTGTGATGATAACTCCTGGCATGGAAACCCCTGTAACAGAGAAAGGACGCTTTTTCATTTATCTCGTACCGAACTACAAGAACAGACAAAGACCAGATAATATATTACGCCCTGTGCGAGAATGTGTGCGAAGCATCCATTCCAAGAGAAAATGCCAATAAAACGGCGTTGAAAATAGCCATCATGTAGAAAGGCGCACCGTTGGAAAGCCGATCAAAGAGAAATCCACCCAGCTTGGTAAGTAGCAAGATGGCAAAGCCACCGTATAAAGAGTACACGCCTGCGATAGAACCCTTGAGTCGAATACGTGAAACTGACTCTTGATCTGTTGTGATGCTGATGAGAGGCCGGCTCTCGTCGTTGGTGGACTCGTAATCCTCCGGCTGAAGGAGACTCTCAGGGCGCGTAGTTCGAGGCAGCTCGACCGCAAGAACTCCACGGCCGAGAGAGCCAAGGCTACAGACGATAGCGCCGATCTGGCTGATGCCGAGGAGTGACACAACCAGGAAAATTGCTGGGCTACCGCCTCGGCCATCTATGTCCTTGATCTCAGGGCTGGACAGTTGTGGTAGGGCAATGTAGCCTACGATGCCAAATACAGTCGAGACAACGATGGGATAGTTGATGCGACCAGTTCGGCTGGCGAGGTATCCAAAGATAGGGGCGCAGATGAGACCCATGAGTTGCGCCACACCAGTGAGAATAGATGATAGTACGTATGCAGCCCTGCACTCCTCCTTGAGCTCTGGCGACGAGTCATGAGGCGAGCCCTTGCAGAAACCATTGCTGATGTAGAACGTGTTGACAAAAAGAGGGATGAAGAGCGAAATCGCAACGCTTGAAGCTCGAGCGACAAAGCCGCCAACATATCCAAGGCCGATTCGCGAGTCGACGAAACCGAGAAAGACTGAATCTTTCATAAGATGGAGATAAGGTGCAAGCTTCTGTACCTTGTTAGTGACCAAAGAACCCGAGACTGATATGCGCTTAACTTACACGTCGCTGGCGGCCATTTCCATCAGTCGATTCATGCTCATTCTTCATCCCAAAGAGTACTCCCCAACCCTTGCCTTCTTCACCCTTGATATTGCGCAGGCCAATCGCCACAAAAATAGACACAGCCAATGCGACGAACGCAACGACATAAAAGCTATAAGATACCGCTTCGGCAGGAGTAGTACCCTCATTTTCGCCAAATCGAGCTGGGAGCGGGAGAAACAGCGTCAATGCAACGAGGGCACCACATCCAGTGAACAATCCGACGAATCCTGCAAGTTTCGAAGGTCTTCCCGCCGCAGTATCGGTTGTGTTTGCCGTGCTCGACTCAGAAACGGACTGTGTATATCGCTCTTGGGTGATAGTGGACTCGGATTCGACAGAGAAGGCAATGCTGCTTCGAGCTGTCGCATTCTGAAGCGCCTTGATTCTAGCTTGAGCTTCATCTTCCTCGTCGTTTCTATCGTCCGTCAAAGATGGCAGAATCGCAGTTACCATCGTGGCCCTTCCGCAAAGTTAGCATTTCCCGTACACTGACTGTAAGCTCCAACCAAGCTGTCTCAACTCACGCTGCAGATGCGCCGATCGCGAATAACACGCGGGCTAGCAGCAATTGCGGATATATAGTCTTCGCCTGGACAAACAAAGCCAGGGAGACTCCGATGATCGCGTATCCAATAACAGCGACCCATCTTACACCCAGGCGATCCGACACCAGACCCCATCCCGGACAGGCGACGAGAGCAACAAGCTCATCGACGAAGCCCAGGGTCCCCACAACATCACCAACGTTTTCCTTTTGCCCAATCAAGTCGGTAATAACAAAAGAAACAGAGCTGTTCAGAAAGACAAGAAACGAGATAGAGAAGAGCGAGATGCCGAGGAGGTACGTCACTGCCTGTAGAGGCGTCGTTGACGGCGCAAATGGAAGATATCGCAGCATAGCGGGGAGCTGTTTCGCTTAGGTATGACGAAGGATGGATGTATGTATCAAGGTCAATGAGATCTATTACATTGCAGACAAAATAGACTGGTATTGAGCGCGAAATATTGACGTAGTGGTGCTAAGCGCGATGGGATGGATGCCAGAGCCAAACAACAACAGTGCTAAGGGCGGATGATCGGGGAGCTAATTCCATATGAAGCTCGGATATCGCATGACGGGGCCATTACATAATCTGGATGCATCATGTACGCGCCCGATACCGCACTCGAAGCTGAGAGACAATCATAAGATGGTGATTAATTGTCTTAAAACATGAAGTTTGTAGCTGATGCTGATTGATGCTACTATCTTCCCTGTGGCGTTGAAGCTGGTTACACCAGTAACCTACCACAGATGGATAGATAGGTAAATAAGCATAAACGTATATATCTAGCGGCTTTTCATCGCGGCCTAATCAGCTACTGTCTACAACTCCCTCAAAATCCGCTCCATGCTGCATTTCGTTGAAACAAGATAATCCAGACTCCATGCCTTTGCCCAAACTCCAATATCCCGTCATCCGCGAGTTTCCATTCTACCAAGCCCAGAGGACTTTATGGTGAAGGGTCCTAGCACCCAATCTCTCAAACTCAAATGGTGTAATCCACGAGTCGTTGGTCGACAGCTTAGCAAAGACACTCGCACCCTTCCAGGTGACCACCTGCTCGTCCATATCTCTTGCGCTTCGACTCACGAGGATCCGATCACTCAGCTCGGGTCGTCGGCCCTTGATCTTTTCCTCTAGGACCACGGTGAAATGAGGAATTTTGGCACCGCCACCAATAACCATGATACTTCCTAGCAGGTCTCGCAGCTTCTTCTCATCGCCCTTAGCGGCGTTCTGAATACTTGTGAGAATGGCTATATCTAGAGGGGCCACCGGTAGTACGGCGTCTCGTTCAGCAGCCATGGATTTGGCAGTTCGAGCAGCAGCATCAACAAACATGCCCGCTGGTGGTTGCGTTTGTCCAGGAATAGGAGTTCCACCTGCACGAGACCCATTAGGCGCTGGGCTGCCTCCGTTCGTATCCCTATCTTTTCCAAAGACAAATGCAGGAACCGGAGTACTGGCTCCCTCTGGTGCAGGAGATCCAGCGTGAGAGCCCATCGGAGTTCCATTCGTCATACCATCCTTAGGGCCAAGAAAGTTGAATTGTTTGTTCTCTTTGATGGGCGTTGACACATCAAGCTGTGACTGTGTAAACCCGTTGGCATTTGATGTTATTGAGGGCTGCACAAGTGCCAAAATCGCTAACTGGGCAGCAGAGGTAGGATCATCTGGAATATCAACATCGTAGGCGTTGTAAGATCTCTCAACCAATTTACGTCGTCCCTTCAACTTTGTACTGTTGTCGAAAATAACAGGGTCGTACACCCCCATCGGGGCCAGGATAACCTCGTCGTATGTCTTGAATGTGTATTTTCGTGTTGGCTGATTGGGCGCCCGGACGTGGAAGTTAAAGAGTTGAACAGAAATATCTGCTTGTGACATGGTGCAGTGCTTGATCTTGAGCTCTTCAGCAAGAAGAAAGTCATATCGTCGTCGCAGATTCATGTCCTGGTAAGGAAAATTGTCGTAAAGCATCATTTTGAGGAATGTGTCAGTGATATCGTAACCTCCATATTTGAGGTTGATCCTTGAATCCTCAATGACTAGGCCATCTTCCACACAGGTGACAGATGTCTTCTGAGCTCCCACATCAACAACGCAAGCTTGTGTGTATCCAGCACCGAAAGTCGCAGCCATTCCTTCCTGGACAAAGCACACCCTAGAGAACTCGAACCAGGTCATGCAAGATCGTAGGATTTGCTCCACATATTTCTTGTCGTATAGATCGGGAATGACAAACACACAGCTGTACTGCTGCCATTCACTGTTCGTCTTCAATCCGAGCTCTTGTCTCAATGCTTTGTCGAGCAATGTCTCGAGATCGTCATAAAGATGCTCCTGACTTGTATATCCATCTTCGTTCCACTGTCCTTGCTGTATCGGCCACCAGAGCTTGAACTTGGGATTCGAGTCGTCGGGAACACGCTCCGCTTGGTGTCCAATGAAGCAGGAAGCTAATGATTCAGGGTCCTCGAGCGTTTCTATATCGGTCCATTCGATCTCAAGCGGGTCGTTGTGCTTCTGAATGACTTCAGGTTCCGTACGGCGGTTGAAAGTCTGTACGAGTTCCTTGGAGTTGGGCAAGACTTTGCGCTTGTTGGCTCGCATTTCAACCTTGAGGTCGTTGCACATCTTGTTGTATTTCTTCGACCACTCTTCTCCATATTGTTGGTCTGCAGTCTTGGCCTCGAACTGTCGTCGTGGTAGAGCTTCATACATCTCGGATTCGGTCTGAGGAAACTTGGTCGCTAGTGTCATGGGGATCGTCTTGGGCAGCGCATCGCTTGCAAAGCCTATTCGAAGATTTTGACTGCCAGGATGAATTACAATGACCCTGGAGGGGTCTATGCCAGCCGAAGGTGTTGTCGCGCCATCCTCGTCAGGGATATCCGCGGCAGGAAGTGGCAGTTCGCCATTGGCAGTCTTGGATAGAAGGCGATCTCGGTCTCGGGCAGTTTGTACAAGTCGATCACGAGTGGCATCGCTCTGGAGGCGAAGGGCGAGGACTTGGTCATCGCGCTTCATGTAATCACTAAGGCAATATCAGCACAAGCCAGTCGCTCATCAGTAAGGGTTGTCGTACGTATAGTAGTTTTTCTGATTGATCGGGGTGACATCTGGCCATGTCGTCAACTTCATGCCATTGTCGGTCCTCTCAAGACCTAGAGTAATACTGTCAGTATATGTGTTTTGTGCAACAGCAGATGCTAGAACAAATGACAATGTGCCATACCTTCCCGTAAGAGGACCCTTTCACTGACTTTTCCAACCATGTTGATGGACTGGCCTTGACCTTTCTAGTGTTGCGGCGGGGATAGCGCTGAGCAAGCTCACATCGATGGTGAGGTGATGAAGAAGCTTGCAGCGCGCTTCAAACGAGCTCTCAAAAACACCAGGAGCGCATCCGATCCATCACTGTCTTAATCGCGGCAGCAAACTAGGTTTAGCGCGAGCCGTTCGGACTTTCGATAGCCCGGTGTCTAGTACCTAGGTGGCTTACATTCCACGGCAGTGTATAGTGATTGGATATGCGTCCACAATTACCCCATGGAAGGTTACCTACCTAGGCACCTAGGTACAGTATTCTTGCGGAGTCAAGGGTACAGCAAACATCTCGGCAGCCGAATGATTTCTTCCATCCTCAGCAAGCAGCAGCAGAATCTTATCTGAAGAAACGGAGCCAAAATACAGGCGAACGCAATCATTAGTGTCACTTCGCGAGCTTGTAATTATGTAAGTCAATCGCGGAGACTATCTGCCCAGGTTAGATCCATTGTAAGTTGCAAGAATCAGATCCATTGCCACCAGCAATTGATTGCTATTGATCGATCGCTCGTGTCTATTGTCCATCGCTATTAGATGCTCCCTCAATTCCAATCTCAGTAAACGGTCTATCATAAGCAGGCCTACTAGATAGGTTACCAAACTCTTGTAAGTTGAGTTGCTAGGTCGGAAGCTGACACAATTCACTGTAATTACTTATATCAATCTCGATTTTTAAGCCTCGAGATACTTAAGTCAACCTACAACAACAACTCTATCTCACACCATCGTTTTCTCGTAGCTATGTATACGGGACTTGGTGTAGCACAACAAAAGCCATTGGCAACGCCCCTCAGTTGATAGGGCAGACAGTGGGGTACTCTGGGCTGCATCATGGATCTAGCACGGTTTAAAACAATCCTAACTTGGGTCGAAACCCGTGAAAGGCGAGCAAGGGTTACATAAATATATGTACCTTCCATTCCTAGGCTCTTGTTGATCCTCCTCTTGTTCGTCCTTTGAGGTATTTCCCTTCTCTCTGCAATACGTACTGTAAAAGCTCACCAACGTCACCATGGAAGATGCAAAGCCGAGCTTGAAGGCCTCAACTTCAGAGAGCCTTCACTCAGATCTGTTCAGCACTTTCGCACCAACTTCTTGGTCTGGCCCGATCCTCCTATCAGTCGTTCTTGGCTATGTCGCCCTCTGTTCTCTTCTGCGTTTCTCGCGAATCAACGCTCTTCGATCCAGGCTTGGGTTTCACAACCGGGCCTCATTGAGCCGCATGACAAATCAAGACGCTTTTGATCTTGTTAGCAATATCGCCAAGTTCGAGTTCCCACTATTTTATGACCTTTCCGTTCGATTGGCTCTATTTGAAGTATGCTCAACCGCCTACTGTACCTAGCTAGTGCTGAGACTATGCAAGTTCAAATGTTGACGAGTTAACCTATAGACATATGCTGTTCAAAATGTCGCCCATGTTCTCTATGGTGGCAGCGATCTGGCCCACCAGAAGAAAGCACCTAAAAGGTAACCGTCGATGTCTTGCACCATAAGCCTCACTGCTAACAAAATCTCAGATATGCCGACACCGAGGTTGTATATGTCTGGTGAGCTCACCCGTACTTTCATCAAAAGAGTTGTATTGACTCTTTCAGTTTCGCAACCTGTCCACCTTCATCACCTGTACTTCATAAAGCGATTGCTCGAACGAATTATCTACACTCCCCATACATCAAGAGCGGGAAGATCAAGCAAGAAGATATGCTCTATGTCCTTTACGCCTCATTTGCTGAACCCGTTCGATTCCTCAACATGTATGAGTACCGTAAACTTACCGATATGGAAGTTGCTGCTTTGGCAACTCTGTGGAAGTACGTTGCCGACATGATGGATATTGACTACAGGACTGTGCTCCAGAAGGATGAGTGGGCGGATGGTCTTGAATTCTTTGATGACATGACACGTTTCGGGGGAGACTATGAGGATAAATACTTGCGCCCCACAGAGGAGATTCAGAAGTTGGGTCATGTCCTGATGGAACTATTCCTGGATTCGTATCCCAAGGTCGCTTCTCCAATCGGATATCCAGCGGCTTGTGTCATGATGGGACCTCGATTGAGACGAGCATTTGGGTAAGCTCAAGGTTCCCTGCCCCTATCATCATTGAGTTATACTGACATATAAGTAGCTTCCCAGAGCCAGGATTGGCCATTACTGTTCTAACATACAGCCTGTTGCTCGTTCGCAAGTTCGTTGTACGCTTTCTTTGCCTTCCTCGCCTGGCTCCTTCAGTGTACCACTCTGATCCAGACCAGCAGACTGGACGCATCAAATCCTACCACTACATGAAAGAGCCATTCTACGTCCCTCCCACCTTCTGGCAACGCTGGAATCCCGAGGCATGCATCACGTGGCTCTCTGGTGGACTACTTCCAGGCGATGGCGGCCCGAGGATGAAGTCTGATGGTTTTCTGTTTGAGGATCTGGGTCCCGATAATGTCGTTGGCAAGGGTGTTGAAGAGACAAAGCGTTTTGAGAATATTGTGAAGACGAAAGCATTTACGGGCTGTTCCTACAAGGTGTCGGAGGCTTAGACTGTCAGCGGGGGTGCCTCCGGGAGGACTTAGCGGGACAATCAGAGTGAAGATGGGGGTTATTACGGTTCGTGATATTTCTGCAAGGAGAAGACTCCATCGATTGGATAGCACTGTAGCCATCTTGAAGCATGATAGCTTGGCTGGGCCAGTATCGACATTTGCTAGAAAGAACTTGGACCTGAGATCCGGTTCAGTATTCATTTGGTCACGACCTAGGTATGCTGTTGCCTACCTTGGTTCATTGAGAGCAGGTTGTAACTTAGGTCTTTCATTCAATACTTGAGGTTGTATGGTATGTCTGTGTTATTGACGGCGCAATTTGTTTCAATTCGATCTTCCACCACCAAACACAACAACTACCTTCTCTTACGCATATAAACTATATTAAAAACTAAAAATAAAATAAAAACCTGGAAAGGAAATTTGTCACTTCAAATAGCCGTAATGACTTGAATATTAGTCCCTCAATAGCAAGCAAACCTTCAGTGCTATAAATCTCTAGGGTAGTTGCTGTACCTAAACAAAAGCTTCTGACGTCACTTATTGTAAGTCCAACTTAACAGCATGAGGTAGGTAGTGACTAGCTACTGTCTACTCAAGAATTAATTCTCGTATTCCGCATTTGGAAATACCTTAGGGAAAAGACACGGAACTATCGACGGACGGAATCTGATCGGCAGGTTCCCCGCTGACTGCAGGTAACCGCATGCTGGGCACCAAAAGAAGATCACATGACGTAGTTGGCATCCATCGCCACTCTCTTATTCAGACAACATCTCATCACAGCCAAAGTTTCAAGGCAGCTGTGTTTCAAGATCTAAAAAGCAAGAGTGTCGGCACAAGAGAACCCAGACCTCTAGAGAACAAGAGAGTCAGCCATCCACCCCAGAGCGGGCATCTTAGTCTGAGATTCATCAATATGCCTCCCATCACCATCCACACCTCAAGCCCTATCACGGCGGCAGCAGCAAAGCCATCAGGAACCACTCCTAAGACGGCACACTCAGATAATCCAGAGACACTGGTTGGCGTACCAATGAGCAACGAAGTGCCTACTTCCACTTACCCGGCAGCTCAGCCAGAGGCTCGTCCATCCATGCCAGCTCCAACTGGAGCACCGCAACCATTCGAGAATGTCCAGCCAACTCCGACACGGGCAGTTGTAGACTCGAGCCCTCCAGCTCCGCAGCCGGGAGCGGTACCGCAGCCGCAGAACGGAGCGTATCTACCACCACCACCCAAGACTGGCGAGACCATGCGCGATACACAGACGCAGTTTACACCAGCGCATATGCCCTATGCTCCTCTATCCAGTGGGTCGGGGTTCGCCGCTCCTCGTTCGGCGACAGCCACAGCGCCTGGTCCGTCCCCGATGGCTGGCTTGGGTCCGACGGCCGTGCTGGGCGGAGGCTCCGGAAGCGACTTTTCACATCCACCGGGTTATCACCAGAACGTGCACGCGTCTGAGTTTTCTAGCGCCCAGCGTGCAGCTCACGAAGCTTCAGTGGCACATGAGCGCAGGCCATCTTTGATAGGGGACGACGAAGGAGAGGGAGTCTGGTCTGCCGCCAAGAAGTGGGCATCGGCTGCAGGCGAGAGTCTTGCTGCAGCCGAGCATGAGGTGTGGAAGAGGATCAACAAGGAGTAGTAGTCACATCGCGCAAACATCACAGTACTGGGTAGGGGACGGAAGACCGGTCCAGCATGATAGGGCTACGACAGGACAGGGATGCGATAACATGAACGTTTTTCTGAGAGTTTGTTAAAATATATTAATGTTTTAAGGGGATCGGACCCGTTGTGGGTGATGTTTCTGCTGTTCTATTTCCAGAAGCCCCAAGCGCCGAGGCAAAAGCGGAAATGGTGTGGCAGATAATATGGAGGAGGATGAGGAGGAGACAGGTAACCAAAAGAACCGTCTTCCAGAAGCTATCCAGGATGCAGAGTATGTAACGTAGCAGGAAAATGAAGAGAAACTCGTTGCGGGGAGATTAAAGCGTTGTAATTGGTTCGTGTTGTCCATTTTGAGAGAGTTGACAAGGCTTGAATCATGCTTCTCTCTCGAAGGGTGGTCAAAGGGTGGTGGTTTAATTTCCCACTTCCCATTTGAGTAGTGATTCAGGAACGGACGTGTGAGACCCTGGCCGCAAAACGGCCTTACCGGGCGGGCCATAGAAGAATTATGGAACATCCAAAGAAGATGAAGAGATTCTGTTGGAGTTAGTGCACGGCAGATTATCCTGCAACTTCCTGCTTTCGATACTGCTTATCTCGAAGTGGAAACGGGAGGTTGTTGACTCTAGCCGTCCTGAGGTTGACGGCCGCAGGGTACAGCACATCCATGATCGAGATCACATCAGAGTCAGAGCGCGAACGAACCTTCAACAGCTCGAGCATTGACGCGATTGTAAACGATCATGCAAGTTTATGTCTATTGTTATCACGTCAATTGGCAGCCCTGTTTATGTCCCACGCTGTCGGGCGTGAACCGACTAGATGGAAGAAACCACCGTGCCCAAGGTGGAGAGCCAGATAGCCTCAGGCAGGGCCTCAGGGAGAGACAGGCAGACAAGCAGCCCTGCAAAGCCGTTGTACTGTAGGTACTAGACACAGGCACAGAGAGGTACAAGCACATGGAAACGTGGAAAAGAAAGGAAACTTTGTCGTAACACAGTGACAAAGAGATGACGCGTTGCGTTGAAATAAATTGTTGTACGCAAATGTGAATATGCGAATGAGACTCTACAGACTACATTCATTATGGAGATGAGACGAGGGGAAACACTGGTCGGATCATATGGATGAAGGGAAAACAACGGAGTCTCAGCGCGATGTAACAGTGTCAACTGGGTTCTACCCTGAACCCTAGGGGGATCCGGCACTTGCTGTGAGATGTAGCGATAATCGGAAGGATAGAGGATGGGGTATCGTGTAATTGTGAATAGCGGATTTCTCGAATGAAGGAATCGTGGTTGCGTTCGATGTTCAGGTGTGTTAGTTAAATATGATATGATAGAGACGGGTGTTCAGGTGCAGTGGATTTATTAGTAGCAGAGACAGACAAATTCTGGACTAAAGCGGATGAAAACAAATCGAGACTCGTCACGGGCTGAGCGGTAGACTGCCAAAATGAAAAAGACCGGCTGTTTGAGAGATGCTTTTGTCTAAGAGTAAAAAAAACGCCATCAGCTATTCATAGCCCAACCGACCCACAACAATTAATTGAAATCCACCATCTAAATGTGATCAGACTCACTCTGGACCAGACTCGAGCTCTGACGTGGTCTGGTCCTCGCCAAATCGAGTAATTGAGTCGCCTGTAGGATGTGGCTTACCAGGCTCACAGGCTCTGTTGGTGAGCCTATTCCAGTGAACTTCCAGTGGGTGTTTAAACATGAGCCACGAAATCAGCCTGTGGGTTTTAAGTGGACATTACCTACCTACTTACTCGACGTCTCAGTGGACCTCATCCAAATACCCCTGGTCTTGACACAGATCTGAGACACGCCGGCCACCCTGCTAGCAGCTGAGACATGTCAGTGCCGTCCAATCAAAAAACCGTAATAACGGCTTCTACGCCAAAACGGTAGGAACAAGATATCCGTCCCGCTCTGGCCCCAGATCCCTGTCCTCGTCCTGCAAATCAGATGGCCTTATATGACCCACTCTCTTACAACTTCAAACACGCGCTTGCCCTCATCTTGTCACGCTTGCAACCTCTGCTTTGGCTTTCCAGCGCATCTCGAATGTGATCACAGCACCTCAATAAACATCAGCCAAGAGACCGGAAATAGCAGCCTCAGCTATACTGCTGTGTCTCAGTCGAATATACCCTCCATCGGCCTAGCAGGAGGGGGAGGAGATCGAGAGCCTCAAAAGTTACTTTAAATTGGATAACTCATATTTCAGTCTATATCAGCGGCTGACAACTCTGAAGCTACAGGTTGCCGATGCCTTTGATTCGCTCTCCACCACTACAGTGTCACATCTGCCTCTGAAAGCGACTGGCTAGGCCCAGAATTCAGGGCGCATCGCCTGCTGCCTCGATGCGAATGGTGCTGCTGCGTCCCCAAGCAAGATGCATGCTGAGCCACCAGTCTTGATGACCTATCAGTCAAGGAAACAGTCGGTGCCGTGATGAGTTACCGCTTCGCCAACACGGCTGCCTCCGACTTCTCAGCCAACTGTACGAGTAGATAGCAAATCTTTCCTCAAACTTCTCAAAGGCCAACCGCCGTACGATCGTGACAAAAGCACTCTCCTCCTGGCATCATTGTGCCCCTCATGCGGGGGATCAGAGGATGGGGTCTTTGACATATGTACGATATTGCCATATAGCCGTGGCTGGAGCTATATCAAGAGGCCTGCGCTCTGACGGCAGGCGATCCCGCTGCAAGTCGGTTCGGTTCCTGATTTCTCTTGATCGAGCAATTAGCCTTGACTTCCGGGTTTTAGCGGTTTCAACTGTTGTGAAAAATAGCATATACATCTGCTATACCCTGGCCTGTCTCGACTCTAGAGGTCATTGTCCCTCTTCCCGGGTTGTAGGGGGCGTGCCGGCCGACCCTCAGGGGCGTGTCGAGAGGAACGGCCGAGGTGAGGCATCGGGTTATGGCACAGAGCCAGGGTGTCGGCAAGCAGATGTGGTGTGTCTCCAGCTTGAATCCGCTGTCGTCGGAAGTTTTGTCAACCCCAGACGGGCCTAACGTGGCTCAGTTTGAGTCGACACACTGAATTTCTACCTCGTCGACTCATTAGCCCGCCCGTCCATCCACACATCCCCCGTCACCTCTTGTTTCTTCAGAGGATGAGACAAGCCACGCCACCTCCGTCGACTTTGCTGTTGTGCAGCCCGACTGGACGGTCCAGTGGCCCGATCGGGCCCCTTGTCGATACACTCTTGAAGCCTGCGCCACTCTTGGTCGTCTTGGAGTCAGTGTGGAATCACAGTTGGTATTATACAGGACCATCGTCTTGTAGCTGCTTCTTCCTCGATTGCCTTTTGTTATTGTTGTTATACTCGACGCGCTCACAAGACCCAACCCAACCTTCTTTTAGTATAACCTCAACTAGCCCTGCCGACTGAAAGCTGTGGCCTTATTGTCCCTAGTCCGGGGTCATGAGAATCCCTGTCCATACCCCTGTCCACCAGCTCCACCAGCTTCTCAACTTCCTTGACTGTTACTGACGAACATACCTACTGTACTCGCAACCTGCTAGGGCCCATCCTATCCTAGCAGCGCTGCGACTCTGTTTTGCACCGGATAACCCCCTCCTCGACTATGTATCCGCTTTCTCTTGTACCAGTTCATAGATCGGTCTGTGTTGCGTGTTAGAATCCACCCGGTCCAGCCCCTCCCGTCTATCCAAACCTCTCCCCTGGTGACCGTCCCTGACTTGCGGAGCTTCCTTGCCTCCATGGATGATGCCTCTCGCCCATCGTACACGTCTTCTCTTATACCTCCAGGTTCCGGCTCCGCCTACCCTTTCGCTTGTTCCGTAAATCTACCAGCTCATTAACTCTGTTCGTCCATTTTGTCTCCAGTCATTCCTTAACACAAGCACTTGCATATCATCAAACCGTATAATATAGCTAGCCCGCCCACCGCTATCCAAGATCAAGGTCATCCTTTCCTTCATATACAGACAGTGCTTAAACCAACTACGCCACTTTCCTTTACAAAAGACTAGCAAACAACCGATACACTCTCTACGCGTCCGTCTCCGCTGTCATCAGTCCAAGGGATCCTGTTTCTCTCGATATACCCTAGCCGCCTAACATCCCAAATCTGCTCGTTCCTTACAACACATCCATTCCTTACAACGCATGTCGACAGCCCGGAAATTACTCCCACATTCGACTTGGCCATTGCTCTCCTAGTTGACCAGGTAAGCCAGAGATGTCCCGCGGCACTTCCGAAGATCCAGATACGATGTGGACCTGGACTGCCAGTTTACCATGATCGTCCACCATAATCGCGGATTCATGCTGACACCACCCTGCCCTTGCCAGATAGATTCTGCATAATAGTTCAACGGTTCGCTCCTACAAGGACTCTTGAGTTCCTGTGTTTATCACACCCTACCTGTATGCTTCATACTTTCTTGTCCCTCCTTTTGGTCATATGCACTCAAGACTTACACTTATTCACACAGCAACACCAAAGTTGAAGCTTGACTTTTCTTTTCTATCTGCGATAGTACTTATACAACTGGTTTGCACATCTACTTAGGCCTGCGCCTATAATCACCATGAACTCAAACGACTTTACCGAAAACGAATCCGTGCTGGGCTCGGACGAGATGTGGTCAACTCCATCGTCCCAGTCTAAGCCTCGACCTATGCCCATCTACCAAGGATTTTCTTTCTGCGGTGCAGAGAACTTCTCATCAGTACCATCTTGGGACTCATCTTCTGTTTCATTCCAGCAAACTCCTAGTGAGACGATGTCACGCCCCGGATCTATGCACCAAGACTTCTACCCTCCTACGACTATGGATAACTGTAAGTGAACCAGAGTCCAATAGCATAACTCAGCTAATTTCGAGCAGCGTCGTGGATGGAAAAGCCAGCCGAAGATCATTTCGATCTTCAAGGCATGGACTATGACATGACTATGGGAATGGGCAACTCTTTCACTACTGATGAAGCCATTCCCGTTCTTGACCTCAAGCAGGGCACCCTCATTGAGGAAGACCTGATGGCTATCGATGATGGTTCAAAGCAGCGTCGCATGTCTGGATCTTCCTTTTCTATGTCCACTTCTGGAGCCTTCTCCGACATGCCTTACGATGACTTTTCGGCAGCGCTCTCGGAGGCACCCTCCTTCAGCTCCGACTATCCGCCTCCTTCTAACCGCACTTCCATGATGTCTTCAACCCAGCTTTCACCCGTTGCCTCTCCACGAATGACTCCTCAATCAAGGACCGACCTTGTGAGGACTCAGAGTCGTGGCCGCGGTGCCTCTCCTTCTCCTCGACCTAACAATGTTCGATCTGCTCCTTACAGCGTCGAGGGCCCGAGACTCAAGCGATGGTCTACAGGTACCTACAACACCTCAGCAAGCCGCAAGCCTGCCCAATACGTCTACCACGCTTGCCCGGATGTCTACAGCAGCCACCAGAACATTTACTCAGGTCATTCGTCTCCCGCTATCGGTGCCACTCCTCTGCCTCTCAACTATGGCAACCTCCAGGCCATGCAGCAAGCACCCTTCGTAGTGCCCAGCACTCCCATCTACCAGAGAAACAGCATGCTACTTCCAACTCAGCTTCCATCTCAGATGGCCCAGCAGCAGCCTTGGCAAACCGATGTGAACCATTTCGCCCCCCCACAGCCTCTTCTGTCTCACGGCCTTTTCAGAATGCTCCAGAGCAACGGAGACGCCACCTGCCTGAACAGTCACTACACTGACCTTTCTGACCCCCCGGAGCTATATGCTGCCCTCCGGGAGGAGCAGATCCCTCCACCTCCCGAGGACATGAACCCTGAGGATCCTGATATGATTCCCCGCGAACAGGAGTTGAGATTTGAAGGAGATCTTTACACCCCTAGATGGGTTCGAGGCCATGGTAACAAGCGAGAGGGTTGGTGTGGAATCTGCAAGCCTGGTAGATGGCTTGTCCTGAAGAACTCTGCCTTCTGGTACGACAAATCATTCTCTCATGGTATCAGCGCCGCCACTGGAAGCTCGTTCCAGGAACCTCAGCAGAAGCGACGCATGGATGGAAACCCTGATGTTTGGGAAGGGCTTTGCGGCAGCTGTGAACAATGGATCGCACTCGTCAGCAGCAAGAAGAAGGGAACCACCTGGTTCAGGCACGCTTATAAGGTAAGCCTGATTGATTCTTTCAAAATGTCTTTAACTAACCAATAACGTCTAGTGTCACACACACCTGAAGGTGAAGGACACGCCTAAGCGCCGCCGTGAAAGCAGCAATGCCAGGGCGTTGGCCATGTCGACCATGGCCAAGCCCAAGGCTGAAGTTCAACAGCAACGACCCATGACGCCTCAGATGCCAGTCTCCTCGATGGAGCTCGCCACTACGCCTAGACCCTCTACTATGTCACAGATTACGTCTCACCCTCAAGTCACCTCTGTTCTCGCTCCCCAAGAGCCATACACTATTGATCCGATGTCTGGAAACGTCCTCGTCACGACTGAACCTTTTCCGAACATGATTTAACTCGCTACGACATTTTTCATTTTACAGTATAGACATTTCCTTTTGATTTCCGCCATCACGCGACAGCATACGTATTGTCGTGGGTGGCACCACACTCGTTACGTTACGAAAAGAACCTGAGATGATGTTTGATACCAGTTGGAGCCAGGGACGATGTTGTCTATCCCTGAGGCCTATAGTTTTCTGTTTAATTCCCGTTTCTTGTCTCGGCTCTTGGACTATATCAGGTTATTTGGGAGGAGAACAATCCGGTTTCGTGGCGGGATTACCACGTGGACGAGGTTAACCAACACTCGAAGCTGGCCAAGAGTTGGAAAAAGTACATGTCAGAAAGGAACCAGGGAAAAAGTGGAGGATTTGCTATATCTTTTTTTGGTCTTTTTTTTACTTCTTTTACTTATTATTTCTTTTTCTACATCTGCTCACTTTGAGAGATACCCCAGGAGTTTTGCTCTTACTGCACTAGATAGAATGGTCGGTTTAGGATTAGGAGCCTTCCTTTGGGGGAAGAGCCTGATGAATGAAACGAGCAAGATGGACGATGCTGCTGGCCAGTCGAAGTCGAAGGCATGGAATTACATAGATAGAAATAGCTAGTCATGCTAAGGTCACCCAATATCACTGTTATTTGATTTGTATGCATCTGTACTTGCAGTGCACTTTTTGGCTGGTGTTGCGTGGCGAAGGTGTCCATCGGGTACCATCCGTATGTACAGTACTCGACAGTGAAAAACGGAAGTCACCGTGAAACGCCTTATGAAAGGGATCGCCGGATCCGTTTTGTTTCGAGGACAAAGAGGCACGATGTGACATGAATTAATTAGAACACAAGGACTGGCTTGTGAGCCCGTTGCAACTATGCAATGTTGCTTTGCAGAAGAAAAAGTGGCACCATGAGGGGCTGGCACGATGCTCGGCGTTTCTTGATAGGACGTTATTGTCTTGGAGGAAGATACTGTAGTATTGAAAGGATGTTTATTAAGATCAGGGATCTGGTTCTGGCCAGGGGAGATCGACAGCCATTCTACCACTCCAGGGAGTATTGCAACGCAGGGGAGAATGTTTGATGTTTTCCGTTTTATTAGATGAGATCTTCACCATCCGAGGCTGACAAGGACAAGATAAACAAGCAAGACAAGGCAAGGTAAGTCACGTCTGTGGGCGGGTAGCAGAGATCCCTTGTCGATCGTTCCAATGGTCGAGGAAACGCGTGCACTGAAATTCCGTTTGAGGAACTCATACGCGAAGCGACTTTGCAGAAATTGATGAAACTAGGCGAATGTATGTTATTTCTAAGCACTTTTTTGTAAGTTAAGCGAAAAGAGTCACAATGGGTGCGTGAAAGAAGACCTCACTTATCACATGTTGCTTCTGCTATTGACATCCATCGGCAGCATCGAAATCAGGATTTTGACTTGGCATGTTCTGATGCAGGTACCCGACCCGAGGTTCAACAAGACCCAGGGCTATACTGATATACTGACGTCCAAATAATTTCGATAGAACCATACAATTCTCGGACGGTGCATCTATCTCGATGCCAACTTCGGAAGAGGTTTGTAAGTTGCCCGACGGAAAAACAACACGTGGGTCAAGAGATAATTCACTCTTTCGTAATTACGCGAATTTCTGAAACGCACTTCAACCCAACAAAAGCTATTAAACTTTGACGACTCGTCTTTGCTTTGCGGGGACAGACGAGGCGAGACTGGAATGAACAACGCATCGTCGACGAGCAGGGCCATTCCCAGCAAGAAAGAGCAACGTTAACAAGCATTTTATCCTTGTCATTAATAGAGTTTTTATATTGAGTCAAACAGGTGTCGAGAACAGACTGATCGTAGGTAGGGGGTGTGAGTAGAGATGAAACAAACGTTTAATCTCCCATATTCATGCGCCGCGGAGGAGTCTCCGGATGGGGCCGGACGGGGAGCGGCATCCGTATGGAGAGACGTTGAACCAGCTGGGGGGCATTAAAGTTGATAGACGTTAGTACTAGTACTCTGCCAATACGTATAGCATATTATAGATAATGCAGGCATTGTACACACTTGTGCGGATTAAGAAGACTGATTTGACATTCGGTAGTTGATTGCGGTAGAACCCGTATAAGTCACGATATCCTCGCTTGTAGAGAACGCTATTATCAATTAAAAAGACGCAATGACAAATGCATATGTTAGATATCCATAGTTTCTCAGATCCCAGAGATGAGGCAGAGAGCACAATTAAAAAAAGAAAGACATTCAGTTGGTGAAAGCACGTGAGAAAATCAATAGCCACTCAAGAACAAAGATGGGAATGTCTTGTGGAATGGAAATGCAAGCACTTAAAACCCTGGTCAAGAAAGGTCTATTTACAGAAAACACATATCGTGGGCGGCCAATCATGAGCCGTTTGGGTGCCTTACCGTCTGGCTGGAATGGAATTGAGGGCGGGTGCTTTGTTTGAAGCACGTGAAAGATCATGCAGCGCGCAGTCTATTTGTAAGTAGCATATATACGAGACTGAAGATAGTATCAAATGTGAACGAGACTTTGAGCATGAATTATAGCTAAGAAAAGAAATGAAACGGGATAGTGTCTTGTGAGCGGTGAGCCCACCATAATTTCTGAAGCTTCAAGATGGTTGCCGACTCCATAGTAACGCCCCGGATAGTTTACTCCTAAAGAGTTTATTACTATTCACAGACTTGGCCGTTCGTCTTCAGTCGCATCTAAATTTCAACCTAGGTGAGTTGAATACTGCACCGCCACAGCCTGCCTATGCTAAACTCGCAGTATCTTGAAGTAGCCTGAATATGTGCTGTGTGCTGCTTGAAAGAAACCTGAACATACCTAAGAAACGAAAAGACATCATTGCATCATATTGCCGTATTTCATGATTGAGGTCATTGGAAGCACTGGAGCTGCAGTTAGGTCACCGAAAAAAAAAAGAGAACTTGGACAATCTATAGGTCCCCAACTAGGAAGAAGGAGCCCGGCAACCAGTCAATGATGACGAGTGCAAATCAACAAGATGCTTTTCTAACAAGTCTTAATATGTGACGTGATATACTATCTGTTTCTCGAGCAACGTCCGGGTCTGATGCTCACGTCTTGAGACAGGCTCACCTAGGCAGTTGGTTGTTACCCTTCCAAGATGTGCAGCTGAATCAGTCTTGTCTGGTTGACAGTTGGCAGACAATAGCCGATATGACAAAGTGGTGAGCTGATTGTGGTTTCGGAAACTTGTTGGTTGGCTGTCAGCAGCCGGTGAGGGATGCAGTTGCAGGGTATGTACGGAGTTATGGTTGGAGAACAGCAGTTTGTTATAGCTATCCGCACATGCATGGCCCTGAGAGGGAAACTTGTCCTTATCATGATCATGATCAGTCTTCCGCGGATATACTATTAAAGCAAATCGGGACGAATCTCCGGTTTTAAGTACCTACCTAGTTGATACCTAAGGTTCTAAGGTAACTAACTACCTATGACGGGAGTCATAGCGTGCAGCCATCATGAGATAGTTTTATTACAACTGCTGAGCTCATCACAACTCACAGCATCCAGTCACAATCATAGTTAGAGAAGAGCAACTTGCTTCAGATAAAATCAACGGCTATCGCGTTGAATACCAGAAAAGTTGGGTTTCGTTATTTTCTCAGCCCACAAGCGCAGCCGTTGGCTTCGGCCAGTGCCTCTTCCAGTCTAGGTCTGTTCCAGCGGTTGGCTAGCAGAGGCCCGTGGATGTATGGTAGCGCACTGAAGCCCCTGAAGAGGTTTACAAGCGGTTGCCCAACAACAGCTAAGCTGAGCAGCTGGGTTTGCCTGATACGCCACCAAACCTGTGATCTTGAAGTTGAAGGTTCATTTTAAATGTAGGTAGCTTTATTTGGGCAGCCCTGTAGACCGATAATCGCTCTGCTATTTGTTTTTCGTTCTTTGCTATTCCTATATGATTTGTTTGTTCTAGCAAGTCCTCCTGCAAACCTCAGCTCAGCTTGGTCAAACCAGCCCTGGCAGGTGTTGTAAATAGGAAGGTCGGGCACGTAGTGTATCCACTGCACCCGTCCCGTCCAGTCAGTCTTATCCTATCCTATCCATCCAATCCATTCCCATCGAGAATTTACCGACTCGAAGCGAACAAACGAACGGACCTCTTCAGCCTTCTTCTGCCTAAACTGGAGAAGGAGTCTTTGACGTCGGCATCCGTGAGATCACGACACCACCATCATCATTATCACGAGAGTTGAGAAGAACAAGACTCGAAACAGAACGAACGGCGCAAGACGAGACGAGACAAGACGAACCTTCGAACCGACCAAATAACTCTGTTTAATGGATGTCAAGGTATGTAATGGATACCCTGACTGTATCAGCCTTTGCTTCTCTATCTGCTTGCTGGCCTCGGTATCCCCATCAACATGCAGCTCAGCTCCCCATCATCTCCATTGACAATGAGACAAGGCACAAGCCAGGTCTCAATCTCAACTCTTGAATCATCTATTTCTCTATCTAGTCCTTTTATTCGAGCGTCATCTGGCGGGGCTTCTTCAGTCTCCCTGCTTTTGCTTCTTTCTCCCTTTCTTTAAACTGGCCTTCTTCCCTGCCCCTCCTCTTTTTTTAATCGGGGCTTACTTATCCGTTCCGTATTCGATCCCGACTTCATTCCTCCCTTTACACCACATTTGATCTTTTTATCATCAGTGGCTGACAGACATGCTTGTCCAAGCAAAACAGTCTTAGACCTTAATGCCTTTCTTCCATCCTTCTATGATCGTTTACGACCTTGTATAATGACCCACGAGAACCGACCAACCTGCGACATCTAAATAGACTTTCTCTCTCTACCTCTCTCTCTGCCCGTCACAGCCTGCCCACGCCGAGCTCGACATTTACGATCCGAATCCCGATAAACGAAGTACAATCTTTCCAACTTCATCTTCTTGCTTAAACTATTTCTCGAGTACGATTTTTTCACACTTTTGCATGGACTCCAGCTCTTACTAGTGCATTTCAACGGCAAACGTGACCGGCCGTGCACATCATCAACCTCGAATTCGAAACATCCCCTCCGCCTGCATTAAGCTGGTCTATATGATAAGCAATTAGAGTTGCTATGAACGGGGATCAACTGGCTGCAAGGCAAGCTCAATTTATAGCCTTGCCCTTCACTTCCCTTCAACATCAATCGTCATATTGTCAAGATGCCGTCCCGTTCAGATTCACTAATCAATTCGCCGTTGTATAGTTTTGCCAATTCGAATTATCGTCCTCAAACCTCGGCAGAAACACCTACCTCTCACACTTTTCCCAGTCCCGTTTTCGAGACCCCCAAACCCGGGCAAGGTTCAGTTACTGAAGCCGGGGGCTGGACTCCGCATTTTGCTGAAGACTACTCCGTGTTCAACTCAACTCCTGGAAATCTCCTTGGATCTCAAAATTCATTCGTTGACCTTGGTGCTGCTACGCCCCCGAACAAGCACAAGAGGCTCCTTTCCGCCGAGACCTTTGCCGCTCAAATTGCAACTCATGTGAATCACTTTTCCTCCAACCAAAATCTACCGCTGCCGCCGGTCGAGCCCTCACGCCGCTTGGCCTCGTCCCCAAACTCAGTAACCGTACCTCAAGAATACATAACCGATACAACACCTCTGCCGAGTCCTGATCTGGTCAACCACCCCCAATCCTCCAAGAAGGCTAGGAAAGCCGGAGTCAAGGGCGCAGAGCCTTCGCAGACGGCGACACCCCCATCCACAGGACGTAGGGGAGAGCGGAAGCTCGCCGACAAGCTCAATATGCAAAATGATCAGATCTTCGGTCAGCCCGACTTCACCGGCAACTCCCAACAACAACAGCATGATATTGCTGCTCTGATGGCCTCCTCTGGTGACATGTTTGGATATCCCATGACAGCACCTGCTGCTACACCTAATACATTCTGGGATCCCTCAATGGGCATGGACTTTGACTTTAGCGCATCGCCTTCTAATGTCTTCCAGACGACGCCTGTTCAGCATGGCCATCGCCACACAGGATCTTTCGACTGGAACAGCGAGGCACCCCTCTTTCAAGACCCTAATGCACCATTCGCTTCGGCGGGTTCAGATCCCATGCAAACAATTCAACGTGACCGTGCTCTTGCCCCAAAGCCCATGGGCTCGACATCCGCTACAACTGAAGCAAGCGCTGCCATGTCTGCTGCACTTTCCGCTCCTTTAGATGATCCCTTTGGGCTTGGGCAGTCCATGAATGGAGTAAATCCTGGATTACTCTTTGAACCACCCCACACGTCTGTTTTGGACAACCCTGCCCTCATCCCAGTGACACAGGCTGGCTCTGCAGAAGCCACAATTTTCCAATCGAGATCTAGAACGCCTCTAGGAGACAACATCCGACAGTCAACGAGCATGAAGGACTTGAGGGCGACTAAGGCACCAGATCGTGCACTTGCACCATCACCTGTCAAGGCAAACCCTCGGCCTGGAATGGGTCGCAGTTTTAGCGAGAACCGTGGCAAGAGAGCCCAGACGCAGAACCGACCTGTACTGCCCAAGCTTGCACCCGCCCGTCCTGTCTCACAAGCCAGCAATGGATCTAATAGTGATAGTGCACCTCCCGGGCGGCCTATAGCCAAACCAACCGGAAGACTATCGCCCATGAAGAATCAGCATCGCCTATCAGGATTGGCCTCTATACCTGAAGGACCGGCACTACAGCATCCGCCTACCCGGACGGCCGTGAAATTCACCATCGACTCGAGGGGGAGAGCTCGTGCAGAGACCACGATCGTACCGAATGAGTGGGACTGGGAGCCGAGCGTCAGTCATCCAAGGCTCAACCGTGATAGGAGTCGGACACGAGAGTTGGGACCATCTGACGATGATGAATCATCCTCTGATGACGAGCCCATCATTATTCCTAGCCGGAACAACTCTTTCAATGCATCCTTTGCCTTGCCGGATCCTCTGAGACCAGTGGGATCCATCTTTCACTCTTCGCGACGCAGTGTTAGTGACAGAAGCACGAGTAGTATACACGATACAATCGGAGGATCGCAACATGATGTAGACAGCGAGACCGAGACGGTCATGCATGAGCGCAAAGACAAGATCGGAGACGCTGCCAGCGAGCTCCGTAAGGTGATGGAAGATCGTAGGAAGCGGTCGAATCCAATGGGGCAAGGGGGACAGCACCGATCTTTCCACGGTGGTAGCTTTGGCCCTTTTCGAGGTGATAGCAACTCGCCGTCGACCCTTACCGAGTCAAGCCTGATGACAGAAAGACAGGATGTCAGATGTCTCTGTAACCGAAAGGGGGCTGACGAGGGAGACGGCTTCATGATCCAGTGGTAAGTTATTCCCAGCCCCTGGTAACCAGAGCAATGGACTGTTGACCGGTAAACATGAGGCTGACATCGGTTATAGCGAGTCCTGTGAAATGTGGCTCCACGGAAAGTGTATCAATCTCAATGTCAGGACTCGGCCAAGAGTGTATATCTGCTCATTCTGTGCCAATACGCCGAACATGCGAGGGGGCCGACTGCGAGACACTGGACGAGGCAGCTTGACGGGAACTGTACCTGTAGCGTCTCCATTGGCGAGGAAATCATTTAGGGCGTTTCGGTAAGGGAACAAACAGGTTGGATAAGCATTCTTTGAAGGAGTAGACTGGATGATTGGAGTACTGGATGACGATATGTTTTTTGATCAAGTACATACATAAGCATTGGCATTCCGGACCAATATATAACATGCACTGGTCTGAATAATTGTTTGTAAAAGGAAGAAGCTGAGTGAGCACATGCCAACAAGGTTATGTTGGGCTTCCATCTGACATGATAAGGTAAGGCAAGGTACTTGGCCGTCATAACTACCTTGGGCACCTGTCGCAGTAGGAATGGCAAACAAGCTATGATCGAGACATGGACAGCTCCAGAGCTTCCGATACTACCCAAAATGATCTTCAAGTCTTCTCTCGTTGGCCAAAGCCGCGGATGCCCACTTAGCTCTGCCGTAGGGCCCGAGCCGGCCACTGAGCGAAGAGCCGGCTTACGGAGCTTTAAGGCCTCCGATCTCGGAATGGCGGGGAAGAATGTTGGTGATGCGGGGCAGCAACGGAGGTTCAGAAAACAAGTTCCAATAGTCAACTCTCTTCCTTTTCTATTCTTTTCTCTTCTCATCCTCTCGATATCAATTAACCTAACAGAATTATCGTCAATTCAAAATGGCTGAACACAACATTGTCGTCCTGGCTGGTGACCATTGCGGTCCCGAGGTGTGTTGCTTGGAGGGCATTGCTTGCACGTGTGCTAACTTTAGAATAGGTCGTGGCTGAGGGTATTCGGGTAAGGGAGATCTGTGCGACAGCTCGTAGGAAAGGCCGGAATACTGACGATTTAATCAGGTTCTTAAGACTCTCGAGGAAAACAAACCCAGCGTCGGCAAGTTCAACCTCCAGAACCATCTCATGGGTGGTGTAAGTCTTGAGTACTCACTGCTTGCACATACCTGAAGCTGACATCCTCCCTCAGTGCTCCATCGATGCCAACGGTAGCCCTCTGACCGATGAGACCCTTGCCGCCGCCAAGGGCGCTGACGCCGTCCTCCTCGGCTCAATCGGCGGTCCCGAATGGGGGACCGGCGCTGTCCGCCCTGAGCAGGGGCTTCTGAAGCTGCGCAAGGAGATGGGTACATACGGCAACCTGCGACCTTGCTTCTTCGCTTCCGACTCTCTCGTCGACGCCTCCCCCCTCAAGGCCTCCGTGTGCCGCGGCA
This sequence comes from Fusarium sp. NFCCI 5145, assembly GCA_033439405.1. Classification (NCBI taxonomy): domain Eukaryota; kingdom Fungi; phylum Ascomycota; class Sordariomycetes; order Hypocreales; family Nectriaceae; genus Fusarium; species Fusarium sp. NFCCI 5145. The sequence goes on from JAWDHB010000260.1 coordinate 152,259, forward strand.
CCGATTTTGTCATTGTGCGCGAGCTCACTGGCGGTATCTACTTTGGTGAACGAAAGGAGGACGATGGCTCCGGCTCAGCATGGGACACCGAGCCCTACTCCCGTGCTGAGGTCGAGCGTGTGGCACGTCTGGCTGGATTCCTTGCGCGTGGTCGCGGTGACAAGAAGGTGTGGTCTCTTGACAAGGCTAATGTTCTGGCGACAAGTCGGCTGTGGCGAAAGGTCATGACGGAAACCTTTGAGAAGGAGTTTCCTGACCTTAAGGTGGAGCACCAACTGATTGACAGCGCGGCTATGATTATGGTGAAGAACCCCACTGGGCTCAACGGCGTTGTTGTGACAAGCAACCTGTTTGGTGATATCATTAGTGACGAGGCCAGTGTCATTCCTGGAAGTATTGGTCTCCTGCCAAGTGCTAGCTTGAGCGGTATTCCTGATGGTAAGGGCAAGTGTAACGGTATCTACGAGCCTATCCACGGTATGTATCCCCAATTCTTGAATCTGCGAAGTTTGGGAACCTAATCTGGATTACTAGGTTCCGCCCCTGATATCTCAGGCAAGGGCATCGTCAATCCCATCGGTACGATCTTGTCCGTTGCCATGCTACTCCGCTACTCGCTCAACCTGCCCGAGGAGGCTAAGGCTGTGGAGGAGGCTGTCCGCGTGGCTCTCGATGGTGGTCTGCGTACCAAGGACCTCGGCGGTAACGCCACCACGAAGGAAGTTGGTGATGCTGTCGTTGAGGAGCTAAAGAAGATCCTCAAGGCTTAGAGGGGCTATCGGATATCCCAGTTGGTTGTAGCTTGATGGCTGGAATTGTTCAAAAGCGATCTGTTTATGGTTGGAAGCATGATGGAAGCTTAAAAGATTGCATTTATTTCATGACATGTCATGGCAATGGCATATGAATACAAGAAACTGTAAAATAATATCAAAATTATGAAATAGAGCCTCCAAGAGAAGTGATACTGCCCAAGCAACTTCGTGTAGGGCATGGCGATAACTACCCTGGAGAAGAGGGTCATGCCACTTGACAACATGAGCCCGGACTTATGGACATGAGATCATTACCAAGATCATTACTTTAAGATCCATAAGCTATGTAAATATAAGAGACATTCTAACGTTAAGGAATCAAGGATGTTCTTAGACGTTTTAATGCCCAACAACAAGAGAACTAATATGGCAATACCCGACCCAGTACGGAGTAGCCAACCTAAATCCCGACTCTCTTTGAATAGCTCACTTAGGCTATGGGATCTTATTAAACCCTGAACTCGCAAGAGTCATGGTTTAGATTGTATTATACAATGTGGCGTTTGGATGAGATTCATGCTGTGAGCAGAAAAAGCAGACCATTTGAGTAAAGTTGATCACGATTGCCAGGTATCCTAAGAAAATCAGCTCTTTTCTTACAGCCATGTAGTTCTGCAGCAGCATATTTCCACGTGTATTTGAGCAACATCCTTGTTCTAAGTCTACTGCACCTACGGAGAGTCAACACGAGATTTGCTTCATGTTGGGATCCGAAACGCAACCACTTCTCGGAACGGAAACTGCCGAAAGCAAGAGATGGAGATAAAAAAGTCCCTTGGTCTTACGAGAGATATGCATACACAGCGGTGGGAGAAAGCTGCAGAGAATTGTCTTGTCTGTTGTTTGTAGGCGGAAAAACATTGGTGTGAGTGTCTTTGACAACAAGGGCGGCAGAAGTGAAAGAAACAGGGAGGCTGACGAGGGAAAAACACGCAAAAATTAAGGGGGGAAAAGTCATGACGTTGAGACTGGAAGAAAATAAGCTTGAAGCCTTATACTGATACTATAACTTTAAAACCTATATCCAATCTTTGTCACTGCGGGGGGGATATGAGAAAGTGACGAGGTTGGCCATTGGTGGAGCCTGGATGACCTTGCATGAGGAGTCGACTTGATCTTGTCTTGGGGCGGTAACTTTATTGCCTTTGAATGGGAAAGAGCTCAAGGAATGTTTCCTCTATCAACTCGAGGGATTCTTATTGTCCTTGCTGTCTCTACCGACCGCAAGAGTTGAGACATGATCAGCCATCACAGCACGGCACGGCACAACCTGGGTACTAGGTTAACCAATAGGTACAACACAACATCGTCTGAGCTGTCCCGTACGTCTGTGCTCTCCTTCTGCTGTAAGGTACGCACAACGCAGTGTTCCTGATTCGCTAGCATGCACAGGGAGGGGAAAAGAAAGCATGGCATAAGACCAGCCAATAGTGAGCATTCGGAGCACGACACTCGAGTTCTCGCTGCAGTAGCTCTATCGACTAGTCGACTGAGCGGCGCACCCGCACGTGCTGTGGCATACAACTAAGGTTCTTTTACAGGTCGAAGAGTTGGAAGAAAAAAACCTGATAGCAATGTGCTTGACCCTGCTCAGCTATCAGTTATGCATGGTCTGAGAGCTTTACCCGCGCAATCTGGGCCAGATAGAACGAGATCGAGCTTTTTGAACCTGGGAAGACGATACGGTGGTATTCGTGACTTGTAAGGTTACCAGATGTGGCTGATACAGCAGAAAAGAGACTGCAGCAGTGACCACACCACTTGGATGGGATACGAAGAGCGCCAATATACGGATAGGGACAGCTCCATTAGCCAACCTTCTACAGGTGCACTTGATTGCCGTGCAACCTGCCATGTTATTCACTAGTTTGTTTCGTATTTAAACCAATTTCGTAGAACCGTCCAAGCTTAAGTTACAGAGCTTCAGCTTGAAATTTGAATCTCTTAGGTTCTTCTCTGATCTGATGTCATGTAGGCTTCATACCCCTGGCAACCATGTCTTCAGAGGAGGTTAGCGTGGTGTGACTTGAGTCACAGAGAGAATCACTTCAAGCAGATAACTGAGTGTAATAGCGGTGGCTGGTTCGTCAATGTTGGGTCATGGCTGAATTGGCGTCATGCACCTACGGGCGAGAGCTGCAAAATACTGAAACTAAAATACTGAATAATGGCGGAATATGAAGTTTTACTGTACATTGCTAAACCTACCTTTGCGGTTGAATACGTTATTTTACCGGAAAGGCGATGAATTTAGGATGCAACGGATTGGCTGAGTAGAGTATCACTTACACCAAGATGTTGAACAATTAAGGTCCCTACCTGCTATGAAGGTAGGTTGGTAACTAATTGTTAGCGAGGTGGTGTTTGGCTAGGTCCTCAGGCTCTCACAACCACAACTACAACCACAACCGTCAAGTTACTTACCCCAAACTCAATCCCTCCAGGGCGGCACTCTCTCGTATCCAACGCCCTATTTCTCCACACCATCACTGCACTTGCTGGTGTACGCTGAGACAATCATGGCGGCATCTAGCTCAGTATTGGCTGTTTCGTCTCATATGGTGCACGCTAACCACACGGCACCGATGCGCTAGGGATGATGCTATCTTCCCTTACTGATTATTGACTTGGATTAATTGATTGATCCAGGGCAGAAACTACGGCCAACAGCTCCCTGCTCTGCCTGTTGGCCAAAACAGGCTCTCACATTCACTAGCACAAAGGCGTGGTGGCTGCAGCTCTGCCTGCTGTGCTATCAAACATGGTGCTTGGTGCTTGTCCTTGGCTAATCCTCCGTTTTCTGTCAGACCTGACATGTCGATTGGTTACGGCCTGCAGCTTTCTCGACGAAAATGCTGTGTTTCTCTTGCAAAGGCGCCCGCATCCGATTACTTTTCTTCTCCGACCCCTTGGCTTCTGAACCACATGGCGGTGGCCATGGCCGTGGAGAACCCGGCCATCGCGAGACCAGATCCAAAGTCCCCTCCAGTTCTCTAATCCACAAGTCGTGTACCGCGAGATTCGAGCAACAGACAGCATTGGATTTGTTTTGTTTATTGAATTTGGCTCCCGGCCTCCCGATGTTTCGATTCACACGACAGCCATGCGTCAGAGCAACAGCTGTGGCTTCCATCAACACGGTTATGATGAACGAGTCAGAAACAACACTGCCAATTACCATGTTGGAAAAGACGGCACAGGCAGATCAAGCCATTCTTTATCCCGACCGCCTCTCCTCGGCCCATTGATCCGAATGCCAAGTCTGGGGGGTCATAATGGAAATATGCCATGGTTTCCAAACAGGCATACGGCGCACAACGGGAATATTCAACATAACAAATCCCCGAAGACTCCAACATGGACACCTGGTTGGCCTCACTATTGTGAGTAATCGTCGATTGGCGATATGTATGTATGGGGTGACGATCCTCACTAGCCCTCTCAAGCAAAGCGCCTTTGCTTGCCAAGCGAAAACTCTCCTCATGAGGCTTGCTTACAGCGTTGCGCACCCTACCTAACCTTACGGTTATCTCTGGGGTTACAATACTAATCATGGCCACCTCACTCATGCTCTTTTGCTACCACGACAAGCAGGTTTATGCGTCTTTGTTGTGTCATAGCCGGCATTTCGCCAAGTTTCCCCGTCCACGTAGCGTTGCTCGGTTCCTGGACTTCACGTCAGACTAGCATAGCCCCTTGAGGCTCGAGAGTTTGTTGGCTGCTGCTGGGCACTAAGTTAAACGTCTACGATGCTTATTCTACTGCATATCAAACTCCCACGGAGTGACCGGCCCTGGAGTTTGGAGACAGCAAACCGCTTATACCGTGATCTGACATAGCTCAGCCTCGGTTACCGTATACTTTGCTAGGTGCATATTGGCGGATTGAGTTGAGTCAACCGCATCGCCAAAGCTGCCAGATTTTGTCATCCAGCCCGAGTTGCATTGCTTCCTCCTCTTTGTTTATGTGTTATTCTCTCCCGGATTGGCCTGTTATTCCCGCCGTCGTAGGCTACCAAGTGCTATGCATTTCTGTTGAGATGCGGTCCCATGTCTCGCTCTCTGCTGTCTTTTTACACAAAGATATCGCAGCTTTCCTCGTATCCAAGTCTGCTAATGACTTCTCATGCCGTCTCCCGTCTGACTGGGTCCCTCAGGCCGAATACAAACTGATCCAGTGATCAGTTGATTAAGTGAATGGCCAGCCCAAGCGGGTCTATACGGCTTGGCCTTACACAACCTGAGCGCCTGGCAGCCTTGTCCACTGAGAAGGGCAGGATCTTTTGTTGAGCTTGAGGGAGGTCGATATATCGGCCCTGTTGTTGCGGATCTGCCTAGCTAAGGGGGAGCTCTCGAAACCTTACGCAAAAGAACCCCCAATTGTCTTGGTCTTTTGCTAACAGAGGCTCGCTGATCTCCGTGCATGATGTTGACATCACGTCTTGGCACATCGTCGACTGAGGTTCACATGAAGCCATTGCCTTTTCCAGCCGATTGTTAGCTAGCTAGCCGTCTCTATTGCATCCCTCATGCAGCGCGGTTGCTCCAGTGAGCTCCAGCCACATCCCTTGACCTCTCTGATAATGGTTGGACTCACAATGTCCGTACCACGTCTTGGCAATATTCACACCCCTCCCTCATGATGATTATCGTCCCCTCGCAGGAAGAAGTAGTCTAATGCAACCAAGGGTGGGGTTGGAAGAAGGGAAGTCTGTTAGACGACCTGGCTTGGAAGGTTTGGAAGTTGTCACGGCCAACAAGGCCAACCTCCCTCACCTGAGGCTCGACTGGTTCGAAGACTTGAAGATATAAGCTTGCAACCTTCTCTCGCTTTTACCTCCATCTCTTGCATCCATCCATCTCTCTCATTCTCTCACTCCCCAATCAGCCCGGATTGGATTTGTGTATACAAGTAACCAACTCATTCAGGTTACTTATACTTTCGCTCAATCACCACCATCGCTTGCTCACAGCTTGCACTCGCTTATAAAACCTTCGTTGACATCACAAATCCTCTCAACATTCTTCATCATGAAGTTCGGTGCTGCTCTTCTGGTCTTGGCCACCTCGGCCTTGGCCCATAACGTCCGAAGAGGAGGAGATGAGTATGAGAGTCCAGACTACGAGAGCGGAAATGACTACGAGACTGGAGGAGACGACAACGGATATGAGACGGAAGGATATGGAGGGAAAGGCGGCTATGAGCACAAGGTCACCGAGGTCGCCGTGACTTACACGACTACAACGGTCTGCCCGGTCACCTATACCCACTATAAGGAGGGATAGTGAGTTATGCGAAGCCTATTAACGAGCTTCCAGATAGCTAACTTGACCCAGCACCTACTACGAGACCAAGCTCACAACCTCCACACTCCTTGTTGCTGAGACTAAGAATGTCGATGTCACAGTCAAGCAGCCCGATGTCACCAAGCACTACACTGATGTTGAGTACGTTACTCGAACAACGGTCTGCCCTGTGACCAAGACCAAGACTGTCGCTGGAGAGGTCATCACTGAGGTCTACACGACCACTAGCGTCATCTACGATGTTGTCAAGTCCACCGACTACGAGCACGTCAAGCAGCCTGATGTCACCAAACACGAGACCGACGTTGTTTACAAGACTAGGACCACTGTCTGCCCTGTGACCGTCACCAAGACCATCGCCGGTGAGGTTGTCACTCAGACATATACCACCACCAGCGTCGTCTACGATGTTGTTAAATCCACCGACTATGAGCACGTCAAGCAACCTGACGTTACCAAGTATGAGACCAATGTCGAGTACTACACCAAGACAAAGGTTTATCCTGTCACTGTTACCAAGACTATTGCTGGTAAGGTCGTTTGTGAAACCTACACCACCACCAAGATCGTTGAGGAGAAGGTTGCCGAGACCAAGTATGAGCAGGTCAAGCAGCCCGATGTGACCAAGTACGAGACCGACGTTGTCTACTACACCAAGACAAACGTCTACCCCGTTACCGTTACCAAGACCATTGCCGGCGAGGTCGTCACCAAGGTCTACACCTCCACCGACTACGTTGTTGAGAAGGTCCACACTACCATCTACAACCAGGTCAAGCAGCCTGATGTCACCAAGCACGAGACCAATGTTGTCTACCAAACTCGAACTTCTCTCTGCCCCGTGACTGTCACCAAGACTGTTGAAGGTGAGGTTATCACCAACGTCTACACATCGACTTCTATCATCGTTGAGAAGGTTGTCACCACTGTCCCTGCCTACGAGACCATTGTGAAGACTATCGGCAAGGGCGAGGTTGTCACCCAGTACTCCAAGGTCTACCACACCGTTGGTGGTGGCACTGTCTACGAGACCGTCGCTCCTCAGCCTACAACTGTCAAGGCTCCTGAGACTGAAGTTGTCACCCAGCCTGAGGTCACTGTTCCTGCTACTCCTACCGCCCCTGCTCCCGTTGCCACTGGCGCTGCTGCCGTCAACAACGCCCCCGTTTTCGCCTTCATGGCTGGTGTCCTCGGTGTCGTCGCTCTCATCTAAACAGTTTGAGTCATCCAACCCCAAGCCCAATAGCACTACCGGATTGGTTATTCTTGTTTTATTCTTTTTACGCTTCACTTCTCGTAAAAACAAGCCGTCTCAAGGAGCAGGACACACACTTTTTAATTCATCGCGAGCAGCCAGTATCACATATATACGCTCCTTTGCATCGCTTGGCAAGGTAGAAATGGGAGGATGGTTATATTTGGGGTACTTAATATCGTGGAGGCTGGTGGTTTGTTGTTCATTTCTTCATTTCTAATGTATATATTTATTTCTCGGTGTGGGATACATGGGAAATAGGAGGATAGGGGCTGGTTTAGGACAGGATAGGATAGGATAGGTAGTTGATCTGGAGATGTGTTGTTGGAATATCCTTGCCTATTATGAGACTTGTGCGAGTGCTTGTTGTGTGATATTTGGCTGTGAATACTTTCAATGATCACTCCTGAACACGATAGTGGCTTTTGAGTAAGACTCTAAACTTAAGTGCATTTAAGTTTATCCCAGAACTCTACTTTGGCACCTCGTAATGTAGATGATGTGGCTGGAAGCGCGTTGAGAGGCGCTAAGGCTTATGTATTGTATTCATGGCTCTCTAATGATGCGGTGAATTACCCTGTTCTCAGCTATGTATCCGTAAGTATATGCCCGACCTCCGGGAGATATACTCCAGAAATAGCCTATATTCAGCCCCATTCCTATCATAAAAGGTGAAATGTTGTTGCTGGATGTGTGTCTATTTGGTCATGTCAAGTTAAGTCAAGTTAACGGGAGGAGCCTCACTCATATCTACTGGCACTGTGAAAGTGCCTGTGATTATGGGTATTGAGAAGGGTTTGTTCGAATCATAAACGATACAAAAGTACGTTTGGCCCAGGTGACAATCTCGGAACTGATATCGCCGGGATCCATTCGTTAGGCCATATCATAGGGCTCCGATGCGTCGTCGTCTAATAGCTGCGCATGGAGCTGGTCAGTGACTTGTTCGAAAAGGGCCTCTGAAGTTCGAAGCGTGAGGTCTGGTAGGGAAATATCTTGGCAAAGTCCAAGTTCGTGCTTTGCTTCTTCCTGGTAAAGCCATTTCTCATGTATTCTGACAACGTTTTCGTTCTTTACGAGCACAACTTGAAGAGGGACCCCGCCCCCTCTGACAAACATGATACATAGATTGGATGTTGACTCGCAAGCGTAAAGACAGGCTTGAAGAGCTTTGTAGATATTCTTGGCAAATTGGCTGTTGGGTATAAGTGTTGGCTCGGCGGCAAGAAAGCGGCGTTGCTGTTCGACCTCTGCAGTATGAACCATGCCATTTCTTTGGAGGATGGACCAGTAGGAGTCACGTAACTCTCCTCCTTGTCGATCAAGACCTGCAATAATAGTGTCGAGATCAGGGTTCTATTCGAGTGTTAGCATAGGTATAGCAAGGACTTGGGCTGCTGGCTGTGTATGTATGTATACCTGTCGTGCACTTGTAGGATAGTACCACTTTGAAGTATCTTGGAGCAGGTAATCTCTGAGACAAACAACTGTGCCTGGCTTGATAAACTGCGGTGCCAGCTCTACATCTCCCCAGTACCAATCATTCAGTAGCTTGCTTAGCAGCTCCACTAGCTGAGGTCGCTGCTTCAACACCAAGTCCCAGATAGACATGATAGCCTGACACTCTTCCTCAAGAGAGCTCATATGTTTTTTCTTGGCATCGGGAGTTCCGTACAAGATGTTGTAGCCGTACCTGAGTCGTTTTTCCGATAAACTGGCAAACCATCTCTTGTTGGTTTCAGACAGAAGAAAGCCCTTGAGGTAGAGTTTGCCTCGGAACGTGGGGTCAAGGACGAGATCACCCATCTCGGTCTTGATTATCCCGCCTTGCTTGATGTCCTGTAGGAACGAGGCAGACTCGCACCAAGTTTCGAATTCTTTTAGACTGACTTTGTTGCGGGATGAACTCTTCCCACCTCCAATCGTGAAGATGGTATCAGTCGCTGGGTTTGGCATAAACGGAACCAATCTGCGGGATTTGAAGACAGAAGATCTCCTGAATTTGATAATGTCTTCTTGGCTCATGATTTTGGTATTGGCAACGAGCTCGCTCTTATTATTAAGAATAAAATCCATGTTGTGACCACCGGATTTGCAAGATACAGAATGCCCAAGAATTAAGGTGAGAATGGCTCGTCCTAAGCCAATTCCCGGAGATTGCGAAAATCTGTCATCCTCAGGCCTCGTATCTCGAGATAGGATCATTGACGGTTGTAGAGTTGCATCGCGGTTGACGATAGTGATCACCCCTGCTGTGTCATCCTTACTATTTATGAAATGGATGTATCCCGGATCTTTCAGGGATGAACTTTGTGCTTTATACACGATCTCTGTGACTCCTGTTTTTGCACCTCGATGCTCGTGCTCTCGATGAGTGACGGTGAAGTCTGCTAGTCTCAGACCATACGACTCGATGATTCTGTCTTTCCTATATGACGGAAACCCGATGTTAGTTTCTTTTTCTGCAACTCTGATATCCTAGTAACTAACCACCATCGCAGAAGCTCAACAAAAGACTCTGGAGTTGTCAAGCGATTACCCAGTGCTCTTAGATGGGTATTGATAACACATCTTGTTGCAAGTTTATCCAAGGTAGGTATAACATCGCCTGAAATAGAATCTGTATCTTCTTGTACAAATCCGAATTCATCAGCCGATGTAGATTCAGTGTCAGGGCTCACGTGGCTCGACATCTTGCCAGGCTATCATATACAAATATACCACAAGGGATGAGAGGAAGGTTTCTGTAAATGATATCGAGGATGAATGCATAACAGCAGTTGAAATAGGATTGGAAAGTGCGAGACGAATTTTGTTTGAAGGGTTTGAAGGACTGACTACTTGGGGGCAAACCATGGCTGGTTTACCAGCTTGTCTATGTGGCAACAAGATATCAACGGAAACTTGCTTCATCAACCGGAAAACAAATGCAAGATCCCACAAGCAGAATTCCCAGAGCTATTGCAAGCCAGTATTATATCAAGTGGTACCACATAAAGGAGGCATCTCCGACGTTTAGTCTAACTGCTATAGGCATTCTGTACTACCTATCCGAAGTAAGTTTAATCGAAGACGTGTACCAATAACCAAGCACTCTCCTATTGTTTCGAAACAGGTGAGTCTCCGGAGTCTTCAGTATCAGACTAGATTTTCGGAGGGATATTCCTCTCAATAGTCCCCTACTTCTCGGTCGGGGTGTCACTGCGAGAAGCGGGAGGAGTTTTGTGGTGGGTTAAGGCCTGGAGTGCAGCCTTCTCGCCCACGTTAGCAGATCTACAAGTAGGTAGTTGAACCGATCGGAAAACTGAATTTTGCGGTGAATGAGTTTCAAACACCACTTGCCCACAGCTTCTATATGAAAGCCTGTGATGTCCCGGGTTTGAGAAGCATTCTACAGCTGGGCTGGTGGTTACACTTGACTTAGCCGAGCCAACTTCAAAGACTTTTCAAAACAACTTAATCTATGGCTGGCTGTTGACTTTTTGCTATCAAGAGCAGATCCCCGTACCTCAACTTCTTCTGACAATTAGGAGTATGTGACTCCTATGTCCTACTCTGAATCAAACTCATGATTGCCTCGGATTTGGCCAACCTGGAATCAGAAACTCAAGCTTTCATGGAGTTTTGGTATAATACCTGCAGGAATCCTCCGGAATATCACCGCCATATCAACATATGTGCAACATAGCATCGCGCTTGGGTCAAACCCCTGGCATTTTGTGCTACCATAGCTTTAGGTGTTGGCCATATTTTCTGGGTCTTTAACCTGTCACCAATCTTTGAAATGCGGAGAGATTCCCAATAAGCCATAAGTTTGAGCATACTCTCCGCCCGTTCGTATAGAAATTTTGTGCAGTCAGCCCACCAGCAACTAAATGTACTGCCTGTCAAACTCAAGGGTGAAGAAGTGATGTCTGTCGTTGGAGGAGGCTCGGCTCGTGGCATCGATAAGATACCACACCATCCAACCCACCCCCGCCCCCACTTGCCGCCGCCTGCAGCTGAGCTTCGGAGTAGTAATTAAGTTAGTCCGCTCCCCGTTCACTCTAATCGTGATTGAAGCTTAGGTGCCTAGGTTAGTAGACAAAGAAAGCGTCGCATTTTAACCCACCAAGTCTCTCTCAACCCATCGATACGGCAACTTCATCATGGCGCCCGTTGATCGCGTAGACCACAATGCCCTTGAGCGTAAGTTTTATAACCTGACAGATTCTTAATAAGTGCTAACACCTTCCTTCGCAGAACAGCTCAAGGACGTTATCCAAGATCTCTACCAAATAATGGTCCAAGTCTCAACCTACGACGGCGCTGGCCGCTCTAGTAGAGAAGTCCTCATCAACGAGATGTATACATCCCCGATCCCTCTCCTAAACAAACCACTAACATATCTCAAGAAAAACACTCTCCGACTCTCTCCGCACTCTTCACTCCTCCGCCTCACCACCAAACAACCTCCCCTCCGTCCCCCCAGAACTTATCGATTACGTTGAGCACGGCCGCAACCCGGATATTTACACGCGAGAGTTCGTCGAACTCGTGCGTCGCGGTAACCAGGTCATGCGCGGCAAGCTCAACGCCTTCGGAACCTTTCGCGACATCCTCGCTGAGAACATCACCACGGCTATGCCTGAGCTGCGCGACGATGTAGTGCAGGTCGTGGAGGCCACTGGGGGTGTGCCGCCTGGTAGGAGGAATGGCGAACAGCCGCAACAGAATGGTAATACTTCTAACCATGCGTCGTCGTCTGCTGCTTGAGGCCTTGTTGGGGGGGAGTTGGATGATGATGATGATTTACCGCGCCGCTCGTGTTGCGAGTCTGTGCCTTCCACACGGTTGCGGTCGAGACCGTGGATTTTATGATACCCCAAGCGCGTGTGACGCTGCGTAACGAAACACATTATTCCTTGTGTCCAAGCAGCGTAAAATAGCGTGCCCAACGTTTGCCTTTTTTGAGACCTGACTTGATGTGACCGACCATTCTTCTCGATACGAACTGGCAGAATGTTCCCATGAATAGAATTATTAGCATCTAAAACTTTATATGAAAACTTCACATGAATAGAACTTTTTGCGGACAACCATCTATTATACCAAGATGTGACATTATATGCATGAAACACCCCAGGAGCCCATCTAAAGAGTCCGCGTCCATCCTAGACCCTCAAGCCCTAGCAAAGCAACCCGTTACCCTCTAGCATTGCCCTGCCTCTCATTGATGTCTATCCCTAAAACAAACGCCCCAATGGTATGTAGTGTAGCATGTAATGCCTGTAAAGTGTTCCTTATATGCGCGAGCCGTTATAACGTCGGCGGCTTCCCCCTACCAAAGAGTGGGATGTGCTTCATGCATATATATGCGGACCCAACCAGCGCCAAAACGAGGATCACCACTTGCCAAGGGAGCAAGACAGCTGCTGCCAAGAAAAATGTACCATATCGCCGTACAGTATCGACCAGCAGGTCGTGCGCTTCTCGGCGCTGTTCAGGACCATCTTGGGACTTGCTGTTCGTGGAGTTTTGTGGGTAAAAGCCCTCTTCGCTGGGGGTTGCTGCATAGTTGTCGTTTTCCTCTTCGTCTTCGTCATCCTCGTCTTCTTCGTCGTAGAAGTCCCAGTCCTCATCCTCGCTATCCTCTAGGTCGTCATCATCATCATCAGCGCCGGCTGGTCATGAGAAGTTAAACCCGCCAGGGAATCCTCCACGCTGCCTGGGATCACCACCAAAGTTGAAGTGAGCACCACCACCTCCAGGGAAGCCTCCAGCAGATCGGAAGCCGCCGCCGCCGCCACCAAAGCCACCCTGCTGGCCCATCATGCTAAAGAGAATCTCAGGGTCTATACCGCCCATGCCCCCTCCCATGCCACCACCACCAAACATGTCGTTGGGGTCCATAAGATCATCTCCATTATCATAAGCAGCACGCTTCCTAAATATGGGATCAGTAAATCGTCTAAATACTACGGTCCCAGGTAACTTACTGAGGGTCGCTCAAGCACTCGTAAGCCTCCTGCAAGTCCTTGAACTTCTCCTCGGCGTGGGGGTCGCCAGGGTTCTTGTCAGGGTGGAGCTTAACAGCCATCTTGCGGTAGGCCTTCTTGATCTCGTCGCCAGTGGCGGTCTTCTCAACGCCTACAATTTTGTAATAGTCTTTTCGTTGGGCCTTCTTAAGCTCAAGCTCCGCCTTGCGGATCTCTCGCATGATCGTGCGATCTTCTGGGTCAAGCTCCTGAATTGCCTTCCACTCCTTAACAGCATCCTCCCACCTTTCGGCACCACCCAAAGCGTTGGCCTTGGTCTTGCGGGCCTTTGTGTAACCGGGGTCAAGGTTAATAGCCCGTTCACAATCAGCGATGGCATCGTCGTACTGCTTGAGCTTGATCTTGCATTGTGCCCGGTTCTGCAACAGCTTGGAGTTCATGCTCTTATTGGAAGGGTCAATTTCCAAAGCATTGGTGTATTTCTCAATTGCTGGCTGTAGACGACCGGCCTTGAAGTCGGCGTTGCCCTCCTCCTTCATGCGGTCAAGTCTCTGAACAATTCTGAGCCACTTGACAGCATCACGGAAGTCAGGGTCACAGTTAATGGCCATACGGAAGCACTGAATGGCCTTGTCGTTCTCACCCTGGCCGTAGAGAACACGTCCTCGGAGAACGAGGGCCTCAGGGTCCTGGTTGTTGTTTCGGAGCAGGTTCATAGCAATATTCTGCGCCTCTCCCAATGAGTTCTCCCGTCCCATTAATAGATAAGCCTCTCCACGCATGAGCTGCCACTTGCGTGGCTTGCTGACACGGTGACCAAGACCACGCTCGGCCAGATCAAGAGCATGGAGCACCATGGACATGCCAGATCCAGATCCTTGGGCAAGGATATCGCGGGCGGACTGAATATGGTGCAACATCTCCTTCGCAGGGACCATATCCTTAGCGGATGGCGGGGGGTCAATGCGGTTAAAGGTCGTCATAGCTTCCTCTGGTCGACCCAGGCCAGTATAGATACGGGCCAAGCGCAGGAGGATCTTGGCATTCTGAGGGTCATAGTCGGCAGCCCTAGAGCAGTCATCAAGAGCATGCTCATATTGGCCATTAGACATATATGCAGCAGCTCGGTTGCCTAGATAAGTAGCGGAGAAGGGGAACAGGTCGACGGCTGCGATTGTATGTCAGCATTTGGAGATGCATTCAGCCAGGCTGCAAAGTCTTGGAAATAAGAGCCTGGTGGCAAGTGGTAATGCATACCTTTGCTGTACTGCTCGATAGCCTTGTAGTAGTTCTTCTCCTTGAAGAATCGGTTGCCCGCAGCCTTGTAGGATTCGGCATCCTCTTCGGGTGTAATTGTTGGGCTTCCGGGATTGGACTTGTGAGGAGGTGGCGGAGGGGCGCCGTCATCATGACTGGAGCCGTTGGGAATAGGAACGGAGAAGTTGGCCTGGGCCTTGGGGTTGGGAGGAGTAGTTGAGCGAGCGCCATTAACAGGCTCGCTGTCAACATCCATAGAGTTACCGTTCATAGCGGCGGCGAGAGCGGAAAGTCGCTTTCGTTCTTCGGGGGGGAGATTAAGAGGGTGAGTATCGGGCTCGTACTTGGTTCGACGAGAGGAAGAATGACCAGGGTCGGTGGATTGCCTCGACAATCTAGAAGAACGTGAGGACTTTGTTGACTCGGCGGCGTAAGAAGCGGGCCGAGATAGTCTCTTTGAAGACTTTGAAGGCGACTTTGCTCGGGCGGGCGAGGATGGCTCCGAATATGCAGGTGGATCGTCCAGACTATGCTCACGGTCGCGATCACGCTCCTCAAAAGTGGCGGATTTCCTGGAGGAAGGGGGAGGAGGAGTGGAGGAGGAAGTTGGCTTCTTGCCGCTACCAAAGAAGTTCTTCATTTGAGCCAAACAAGGTTTCCGATACAGAATACTTTTAGACGGGATGTGGAAGAATCCCCAAGAATCCCCGTAACAAGGTTATGCCGGATACTTTAACGTTACTGCCTGAGTCGATGCCCTAAACGGGCGTTAAGAAAAAAACCGAGTTTTTTTTTTTCCGGGGCCGCTGTCTGTCCGTCCAGTCCAGTCCAGTCTAGCCAGTGTCCGCTGGGCTGGGCTGTCCTGTGGCTCCGGGAACGGTCGTGCGGCTCTGAGCCTAAAAGGGGCGACCAGCAGGTAAGTCTGTGTGTGGTAGGGATGGATGGAATGCTGGATAATGTACTGAAGATGGCGAGAGTAGAGATGATAGATAGATAGATAGATAGATGATGCTGAGTCAAAGTCTAGTAGGAATACAGAAAGACAAAGACAAGGAAGAAGTGAAAGTGAACAAACAGACAGACAGACACTGATGCAGATGACAAAAAAGTGATCCAAAGCGAGCAGGAGGAAAAAACAAAGTCGGGGGGCAGGGAAGAGAAAGAAGTGATGAGATGATGAAAGAAGAGAACCCTTGTTGAGCCAATACAGGCACGCACGCACAGCCAGCTCTCAGCCCAGCAACTATGTACCTACCTAGTAGTTTAACTTCTGTCTCCAGCTGCTGTGTTAATATGAGATGAGCGAACCGGGCTATGATTGTGACGAGTGACAAGCGGCAAAGGCCGATTTATCAGCCAGCCCATATCAACACAGAGACTAGAACTATGTGTCAAAAAATAGCAAAACTGCCTGATTTCCTAGTGTAGTAACCCGTCCTCACATCCTCAGCCTGTCGGGTCACTGCAAATTGAAAAAAAAGGCTGGGTTCTGCAGGTGTCCATAGTTGCCGGCTCACTACGGGAGCCTGAGCGTTTATCTTTTTCTAGGACTGAATGAGTGAGACACAGCCTGGCCTGGCCTGGCCTGGATAAGGATCAGAATAAAATTATGACTTGCCGGGGTCCCCTCAGATGTCATTCATTGTCAAATACCATTCATTTCTTTGCAACACGACTACGGGTCTCGGAGACTTGGGCAACACGCGACTTGTTTGTCTGTTGTGCGAGTATCTTGTCCCTCGTTCCCCAGGGACAGACTTTAATATGCCTGGTCACTACGCGCTTCAAACCCCCACCGCGGAAGGGCCCAGGTCTAGAGTTTATCACGGACGATGTACCGTGCTAATGAAGCAAGGACCATGTGTAATGACAGTTCAATTGACGATGGGGGTTATTCGTGTGGTGTTAGTGAGTTGTCCTCAAAGACGTTGAGTCAACCAATGTGCCTAGTCAACAAGAGGTTGGAGGTTGGGAATAGGATAGTCTCAATCTCAAAACTACCACCTATGACAGCATTAGAGGCACCAGAACTTGACTTAATTAACAGCATGGCCAGAATGACAGGCTCCGCAATCACATATCAATGACCGAACGTCACCAGCCAAGACCAAGGCACCGCAAAAAGAAAGAGCCAGACAAATTAATCCGTCAATCAATTTACAACATTCTCTGGATCAATCACTCAGTGACCACCCCGCGTCAATTCAGCTACTTGTACAGTAGTTAATGTAAGTTTTAGCGTCCGTGGCCAGGCCCCGGCCCGCAGATGACTAACCTAATACCGAGGGTTTGCGCTTATCCAAACGTCATCTATTCTAGAAGGTTCAGTGGGGCCCAAGACCCTGACAACGTTTCTCCAGCCATCCTCGATTAGCCGCTCTCACAAGGCTTTCCTGGTCCTCGCCAAACGGCTCAACGCCAGTCACCTCTCTACAGTGTCAGTCAGTCTCGCATATCATATCAAAGGTGGCGGGTCAACTGCTCGCCTGCAGGCTGCTTGCTCTTGGCTCTGGCTTGTGTTTCGCTTGGCTGCAAATCAGTGCAGCCCACGGATGCATATCCCCGGGTTGTCTTCCTTTTTCGCCTGTCAGCCCAAGCCATTCTCCAGCCCGTTCGCTTTATACGAATTGGGTGCCTCCAGATGTCTGCAAGCATATCGCTGGCAGAGGGGCTTCTGGCCGCTGTCTTTGAGCACTCGCAATTTATTTCATTCGTGGATACCATGTCATAGTCTATTTATTTATATTCAAGTGATGACTATCAGGTGCAACATGTGCGACAAAAACACCCTTGTCCAATGCTGTATCACTTCGGAAACCGCCTGACATGTACAACAGGGAGTATGGCAGGCATATATCGCCTAAAACTCAGCAGTGCGAGCCATGGATAAATTCAGGCTACCTAAGAAAGTCATTTTTTAACATATATATTAATTATTTTACTATAAACATTTATTTATTATTCTTAATATATTTAAAATGGTAGTGTGATCCTAGGTACCTATGTAGTATTGCTAGGTCTAAGATACTACCTCCACATTATAGGTAGTATAGCATATAAGATCCGAAACAAGGATAGTAACAGACTGAAGTCAATATCAATAGATATCAAAGACAATATCATCAACCGACACGAAGACATATGAATGCCTGTGGCCAATATTGTTTCTATACGATACACGCTCCCAACCTTCTCTGGCTATCATCGGAAGCTCATATAGAGTGCTTAAAGCCTTGGAGTGCTATCTACTTTCGATTTGCACACATATTTTGGCTTTTCATCCGGACTCTGATACAAATAAGTAAAGGCGTCAAGCGTGTCCGAAAACCTCTTAGACCCTTGGGTTGACGATAAGTGTAGTCGATAATGTCAAGGTCCGGCCTTCTTTGGGTGCCTTGTGTACTTCAGAAATATTCATTCAGCTCCTCCAATGCCACTTTATCTGAAGAAAACTGTATCTTCATTACAATAAACTAGTATTTGCCGTGTAGCAGTGGAGCAAAGGCATGTTGACTTTGAATGCGTTGCGATGCATTAGATAGCCGCAGCCAATACCCTGAGCCTTGACCGTTGAACTTGTACAAGTATTTGCTCAAGTATACACCTTAACAGAAACCTCCATCGTTAGCAGTTATCATGTTCTCATTTGATGTTCTATGTTGTTCCCAAGAGCTACCCAGACCATGAACCATACCGAGCCAACCAAGCATCCTTTTCCGTTACAAAAGCCACCATAAAGTTACATCAAATAAACCCATTACCAAACTCAGCGCCCCATGAGAACCTTCGCAATTGCTACGAGAACACATATACCTTCGTGGGTGTTTTAAAATGGATAGCGCGAGTTGGCATACAATGGATGAGCATTCTCGCAAACCCAGCCCGAACTTGCATACAGGTTACAGGAGAAATCCTTTGACCAGCTCACTCCTCTCCATTCTCGTGAGACTGGTTGTCCGATCCATTGTTGGAGCCCATGATAGAGCCAACAAACTCCTGGTATTTGAACACCTCACCTCTCTTGGCGCCCAGGTGAGCGTTCATGTTGCGGTTGAAGGCTCGTCGTCCAGTGAATCCGTTCATGATCTTATCAACTTCACCTGCGGTCAATGCCTTCTCACCAGGTTCAGGCGCTGTGTCAAGTAGAGCTTTTCGTAGCTCAACTAGATCAACTTGGCCGCTGTCATCGTCATCAAAGGCCGAAAAGGCGGAAAGCAGCTCGGTGCTCGGTGACAGTGCTGCTAGTGCATCGGCGAGTGAGTTGAGAAATACTGCGAGAGTAATGGTTTGGGGCGCGGATGGGGGGAAGAACTTGGATACATCGGCCGGATTTGAAGGCAGGCCTGTTTTTTTTGTTAGTTGCTGTTGTCTTATCCATCATCTGGCTACTTGGTCCTTACCCAACTGGTTGAGCATATCCGTAACATCTTCGCGGTTTACGACACCATCACAATCTCGGTCCATGATCTGGAAAGCATCCCGCAACGTTCGCACCTGAGTTGCTTGCAATTGTGAGAGCGCATTGCCATTGCCAAGCGTCTTTGATACTGGCGTCCGTGGAGCCGGAGAAAAGCACGAGGGTGATGAATTCATCTCGTCTCGAACTGGTGTTTTGGCCTTTGGTGTCCAGCTAGGCTGTGTGCTTGTAGGAGTTGTTGGTCTAGCAAAGCGTGATGCTGAGCCGAAAGGTCCAGCCTTTGTTGGG
The DNA here is from genome assembly GCA_033439405.1 of Fusarium sp. NFCCI 5145. Taxonomy (NCBI): domain Eukaryota; kingdom Fungi; phylum Ascomycota; class Sordariomycetes; order Hypocreales; family Nectriaceae; genus Fusarium; species Fusarium sp. NFCCI 5145. The sequence continues at coordinate 171,575 of JAWDHB010000260.1, forward strand.
GATCCAGTGGGAGTAGTATGCCGGAGGGGAGAGGGTGATGCAGGAGATTCAGCGCGACGAAAGGGAGAGCTTCGAGTAGGAGGAGAAGAGCCATAGCCCAGAGGAGAAGGCTTGTATGTTACTGGCACAGACTGAAAACAACGGCGTTAGCTGGGACGGGCGTCACTTGTCAGGGATTCTTCGTCATGGAAGAAGTACCATTGTGCTATACGTGGGTCCGATTGAGCGGAGATGGAAAATATACAGGTTATGAGAAGACGAGGCGAGGAAGGCGATGATTTGAGGTTGACTTGTGGAAATAAAGGTTGAATGTATCGAAAAAGATCAATTAGCAGTGTGATGGTTTTGGGCAGCCGTTGTCGTCATTTGGGGAGGAATTGAGGTTGTACTATGTAATGCGCCTTGACGAGGATAATTAAAGTAAACAACCAAAGTGGTTCCCAGGGAGATGCATGATGATACGCCACTGGCTAGTGTGCCACAGATACCTACTCCCCTCCACATGTGAAAGCCAAGCCTGAAGTCGTGGCACTCGCATGGCGCTAGTGAGCAGGGGGCGTGCTCCAACCACAAGCTGAAAGTTGCATTCAGGGGACGCAAAGGAACGAGGGTGACCCTTTTTCTTAGTGGGGATGGATTTTGAGTGGTCGGGGGTCTTTTCTGATAGTAACACTTTTCCAGCTTCAAAACATTTGCTGGTTGATATAAAGGTCCAATCAGGTATTAAAGTTGACAAGATAACAAGAAAAAGGGTTCAGTTAGAGGCCAACCAGAAACAGCTTTGAACCGTTTCTTACATATACTTGACCAACCATTTTCAGTTTCAGGGGTTGGTTGATATGTAACTACTAGCTACGAAGTACTTGGTGTTAAAATGGGATGAGGGGGGACCTACATTGTGGATAGATTAATATAGTTAGATGGATGTTAATAATCCTTTCTTATTCAATCTCTCTCGTTTTGCTGCAGTTTGTTCATATCACATCACAAAAGAAAAAGTGTACGATTAAATATCGACATTATATATCCGCATTGTCAAATATCTAATAATTGAGACTGCTGGACCACCACTATCCCGCCTACGATTCACGCCTCTATCTGACTCCACACGGGAGTCAAGCCTCGTTGCGCAAGTTGCGTCCACTGGTACTTTGTGGCGGACCATGTCTCGGTTACAACACTCTCTTTAAATCTGTTTCTGGTTCTGTTACATATTCCATAGCAAGTGGTACTGTTGCTGGTACTATCGCAGCTGCATTCGAGTGAGGAGAATAGTTGTAGGTAACGCTCAAAGTGGAACAAAGAAAGCGTCGATCCCACCTCGCATTACATTACATTACCTTGCATTTACACCGCATCCTTCAACTTGACCTGTCCTGTCGGACCTCCCGAGTCGAAACGCAACGCAACATCACCCGGTCCGGAACCTACGAGGGTTGTTAGTCCAGTGAGAGACTCGTGTTTCGTGTCTCGGAACCCCGGCCTCATTCCTTGTACTGTCTTGCCTTGCCTTGCCCTGTCCGTCTCCATCTCTAGCCAGGTTCTCCATCATGGCGTCTTCGTTCCAGTCAACGTTGCCATTCTTGACCAAAACAACAAGCAACAGTACAAACACCCATGGTCACAAACATAGCCTCAGCAACTTCTCCAATGCTTCGGCCTCCAATCGAAGAACCTCCTTGGCCTCGTTTCACTCCTCGCGCCCCGAATCGCAAATGTCACAGGCCTCGCCGCCTCCCTCGAGCTCGAGGTCACCTCTTCCTCCTGGCCCAGAAGCCGATCGCATCTCCGACCCCAATTCTCAGTCAAAGACTCCTTCGACAGGCTTCTCATCACAGCATTCGTCTCTTTCCGCTCCTCGACGAACCAATCCCAATGCACGGCCTTCCAGAAAGCATCGATCGCAGTACCCACGAAGCTCAACCGAAAACCATGTCGAGTACATCCTTGTCGCATCGTTCGATATTGATCGAGGCCCCGTCATGGAACACCAATATCCAGTTGCGATCACCGGAGATGAGAATATGTTGGCAGAGCTCATGTTGCCGGATCAAGCCCACGCCCGCAACCAGGATTGGACAATATTCTTTCTCCACAAGGACACAAGCCAGGAGGAAGAGGACGCGGAACGCAAAGCCAAGGAAAATCGAAGCAAGAGGCGTAAGAGACGACGTGATAAGGCGGCTGGTATAATAGACGAGGAGGGCGAGGAAAACGAGGACGATGTACCAGAGGACGAATGGGATGATGACGATTTGGAAGACGACAGCGAATCTTCCGATAGCGAGCCAGAGGGCGGCGAGGGTCCTCCTCTAATTTATGTGCTTAATCTGGTCAATACCAAACATGACAAGTCGGTCAAGCGAGGTGCCATTGTCAAGGCCATGGCCATCTGCACGCGGCATCCCTTCTTGCATATTTACAAGGCAAGTAGCCTGGCCCTTTCATACAGTATTTGTGTACGTGCGAAGTTGCTAACCATCTGTCTAGCCGTTGCTGCTATTGGCTCTGGAGGAATACTTCAAAGCGCCTGTTCCGGAGACATTGGCCATGCTATACGACTCAGTCAACGCCATGGATTTGTCTCTTATGCCCAAACTCAGTCTTCTTGAGCGCCATCTATTACAGGCAAGCGATAACAGGGATCTCTTTGTGGAAAAGTTCGAGCAAATGATTCAGATGCGGATAGCCGAAGACCAGCGCGAGGAGGCAGCAGATCAGTCATTGGATGCGACAAGGAGTCCGACAAAGCTGACTGGTATATCAAGAGCTGGTACAAAGGCCCACGTCGAGGGTGGCCAGTCGATTTACTCTGTTCCCCGCGATACGCATGAGTTTGAGAGCAAGGTCATGTACAAGGGTATACCAATCCCTATCAAAGTGCCTGTTGCTGTCATGCCAGAAACCGTCGGTGACTTCTCGCTCATTAAACTCATTCAAATCTTTTCAGATCCCCATCAGAAATCGCCTCAGCCATTCGCGTTGCATCCGCACCTCACCACCAACGGAGTCAACACACACCCAATCATTGTGCTAGCAAATGCGCTGCTGACACAAAAGAGAATCATCTTTCTGGGGCACAACATGCCCTCAGGCGAGGTCGCAGAAGCTGTCTTGGCCGCGTGTGCGTTGGCCTCGGGAGGTATTCTTCGTGGGTTTACACGACATGCTTTCCCTTACACCGATTTGACAAAAATCGACGCTTTGCTCAACGTACCCGGCTTTATCGCTGGTGTAACAAACCCAGCCTTCGAGCATCACCACGAGTGGTGGGACGTCTTGTGCGATTTACCCAGCGGAAGGGTCAAGATCAGCACAAAGATCGAACCTGCCCCTGTGACGGAAGGCCTGCTGTACTTCCAGCAACAAAATGCTGCTTTTGCAACCATTGCAAGCGGTACGACGAATACAAGCCAGGACTACACGGGTGACAGTGCCTTCATGACCGATGTCCTGAGGAGCATTGCTGCAAGGCATGGCGAGCGCGTGATCCGAGCAAAGTGGCGGGACTGGGTCGCTAAGTTCACTCAGATCGCGGCCAAGTTCGAGGAGAGCGTTTACGGAGCTAGTGCCTTGTACATTGGAGGCGAAGACCAGGACTTAATGCCGCCAGGCGCCAACGGGCACGGATATGTATGGGCGGATGATACGGCCAAGCATAAGGAGCTTGCCGGCAATGTGACAAGAATCGAAGGGTGGCGCAATACTCGAAGTTACTACAGCTTCATCCAGGTAAGAATAACATGTTGAACAAGGCTCAGCTTGAAACTAACATCACATAGGACTTGGCACAGATCTACACCATTAGACCGCTGAAGGGACTTGACTTGGCTCATCTTCATGACCGCTTGCGAATGCAGCGCCTGACGCCCACGCAGACCAGGGACATCTATCTCACCATCTCCAAACACGTCCACACGTACGATGAGATTTGCCTACTCCTCAGTGTCGCCCCTGAGTCACATGCTGGACTGTTCTACCTTGCTCTCGGTCTATTCCACAAAGACCGTGAGGTCCGTCTCAGGACAGCAGATCTCCTGGAGCGTATCTCTGATCACGAAGCTGGACAGCACTGGTGGAGGAGTCTCAGTCGCTTCGAGAAGCTAGCATATATGCGGTTACGTCGAGAGGTGGATGCAGAGATGCAAGCGAAGCTTGAAAAGGAGGGGATAAGTCCAGAAATGGAACGAATAGTGAGCTGAACGTTTGCATTGGAGTTTGCACATGGTTTTGGGGGTTTATTCATAGGCTGGAGTAGTTGACGGGTTGTCCGAGGTGACATGTCTGGGCTCGCATCATATACCTTTCAGCACTCATCTTTGCGGCGTTTTTTTTTTCAGATACATCAGAAACGGCATTTATTATAGTTTACGCTTGGCGAGGTTTTTTTTTCTTTTTCTTGGAACAGAGCATTATTATTTAAGTTGCTTCTAGGCCCTTTGGCGGGAGGAGTTACGACCTCTTAGCTAGAATCCAGACCATATCCATCATCGAGAGCCCCTGCTTCTCGTGAGCAAACTATGCATACCACAATGCAAGCTGCTTGTTTTAACCAAGATGGCGCCGTATATAAACCCAACCGAATTTTATCAAAGACCTGTTGGCTTTTCACCTTTTACAGCGCGCTGCGTGGTAGTCACAAAAGGCCGAGGGCCTTGGCGGCGTGCTTGACGTGGTCCTCGCCGAAGGTGGAGATGAAGAAGTAGGAGTGATCGTAGCCCTGGAGATGTCTTAGTATTGTGTGATCTTGGGGAGCACGAGAGATACTTACGTCTTGGTAGCGGAGGGTCATGCCATCAATACCGGCCTCCTTGACAACCTTCTCGAGATTCTCGGGGAGGAGTTGGCCCTGCTTGTAGAAGTTGTCGCCAGTGCCCTAGTCTCATTAGAATGGTTCGTGTCCAGGTATCAGTCTGAAAAGATTACTCACAACATCGATGAGAGCAGGGAAGTTGCCCTTCCAGCTCTTGATGAGCTCAGTAGCATCATGCTTCTTCCACTCCTCCTTGTCCTCACCAAGATATCCCTTGAAAGCCTTTTCACCCCATGGGCACTGTGAAGGGTTGGAGATAGGCGCCCAGGCGCTGACACTCTTGTACTTGCCAGGGTTCTTAAGGAACAGGGTTAAAGCACCGTGTCCGCCCATAGAGTGTCCCGAGATAGACACTCGCGAGGAATCAAGCTCCTTGAACTCCTTGAAAATGAGATCAGGCAGTTCATTGGCGATATAAGACTCCATCTTGTAGTGCTTGCTGTAAGGATCCTTCTTGGCATCGATGTAGAAGCCGGCACCGCTGCCAAAGTCATACGAGTCATGCTCACCAGGCAAGTCGAGCTCACGGGGAGAAGTGTCTGGGTAGAGAAGGGCAAGGCCGAGCTTGGAGGCGTGGGCGTGGAGGAAGCCCTTCTCTGTGACGTTGTCGGGTGTGCATGTGAGGCCGGAGAGGTAGATGAGAAGAGGAGCGGGCTTGGAGGACGAGGCTGAGCTGGGGAGGTAGAGGGTTGCGTTCATGGGTGTTCCAGTGATGGCGGACTTGTGGGAGAGCTTGAGGAAGCGTCCGCCGAAGCTGTTGATTGTAGCATTTGTTGTGAAGGCCATGATGTCACTTTAGTGAGTGGATGGATATTCGAGACAGCAAGTAATTGAAGCAATTGGGGGTATAAATAAAATTGTGAATAGTTTCAAGAATAGAGAAGAAATAAAATAAGGGAAAGAGGAGAAACATCAGGTACCTAGTTAATGTTTGTTAGGTTCCTTATAAAATACTCGAGCTCGACTCCAAGGAGGGGAAGCTTCCAGTCAAGATGAGCTCCGGGGTAACCTTTACCCCACCATCCATCCATCGGTAAGGTACCTGGATGCCCTCATCAAACATGACGAATGCCGAATTATCTCCCCGATTCGCATCTTCCCCGCTCCGGAGTCCGGAACCCCCTCCGTGTCACGGGTCGGAGAACAACATAAGACAATAAAGTGAACAGATAAGATATGTATCAAGATGGCGGCGTTGAATGGCATGGTTTCGCAGTGGTTAATCAGTATTTCTTATACGTGTATGTAATCATCAATCGTGTCGCTTGAATCTGTATCTACCTCTCCTAACTCCAAAAAATCCAAGTGCTACAAATCAGAATGATAGTTGTGGCTATTTTCGCTGCCTCCTATCCCAGATGCTCCATAGTCCGGTATGTTGCCCATTACTCCGTCTCCAATTAATCATATCCATATCATATCAGGAAGAGCCTGCCGATCGCCTCAAACGTAAACATCATCACCAGCCATGGAACCAGTCGAAATCGATCCCAACTATCACATTACATATGTGATAAGTACTGCAGTAGTACAAAAGCAGGAAGCACCCAGAAATGAAATGGATGAACCAGACTGCCAAATGCACTTTTTATGACAATCGTTGCAGCTGCTCCCGTTTCTTCTCTTCCTCTTTTTTCAGTGAGCAGTCGAAGCTGCTGAAGAGGTTGTTCCACCCGATCGCAGTGAGATTTTCCTTGTGCGGATAGTTGTAATCCACAGCGCCAAATGTGCAGCCGGTAGGACTCATGCAAATATCAACGCAGTCGGTTGTGCGGGGGAAACATTCGAAATCTTCACCATCGGGTGCAAATGTACTGATGTTGTGATAAAGAGGTTTGGGAAGTTGGTGGCACTTCTCAAGCTTAAACACTTGGTAATCACAAGATCCCGTGGAGTTGGCGCCTGTACACATCAAGACCTGCAATTATGAGAAGTCAGTCACATTGGCCACGAAAGGTAAATGCAGTAGGCAGGAGATAAAGAATGTTAACTTACACCTCCGACCTCCCTTTTCTTTAGTATAGGCGAAGCAGAAATGCTCATGGCAGAGATGATAGATGTGATGACTGCGGATAGCTTCATTGTCGCGGTTGTAGCTTTGTCTCAGCGTTTAATGATGGTGAAAACGAAAGTGTTTCGGATGGTAGATACGCGATGAGATGTCTGAGATGATGGAAGAGTGTGAATGAGAGAGATTCTTAGCAGAGGTTGGATGTCGAGATATATATAAGGTCAGCCAGTACCATATACAGCAACCTGTAATACCTAGATCGGTTGGTCTTTCCTATCAATGGATTGTTTGTTGCTGCAAGTTAAACCAGCCTCCTCCCACAACAACACCACAAGTGCGACCAACCTCTTTTATAACTTCCCACCTTAACATAAGGAGGTAAGTAAGGTAGACGGTGTAAGTTTTGATGTCTGCTAATATCTGTTAAGAAATACATCAAGTTACCTATAAATTTAGGTAAGATTCAAGTAGTTCCGATTAATCATTCGGATTAATTAAAGGCAACGACGCATCTCCGCCGACGTCATGGCAATCCCCACGAAGGAGATCACAACACCACTTCAAGCTAGCTACCATTTGCATTTTGCAAAGACCAACACTGATTAAGGCCCAGCCAAGCCAGCATAGTAAGATCGCCCAAAACCCTGCTCGCATGATCTGATCTGCAAAGTTACGGCTGTCACGGCTCTTTCCACTTAAACCCGTTTCCGGATTGATGTGTGTGGCACAACGTCGGAGGCTGGAGAAAATGTTCTGGACTTGTGGTTGGACAATTCATCTACCTGTGAGGAAGCTTCTAAATGTGCAACAAGCCATGGACGCTGCAGGCTAACCCCCCTGCGTTTGGAGTTGATGAGATGTCTGTCAGGCCAATACTGCTTGGGTGGTATGAAGAATTACTCCCTTGCTTGAGTTGACTGCCCATCAGACCTTGTGACGTATATGAGGCGGTCGTCCAAATCCAGCAGATGCCGTCATGTTTCGCGCCGTTGTTTCAGCGAAGCACAAACTGGCCGGACTTATTGCGGCCATGGTACTTGACATCATTGCTTGGCAGACTTCCACCGGACAGATCCATGATGGCTATCATGTGACCATGTAGCCTCCGTCAACGGCATTTCTGGAGATCCTTACTCCGTCCTCGTCAAAGACTTCGTCAGAGTCAATCAGCACACTCGTGCACCAAGACACAGAAGCAATGTGGTTTCCTTCTTGTTTTTTTGTCTAGTTCCTGTGTAAATCATTCTCAATCTCTCAAACGCCGCGCTTATACATGATTAATTAACCTCCTGGTACACTATTCGACATGCCAAGCCAGAAGAGAGCACACCACGTTCCAGCTCGATTGTGTCTAGGGAGGGTCGCATGGGTATATACGTCTCACGGGCAATCGGTTGTCTCGCGACGTGCTAGTCCTTTGCTTTGTTTGTTTACTGCAGCAGTTCCTCGCAGGTCCAGTCCTCGTAGCTACACCATGCATTAGTAAGGCCATGCATGAACTCCTCCTCTATGAAGGACCACTTACTAGCCATCGGGCATGTATCGCCGCACGATCAAGGGAATCTTCTTTTCCCGCATCTCCTTGATCGCAATCTGTAGGGGATCCGTCTCGCCCTCGAGATCAACAAGCACGGGCGCATTCATGCTGCAACAAGTTAGTCTTGCACTTTTTCAGTTGATCAAGATGATGCGAACCTAATCTGCAAAGCGCGCGTTCCGAGGATACGTGCCCTCTCGTACTTGGTCATGTAGGGCGTCGTGGTTCGCTCGTTCTCGGGGATCTTCTTATCTTTGAGCAGTTTGTCGCCGCCCTTCAGCGCGTTCGCGGCGGCAGAAGGATCTCCAGAGACAACAACATTATCCTGATCCTGTCCGTCTTGTTGCTGTTCGCCATCATCCTCTTCGAGAACCTCGGGGTCGTAGTACTCGTTGATCTCCTCATCCTCGTACATGGGCTCGTCGCTGCCTACGAGTTAGAATCGCGTGCGCTTTAAGAGATCGCGAAGAAACTTACGCGCCAGCGCCGCCAACATCGTCATCTCCGAAGTCAGACATGGTGTATGTAATTGAGTGTAGATCTGATGATTGAGGTGTAGTTGTCTAGAGTTGCTTTCGCAATGGATGGTTTTTAGAAGCGACCAGTCCAACCTCGTAAAAAAGTTCTAGACAAGAACAAAGGAAAACCTGATTTGGCCGATGTTTATCCGGCGCACCTTCAGACAAGGGAAGACCCGCACGGAACTTTACAGTGGGCCACACTTACTTCACATCCCTGTAAGCCCCCACACACAAATTCAATGTCACCGCCTTAAATTGATTTCGATTCTGCCGTTTTCAAGCTTGGTTCAACCTCGACAACTCAAGGGTCCTCGGCATGACAGCATCATGATGAAGCGAGAAGCTTTCGAGGCAAATTTTGAAGTACCTCCGGCGAAGAGGCTTCACCGAGACGGTCTGGACGACTTGTGTATGATTTCCTACGACTATTGAGCTCTCAAAATTCACTTGCTAATATTGCAAACTTAGATATTGATGTTGTCGAGGACGATCTGACTAGTGCTCATACTCCATATTCTACCCAGGAATCCGATTCACCACAGACGGTCAACACTGCTGCCACGACTCCTCGGGCCAAATTCCCTTCGGATCTCAAGACTCTTGCTTGCACATGGCCAGGTTGCCCTAAGACCTTCAATAGACCCGCCAGATTACGAGACCATCTCAATTCTCACACCAATTCACGACCGTTCAAGTGTCCCTATGATGCATGTGACAAGGATTATATCGAGGACAAGCATCTGAAGCAGCATATCAAAGCAGTTCATACTCTTGAACGGAAACATGTCTGTCAAAAGGAGGGCTGCGGCAAGAGCTTTGTTACAGGTACTCGCCTTAAACGACACCAAGCCGTTCACGAAGGCGAGGAGAGATTTCGCTGTCAAGATTGTGGTCAGAGCTTCAGAAAGAAGGAAACATTGAGCAAGCACGTTCGTAAGGACCATCAGGGTTTGCCTGCCCTTCAATGCCCGGAGCAAGGATGCCCGCATGCTTTTGACTCCAAGGCGGCCTTGAAACGACATCGTGATAAAGATCATGGTGAGGCGAAGTTCTGGTGCGGCGAGTGTGGTTTGAAGAAAATGCCCGACGGTACAGAACAACGGGTGGGATTCACCACAGAAGTGCTTCTTCAGGCACATGTCCGCCAGGAGCATCAAAACTGTATCTTCTGTGACTTTAAATCCGGATCGCGATGGGAACTCGAGAAGCATGTGGAAATGCATCATTCTGGACAGTCAGTTGAAGATCGAAAGAATATCGCCTGCCCTTACGATGAATGCACGAAGAAGTTCACGAAGAAGTCAAACCTGAACGCCCATATCCGCACAGCACACGAGGGGTTCCGCTTTGTTTGTGGTCAGGTTGACCTCAGTGGTTCCGGACTACAGAGCTGGACGAACGACCAAGGCTGTGGCGACAAATTCAGTACAAAGAGTCGACTAGAGGATCATATTCGCTATAAGCATCTCGGCCATGAACGTCCCAAACATTCGAAGCCTGAGCCTTACCAAGACATCAATATCATCAATGAACTTTCTGGCGCTGCGAACCAGGCAGAGCGAACTATTGCTTGCCCTCACTGCCATGAAGCCTTTATTCGCTACCACGATCGAGATGCTCATGTCGAGCTGTATCATCCACCGGCTGCTGATCCATCGATGCTTCTAGCCGGAGACCAGCTTGACCCAACCCAGTTCTTCTTCGATGGCAGTTTTTCCAACACAGCAAACTGGCCTGGGATCATGCCAGAGGATGATATCTTTGCTGCAACGATGGATTATGGCCCCCCTCAAGATGACTGGCCTGAAGACGAAAGCAACATACTTTTGCTGGCACGCGACCCAACAATCCAGGATCCTCTCGTCGATCCGGCCCTTGGTTCTCTCTGAAGAAAAGAACAGATTTGTGGGCAAACGGACGACGTGGTTTCTTGGAACTGGAACCCAAAAGAAATATTTAGATACCCGGCCGCAGGGCCCTGGCGGAGGTACTCGCATGAGTAACTGGCTATTATGAGCACCGCCATGATGTAAATGAAGTGTATGCCACAAAAGCAATGGGAATGATTTTCAAAAAGAAATAAAACTTGGTTTAATTTGGTACAAACCAGTCCTTGTGTATGAGTGAAGCATTGCCTTTCTATACCTGAATGCCCCAACCCAAAATGATTTTTCTTCCTCACCTCAGATGAAACCCCAAATACAACCAAGCTGCACTCCGGTCCAACGCCACGCAAAAAAGAGTCAAGTAGCAAGACAGGACGAGTGCCATATCATGAGACTGTCCAACATAAAAACGGTGTGGTTAACTATATTTAGGGTATGAGTATGAGGCTGCATTTAGTGAGAGCCCACAAGAGCATTGCTGAATCCCAGCAAAGCCATACCAAGGAACCCAAAAAAGATGCAGAGGTTACGATTATGATTCAAGCTCAGACTCTCCACAAACAACTGTAGTGCTACACTGACCATGATCCCAGAAGTGGCTGCAAAAAGGCAGGCGTAAGCAACTGCGTTTGGCTGCATGTTCGTCCTGTCGGCGAGCTTGAACCACAGTGCGGCAATGCCTGCACCAATGGGCTGAGAGAGACCACCAAGGAAGGCTGACCAAGCCATGGCACGCCAGCGAGAGCCCAGAGCCATGTACAACGGCAGGCACATGGCAAAGCCTTCAGTGATATTATGGACAAAAAGGGCCATGAAAACGTTGAAGCCCAGAGATGGGTTCACGTGGTTGGTGGCGTAGGTGATGAAACCTTCGGGAAACTTGTGTAAGGCGATGGCAATGGAGGTCTGAAGGCCAATGGACAAGAATGCGTTGGTAGGAACATGATGGTGATGCTGGGCTTCGACATCTTCGTCATCTCCTGCAGATGAGCATGAGCTGTCGTGTTCTGAGAGTTCCTCCGGGACTATCGGATCCAAAGGCTCTCGCGACTTGGCTCTGCTGGTTCGATATGTTGGCCTAGCAAACGGCTCAACGGAGTCTTCGCATGCATGTTCATGGTCATGGCCATGATCGTGAGGGGCATGCGAATGTTCGGGCCCATGATTCAGGAATGACCCTGTGGTAGTACGTAGAATCTGAGTTTGTCGTCCAGGTCTGCTAGGTAGGCTAGTTCGGCTACTGAGATGCTTGAAGCACTCCTGGCCACAAGGGTCTGTGAATCCGTAGCAAGAGTTCGACTCGTCGCAGTTGCACTTCGTATCTTGTACAAAGGACATGACTCGCTTGTGAACCTCCCGCATGGATTTTCTTCTCTCAGGGAAACCGTCGGTAAGCCCTGCAGGGGGGCGACTCCGAGGTGGGCTGGCAGGGTGTCGCATCTCATCGCGGGCAGATGCTTGTCTCTTGAGAGGCTTGGTAGGGCTATCTAACGTCGACTCCAGGAGAGGAGTAGATTCGGTGGCGGCACTCTGCCCGTTTCCGTTGGCTAGTTTGGACAAAGGCTTATCGACAGGGGCTTGGTGTGGCGGAGGATGAGAAGATTGGCGACGGGCGCGAGACTGTCGTCTCTCATGTTGGCATGAGGTATCTTTGGTCGCATTCTCATCGTGGGTATGATCGCATTCGACGACGTGGGAAGGCATGAACTGGTGGACTAATCGCGAAACACCCTGAATGCCGATGAAACCGCCGACGAAACAGGACATCATAACCAAGCCAGCAGCTTGCTTGGACCACTCTGCCTCCTCGAAATATTCTTTGGACTCGGGTAGCATACTGTACAACGCGGAAAAGAGCTGTGGTTTTGTTAGTAGAGCCCTGCAAGGCACAATCAAGCATGGACCGTACCATAACGCCGAAACTCAGGCTGAGGGAGCATGCTAAGAAGATATTGCTATCCTGTATGCGAAAGTTTCTCTTGCCAGGAAACAATCGAACGATAACGTCAACGCATACTATGGAGGCACCAACAACGCAAGCTGGAAACAACCGTTAGAAATTGTACCCTGGAAGCGCATCGAAGTCTAGAGGATAGGAAGCCACTCACCAATGCCACTGACAACACACATGATCCAGCCACGGGTATCATTGTCAAGGCTCCTCGGGGCCACCGATGTGGCCATGCTGCTGCTGCTGTATCGTCTTCTGTATGGGGTGGGATATACGATATGCACCTAGAAATGGGGATTTGGATATTTGAGGTCGAATTGTAGAATTTAAAGCTGTATAGTTCTTAGATGTCGAGGTTGTGATGGGCGCAAAGAGACGAGCAAAAAAGCTGTCGATCGTTTTGGTTTAAAGTCTGACGTAGGTAGCGGACGACCAGGGGAGGTCGATGCCGTTTTGTTTAGCGCATTCGGCGGGGACTCTGTTAGTCTCTGGTCTCGGGAGTCAATGACAACGAGAATCAAATAACAAAGAAAAGGGACAAAAGAGATAAAAAGAGATATTTCAAAAGGAGTGATGAGGGAAGAAAGAAGGTTGAGGCTGAGGCGAGAGTTTCAAGATCAACCAAAGATAATGCAAAGACAAAGAACGGGGCTTTGTTGATGTGCAAGGAAGAAAGGAAGGAAGCCACGCCTCGACCTCACTGTGGGAGCCTCTTTCTTAAGGCAAGGTAGGTAAGGAAGATAGGTACCTTAGTTGCTATTTCAACCTCGTGCTTCAACCAAGAGAGGGAGGAATCACTGCAGAACGCTAGGTATAGTACCTAGTCTTTATAGAGTATCAAGCAAGTTGGGGGTCAAGTACCTATCCCTCAGGGTTCTCACGTCTCAGCATCTGCGCACTATTGGATGGCACGACGTCTCGTTGACCGCCTGGCTTACGAATAGCCATAGTAGCAGAAATAGTAAACCAGTGAGACATGAGAAATTGATGCGTTATTAATGAAAGATTGATCTCCATAGCTCTTCACATACTGTGGGGGTTGATAAGTGATTTGAGCATCTGCTCACACGCGATAGTACTCATAGTTGTAACTACTAAACTATTGGTTCGTGAATGTTGGGTTACTTTGACAAGACGGTATTTATTGCATGCATATGTAGACTATATGTACACAAGTTAGCCTCTCATCATGATGCCTCACGTTGCGTCTGGGATAGGTTTTAAGATGCAATTTGCGCGACGAATCAATTTCTTGTGTTTGTCATCCCCGCTATATCATGATACCAAGCATAGTGCTCCGTATTCGTTGCGACACCACTCATTATTATCAATCAATCACTAGGTGTTTTCAGTAAGTGTTCAAATTATTGATACAGTCACAAAATTAGCAGAATGCCTACTAACTTATGAACTCTGTCTCATGCATGTCACACACGGCTACTTACATCCCACTCAGGGCAGATGCACCTTGATGAACCAATCTGAATCAGCAATGAACTCTGTCAACCCCAGCATGATTCGGATCCCGTGTTTTCAAGAAAGCACGAATTATGACCAAAACCAATCGCTATTGTAGGTATATAATGTATCTTCTTTAATAGATCCATGTCAATTCAGTTACTACACTTCATCTTGAAGTACCATGGAAGGTAACTTACTGGTCAGTGACGTCAAATCACAGACTAGAAGACCCCTAAAATCCACCCAAAACGGCAAAACAACGGCCCCCCACGTTCCAAGCTCCCAAAATTTCTACGGGTCGGATCGAAGCTATCTCAACCCTGTGATCGATCCCAATATCACGAGGCTCTGCAACTCAACACCATTGCGAAGATCGCGCGTGATCTTGCTTTCAATACTCGATTTCCCAAGTCTTATTATCCCGTTCTTTCGTTAAGGCTAAACTCTATTCTTCTTCTTCTTTTTCTTTTCTTTCCTTTTGCTGCCTTCTTTCTCAAGCGATAAATAGTCATGTCCAAGACTACACTCGCTACCATGGCCTGCCTAGGTGCAGGAGGCGGTGCTGCCATTACTGCTGCCGTCTACTCCCTCCGAGGTGGGAAACGTGTTGAGGAGACCAACACGCTAGCTACGCCTCCTCCAACAACTTCAAACTCTTTCGCCGCCCTTCCTGCTCCCACCGCCTCCCCCGCCATTCCTCCCACTCAGGTCTTTGGACCTCCAGCTACTGCACCCTCCGGTGTGCCCATCGATCCGAGCGCAATCGTCAATCCCGCCGGTCTCTTCGAATACGGCTTCCCTGGCCCTGTCGCCGATCTTGCCAGTCGCTCTGGCCTCGTCTCTTCCTACGATCGCCGTCTGCGAAACCCTCATTGGGTCGTCGAACACATCACACCTGCATCTCTCGCCATTCGCGAGGGAGACCGAAAGCACAGCAACTTTGTGGAGGATGACTCTGTGCCGCAAAAGTTCCGAGCTCTGCTCAAAGATTACTACCGCAGTGGTTTTGACCGTGGCCATCAAGTTCCTGCTGCAGACTGCAAGTGGTCCCAGAAAGCCATGGACGATACTTTTTACCTTACAAACATGTGCCCCCAAGTCGGCGATGGTTTCAACCGTGACTACTGGGCTCACTTTGAGGACTTCTGCCGTCGTCTGACTGTCAAATACCCATCAGTCCGCATCGTCACAGGTCCTCTCTACCTTCCCAAGAAGGAGGCAGACGGCAAGTGGTACGTCAAGTACGAGATGATTGGAAGCCCACCCTCAGTTGCTGTACCTACGCACTTCTACAAGGTTATATTTGCTGAGGACGGTCGTGTTGGTGGTAACGTTGCCCTTGGAGCTTTTGTACTCCCCAACGCCCCCATCTCAAACTCCAAGCCCATCACTGATTTTGAAGTTCCCCTCGAGGCTGTTGAGCGTGCCAGTGGACTCGAGTTTGCTACTAGGCTACCTCCTCAGCGAAGACGCCGTCTGTGTGCTGACCACACCTGCGCTTTGGTGATCCGGGACTTTGCTGATAAGCAAAAGGCGTTCCCTAAGAAGTAGGGGCCAGTAGACATTTGTACGGTAGGAAAGAGAATTGGTCATTGCAAAGGGGAATGAACAAGCATGGGATGCCTTGTAATTGGCTCCCAATGGATTTATAGGACGGAAGGCTAGATACTACCAGAGCTTCACAGTTATGCTGCACCGTATTCTAGTTTCTTGAGTTATGCATAGAATCATGCATACCCATATAGCATATACATTTGCCTAAGAGCACAAACGCACCATGGGTATTCAAAAGTCTGCGATTAACATAATATGACAGTTTTTGACCCAAATCTGACTTTGCGTAGGGATACAGTACAAGATGCTGCTCGATCATTACCCGCCAGTATTGCTTTAAAGCCACCAACGCCAAAGGGTATCGGATTATCGACATTGAATCCAAGAAACTTTATTTATCTCGCTCTTGTATATTTTCCCTGTCGCTGTTCGTGGCGCAGGCTCTCCTCCTGACTAGGTAAAGGAGCCCTTCGTCGAAGACTCTCTGCCTTCTCAGCATCAAGACCGGGCATGGGAGGTGGTGGAACCGGGATGGCGAAGTTCCCAGGTGGTGGAGGCATGCTGCCTGGTGGAGGAATAAGTCCAGGAGGCAACGCCCCCGGTGGTGGTAGAGGCACGCCAGCCTTTTTCATGAGCTCGAGAAGTTGAGCTGGATCCGGGGGGTTATTAAGATCCAAGACAGGTAGAGGCGGTGGTGGTGGACCACCATTGAGCCCAGGCAAGGGGAATGGTAGAGGCGGTGGAGGAGCTCCTGAACCAGCACCGACACCAGGGATAGGAGGTGGTGGCACACTTGATCCAAGGCCAGGTAGGCTTCCACCGAGAGGAAGGCCAGGGATACCGGGCAAGCCAGGGACAGCAGCTTTCGGGGCGTCTTGGTCGACCAGAGCATCCATCTCATCCTCCATCTCCTGTTGTTCTTCTTCTTGTCGCTGACGACGATTGCCACGGCGGTCCCAAGTTCCTTGGGCCTCAGCCGCCGCCTCGCCGATATGGTAACGATCCTGGAAGACCTCGATATCACCCGGTCGAGCCCGGCTCCAAAATCGCGTAATGCGGTCATTGGAGCCCGAGGCTAGGATGTGTCCAAGAGGATGCCAGTCCAGAGACCAGATAGCATAATCGTGGGCAAAGGGGACCTTGTGCATTGGCCATACTGACTGTGCGGCCACTGACGTCGGATCAGGGCTATCGTAAGGGGCAACGGTAAAAGACTGTCCGGGAGGTGGGTTCGGTGAATCGAGGAGATAATGGAATAACGAGCCATCCATGCCACCAGTGCTGAGAAGATTAGGATGAATAGGGTGCCAAGTCAGAGTAGAAATATCCTTCTCGTGGCCCTTGAGCAGGCAGATGTCGCGCATCATGCGAAGATCGAAAACACGAGCGGTCTGATCCCTGGCAGATGTCGCCAGACAGGCACCACGAACCTTTTCAAACAATACTTTCGTGATGGTACTCTTGTGGCCGTGGAGCGTGGTTAGGCAGCGACTAGTACGGGGATCCCAGAGTTTGACAAGATGATCCTTGGAACCAGACACAAGTAATCCCTTGGTAGGATGCCAATCCACACTTTTAGCATCCCATCCATGACCTTCCAGCTTGGATTCCATTTGCCCCAGTGCAAAGTCAAAGATCTTGAGGGTAGAGTCGTCGCTTGCGGTGACAAACTTGGAGTCACTTGGGCTGAATGCAAGGTCTCGGATGGGATCGGTGTGGGCGTTGATGCTCTGGACATTGTTGAAATTTGGCTGCCAATACTTGATGACTCCGTCATGATCCGCTGAAATAAGCCAGTCATCGCTGTGAGAGTATTCAAGGGCGCGAATAGCAGAATCGTGTGCCTGCATTATAGTTTCAAAATTGAAGCCCGTTCCGTTCCATAACGTAAACTCGCCACTAGTCGATGCCGTCAATAATCTTCGACCTTCTGGTGTCCATCGAACCACATTAATAGGGTGCTTGATTTTGTTAAGAGAAGAGTGAAGGTGTTTAATAGGGATGCTGTCGGCGGCTTTGGTGACCCGAGCCGCAGGAGGTAGCATCTATCTCAGAGTCAGTCATGGCTAGTATTTTTGCACAGAACGTGGCTTACATCAACGATGTAGCTGACGCTCGGTCGTTCAGCTTCACCGGTATATCCTCCTTTAAAGCTAGGAGCACGATCATGTTGCCAATGTGTGATGGTGGCGCCATAGTCAGTCACAGGTCCTGGAGTTTTAATGTCAGTATAAATTCTGAACCGATAGTCTCATTCAACCCTTTAGACTCCAATACAAAAATACCCCAGACTCTTCTCTCTCATAGCTATCGGAGGGGCCCCCTGCTTCCAGATGGAGGTAGTTGTGACCACAACGGAACTTTCAGTCTTGTTCATCTCAACCAAATCAGTCTTATGGAGCATTAAGCCTGAGTTAAGCAGATTCATCTGTTTTTCTGCCACTAGGCAGTTTGGAATGCAAACACATTAAGAGACAACTCAGGGAGCATGTGTGTATACTTACGCCTGCCTCGAACCTTGACAAATGCCCCATCTTGACCTTGACCTTGGCCTTGGCCACCACCATGATCACCACGAGGCTCATAGGCCATCGTGACAGATTTTCTTTGGAAGTTCAAGCATGCACAGTAGGTTTGACGAGAAGCGCGTCGTCGGAAGTGGGTCTTTGATGATCAAAAGGAATAGCCAATGAAATTATGACGTGGTTTGGATAGTTGAATCAAGTAAGATATGTTGGATGAGATTGAAGGCGTCTTCTCTCAGATAAGAAGTGGGAATGGTGAAATTCAGTTGACAAAGAATAAAGACGTTGCTGTTTCCCTAAGCGCGTGAGCTTTCAGGTGAAGTTCTAAGCTACAAAGCTCCAGTTAAAGCGACAATTAGCCGGTGTCTGAGCTTTGGGCTCTCTTGCCAGCTGAGTCATCATTTCTCCAAATCCCAAACCAGGTCACATGATCTTCTCCAAAACCTTAGATTCTCAACGGTTTTGATGAGATTATAGTGCTTCTATTAAACATATGCCATGGGTCAATATCCTTCGTATACCGAGTTGTTGGGGCGCAGACTTGGAACTCCACGGTTCTACCCGAGCTACGTTAGTCTCCTTGTGCCACATATCAATTTTCACCAACAGTATGCAATACAACCGCACTTTCACATGCTTTCCATCGATATCAGACGCAGAGATACGTAAAGTTGCAAGCCTTCTGGGGCCTGCACCTGTTGCCGCATATGTCCCCCCTCCCCCCTGTAGCGCCACAGGCCAGTGGCTCGGGGGAGTTCATCGATCCATTAAACGCTCAAGACGCATCGGATGTCAGGGGTGTATTTGCTCCCGGGCCCCCCTTTTAGCGTTGATGATTGCGTTTAGCCTCACTGGAAAAAAAGTCCCTGAGCTGCTAAAAACGATCAAAGCGATAGAAAGCTCAAACAGCCCCGCCAAAGCGAGGCGCCAAACTGGCTGTTCTGCATACTTGGCGAGATGCCCGGAAGACGAAGGTCATTGCGACAAGCGACGCAACAAAAACAATCAAGGTTGATTTAATTGGAAATCTCCCTTTCGCCTCCTTTTCCCCCCTCCTGTCCCTTTATATTTACATTCCTGTGGTCTGATAACCTCCTAACGTGCTCTATCTTGAAGCTCTAGCTGGTTCATTTGCTGCGACAGTGGCGTCCTCGGTACCTTATCATCCTTGCAACAATCGCCGCCACCCTTACAACTTTGACTTTAACAAGGTCGTCGTGTCTCCGTCGGCAACTCAGCTCAATTCCTTTCTTCTTTTACTTTGGTTCAATTCCTTGTGTTCTTTCGTTGTCCTCGATCAGTCTGCCGTCTCGGCAAGGCTCTTACAAGATGAATTCGACTACAGCGACGAGTATAGAAACTTCGAATGGTGCGGCCTCTGTCTCACGGCGCAGCGGCCACGACGTCACCCAACACGAACCGAACAGTCGCACCAACGGAACAGCAAAGGCAACGGCCACAGTAGGAACTCCAAAGAAGTCTGGCCAAAAGTACAGACACGTCGCTGCGGTTCACAAACAGACGAGACCTTCATGTCTGAGTCACGATTCTGATGCTGCTCCCAGCTTCATTGGGTTTCGTAATCTGATGGTCATTGTGCTTGGTATGGAAGCTACAGAGCCCCTCATCATGATGTTATGTGTTGGTTTGCTAACGCTTGGCAGTCGTTGGAAACTTGCGATTGATGATTGAGAACATTCAAAAGGTACACTTTAACTCCCATTCATCAATTGGATCGCAGAGAACTAGCTAACATGTCCCGTAGTATGGTGTCCTGATCTGTGTGAGATGTCATGATTACAGCCGCCAAGATATTTACTTGGGTCTTCTCCTTTACTTCATCATCCCATGCCACCTTCTCGCCGCTTATTTGATTGAGCTGGCTGCTGCCCAGCAGGCGCGAGGATCCCTCAAACGTGTCACTGATTCTCCCTCCGGTGGCCCTTCGGAGCAGGAACGCAAGAAGTTCCACAGGACATGGGTTGTTGTCGCATGGGCTCATCTTTTCAACATCACTCTCGCCCTGGTTCTCACCACCTGGGTTGTATACTTCAAGATCCATCATCCTCTTATTGGTACCTTGACCGAGATGCATGCCATTGTTGTTTGGCTCAAGACCGCATCGTATGCCTTCACCAACCGCGACTTAAGGCATGCTTACCTGCATCCAGCCGAAGGAGAGCGCGAGCTGGTCCCCGAACTGTACACGCAATGCCCGTACCCCCAGAACATAACTTTCACCAATCTGGTCTACTTCTGGTGGGCACCTACACTTGTCTACCAGCCCGTGTATCCTCGCACGGATAAGATCAGATGGGTCTTTGTGGCCAAGCGTGTCGGTGAAATCTTTGGCCTCAGTGTATTCATGTGGGTTGCTAGTGCTCAGTACGCAGCACCTGTCCTCCGCAACTCGCTTGACAAGATCGCATCTCTCGACCTAATGTCAATTCTCGAACGACTGCTCAAGCTTTCGACCATCTCCCTTGTCATCTGGCTTGCCGGTTTCTTCGCACTCTTCCAATCGTTCCTCAACGCCCTAGCTGAGGTCTTGAGATTTGGTGACAGGTCGTTCTATGACGACTGGTGGAACAGCGAGAGCTTGGGAGCGTACTGGCGCACATGGAACAAGCCTGTCTACACATACTTTAAGCGCCATCTGTACATGCCAATGGTCGGACGTGGTTGGAGTCCACAGATTGCCAGCTTTGTTGTCTTTTTGGTCTCAGCTATCCTCCACGAGATCCTCGTTGGTGTTCCTACACATAACATTATTGGTAAGGTCACATGCCCGATACCACCGTTGCACTGACTAACTCTCGCAGGTGTCGCTTTCCTGGGCATGTTCCTTCAGCTTCCACTTATTGCTCTGACCAAGCCGCTCGAGAAGATGAAGCTTGGCCATACAGGAAAAATAATTGGTAACACTATTTTCTGGGTATCATTCACTATATTTGGACAGCCTTTTGCTGCATTGATGTACTTTTATGCTTGGCAAGCAAAGTACGGAAGTGTCAGCAAGCAGATGCCAGCAGTCTCGACTTAGAAATCCATGTTGGTTATGGACAAAGAATTGGATACGTTTTAGCGCTGTCCGGCGAGCATGTATAGGGTATTGTCCAGATGTCTGTTTGATAGAGTAATATTGACAAGTCGTTGGTCCATCTGCACGTATGCTGGACATCGGTAACATAAGGCCGATATCAGAGGCCACTGACATGGTGAAGCTTGACGACATCTACCAAACAAGGGGGATCTTTGTTCCAACTCTCTTCCGGTACTCGACATAATCATCTTGGAAGAATTCAATAAGCTTGGCCTCCTCATGCTTGATCCTATTGCTGAAAAACATCCAAAGCACAGCCGTATAGGCAAAGAAGCAAATGATGTTGCCCATCACTAACTGTGTTCCCAATCCCCAATAAAAAAATCCAAAGTAACTGGGATGGCGGAACACGGAGTAGATGCCTGTAGTGACCAGCTCGTGGGAATCCTTCTTCCTGGTTTGGACATGATGGTTGAAACTAGCGCCTGCTTGCAACATAGCTACTGAGCGAACGTATTGCCCAACAATGACCATGGTAAGACCAACCCCTAGAAGGAAGGGGCCGGTGCCAAACGGTGCCCAGTGTCGTTCAGGGAAGACGAGATTGACAAAGGCGCATTCAATGAACGCAGCTGAGTGCGCTATGGCATAGGATGGCCAGTTTGCAGTGAGCAGGAAACTTCCAATGCTAGCCACAAGCGTGTTCTTTTCTGCGGTGGTCCAGAACTCGAGGAAGTGGAAGGCCGAGAGGGCAAACAGGAAGAAGGGGACACGCCAAACAGGGCTGGACGTAAAGAACAGAATGACTCCCATAGCAATCGCACTACAAGCCAAAGCAATACCCAGGCAAAAGGCTCGAAGAGCGATGCCAGAGAGTGACTTGGGTTGGCCTGCAAAGTAGGGTTTCAGGATCATGAGCTCATCCAAAGATCGAGAACTGCCGGAGGAGGAGTCATGATGAGCATGCGATGCTCGATGATGAGCAGGTGAGGGGTTGAAGTTGACAGCACGATCACCTGCAATCGGAGGAGATTCAGACATTGTTCTTTTGGATGAAAAGTCAGAGAATAATCTATACGATCTCATGAAGTCTTCAGGGGGGGGTTGAAACTCGATGAAAGATTGAATGATAAGCTAAACGTACACTTTTGAAGGGAAGAGCTGGCGAGCAGGAGAGAAAGCGTCGAAACTCGCTTTAGGAACTAAATAAAGAAATGACAATTTATTATTCAGAAGGCGTGTTGGCCCTCGACCCGTATGCGGCGTCTGCAGTCTTGGATTGTGAGGCAGAGAACAATATCAAGAGAGTTGGCCTAAGCTCATGAGTTGGGTTCTGAGCTTTAGCGGATGTATCCACCTAAACATCCACTTCCAGGTGGGCTCCAGGGTGGCTAGAAAGCGAGGTACCATTAACTCACGGTACTTGAGTGTGCAATCGAGGGAAGGACTGAGATATCTCTAGGAGCACAGCAACTAGCTTTAGGCGTTAGGGGAAAATATGGCCAGTCCCTTTTAGCATCTAAGTTCTATTGATGTTTTTTTTCTGGGTTGTTTATCATAAGGGGGCTGTTTTCAACTTCTCACCCTCGGTATTTTTGCTTTGAACCAAAAATGAAAGAGGTACCTTGAGATAAGGGGTACTTGAGGGTATAATACCACCAACGCTGTACCTAATTGATGTTTGGAACAATGTGACCTATAAAGCTGATACAAGAGAGAGATCAGAAGACGCCTTTCCGTGATCAAATAGGCTAGCCACCTAGGTGATAATATTTATCAAGCTTGAAGTATGGGAGACTCAAGTCTGCCCAGACATGGGAGCGGAACTATCTGCAGAAACAATGGGTATATTAATATAAACAACGCTATGCAACGATGCCCTAACCTATAATCTACCAAACACCGTCACTTGCTTTTCTTCTATCATGTATCACTGTATGGCTGTAGTTGATGGTGTGTAATTGATCTCTTGCCCAGAGCGAACACAACTTCTCAACTTGAAGCCATCGACTCCAAGCCAAGTTTCAAACAATTACCTTATGCAGAATAAAATATATGGCCTCTCCAGTAGCCTGAGTTGAAATGTAACCTTCGCTCATCGTGAACCTTACACGGAAAGCATCCGGCCAAGTGTCATCGCGGGCTATTGGCAGATATGATGTACGACAACTGATCTCCAGCGCAAGGTGAACTATTGGGCGTCTGGTACTCTCTCCTAAAGTCCACCCTGTATCGAAAAGGAAGATATGATGAGTACCAGTACGTTGATAAATCCCCACGTGCAGGGAATCCAAGTGTTCATCTCGTAGTATCCCGCAGAATAGACAGCCCCAAGTCTGATATACTGTTAGCGCGTGTGAGTTGCAACGGTTGAAAATACTGACACTAATCCAACGATGCTTCCTGCCATGACAGCCTCAAGCCCGGCGGTGAGAAGGTAAATGACGGGTACTGCCCACAGGTATCTCCAGGATGACTTCTTCCACCCATGGGTAAACATGGCAATCAGTACCGCACCCATATGGAAGCACGCGTAGATGATTATTGTCCATAGTAGAGTGAATCGCCAGACATCGAGGATGTAGTAGAGGGTGAATCGTTTATCTGCGGTGGTGTCATATAGAGTCTTGACGTTCAGGGACGGGAAGCGCGGCGTTTGATAGTCTGACGGAGGAGTGTTTGGCAGTGCCATCTGTTTTGATATTGTTAGTGCTCTATTCTGACAAAACAGGAATTATTTAGACATACCCTGCCATAATGGAGGCTGCAACAGCTCTCAACGTTGATTGATTATTGCGGTGTCGTTGCAAATGGAATTGGTATGATTATGGTTAAGCTATGGAGTGGTGGAATGGTCTGCGACAGGGGACAGGGATGCTCTGATGGAGCTGAGTGCCCCAGAACGTCATGCGCAGGCCTCGGCAAAAGGCCGTAAAGTCGGCATGCGCAACCGCAACCGCGACCGCGACCTCGGATCTGCCTGCCTTCATCTTCAATCGGGATCCATCCATCAGCTTTCTATAGACGACTAACTTCCCTCCATTTTGCAAACAGCCCGAATGCGTCGATATGTCTTCCGATAGACTCCTCAGAACAGTCCTACAGCATTACCCAGACGTCCACGATGCCGCAAAAACGGAGCAGATTATCGGCTCAACAACACATCTCCTCACCGAGCTTACAAACCCTCTGAATCTCGGCCTTCTCACGTCACAATTGTTGACGGCCCCTGCGATCTGGTTTCAACCGGGAGGCATTCGAACTTCCGTTCGAGTTATCAGCATATACAATACTGCTGCTGCGCGCATCCACAACTATGAAGTCGCCCATCGCGATCGGAAAGAACCCCATGAGGGCGGTGGACTGGGATGTGAGGAATGGGCGCGCGCTGTTGTAAAGGGAGCGGACGATCGATCAAGGCGGTGGCAACACCTTCTGGTTCTGACTGGTGTTCTCATGGGAATGGAGTCCAGCAATCGCCAGTCTCTGTCGCGTGGTATGCGGAATACTCTTGAAGAGGCGGTGGTGATGGCGGCGAATCTAGCGCTTGAGAGTCGCGAACAGGATGGCCCAGTTGCAGGCGCGTCGATTGTCATGGCTTTAAACTTTGCCTTCCCGTTGCTGTCGGACTTCCATAGGAGTCTCATCAACTGCAATGCGCTGCTGCCTCTTATTGTATGGACAGTTACTGCTGAGGAGGGACTTGACCACGGCCAGTTCCTGGCTTCGATCAGCTCAGAGGTTGTCGAATCGCCAAATCATTTTCTTGCGTGGTCACCAAATACACCCTCGTTCCGATTCATTCAAGAATTGGATGGGCGACCTACTTTAGCCAACATGGGGCCCTTGGCAAAGCTTGCTGGTTATGCTGTCCAACAAGCAACTGATACACAAGCTGTGATTGCCGCGCAAGATGCTCTTGTTGCCTTCAGTAGTAGAGTGTTGGATACTTGGAGGTTGAACCGTTTGAGCGACATAGACCCAGCGTTGGAGGGCAATGTGCTCACCCCAGAGACCATCACAAGCACTTGGCCAGTCCTCTGGAACTTACTTAGAAAGCTCATGTTTGGAACAGTCGCCATTCTCCAGGCAATTGTCTCGCGAAGTCTTCTCGACCCGCGCATGCTTAACGATATGGCCGCCCCTATTATTGCGGCCAAGTCTCTTCGCATTCTGCGCGACATCTTCTTTATTTCGTCAAGGAATGGCAACAACGCATTCCAAGTCTATAACTTCACATATCTGACGTCGATCGACTCTCTTTCGCGCAGCGCCCCTGCCTGTCACCACTTCCTAGAGGAGTTCCGACCTTCTGAGCATGCATCAACGTCCACCACATATCTGCAAAGAACGTTGGACTTGTTCTACCTCAACATCTCTGAACATCTACCACTCACCTTACCAACTGATGCATGCGATGCTCTAATAATAAAGCCAGCAATTGCATACATTTCCCACGAAGGGCCTACAACACAAAACATGGTTGAGATCTTTGAATCAGCGCATAGTGCCATTCTTTCAACCATCTCGTGTCCTCAGCATAGTCCTCTCACCATCGAACTTACACCATTCTATATCGCCCTGCTTTTCAACTCATTCCCCCAACATATCTCATCTCGTCAGTTCCGGGTGGCCTTCAAGACTGTCATGCAGATTGTATCGCCCCCGTTTCCCATTGCAGAGTTGGAACCGCATCTTTCAGAGACTTTGTTGGAGATGCTTCACGCTTCCATATCCACAGCGCCGACGAGTGTGCTCCCTCCTACAGCCGACATTGTTTCACAAGCCGCGATGGAAGAGACCCAAGAGGAGCGTCATTCTCAGCAGAGTTCCCTTGCTTTAGCTCTAGTTGATTCACTTCCATATTTACCGCTTCCTCTAGTGGAAGAATGGTTCACGATTGCTGCTCGGGCCATGAATGAAATTGAGGACCCCTCACTACGAGAACCGGTCAAGCAACGATTCTTGGAGATTCTCGTTAGTGGAGAGCTAGACGTGGAGCGAGCAGCCATTGGGGTAGCTTGGTGGGGAACTCGAGGAGGCCAAGAACTTATTCTTAGTGGAAGTACGGAACCTGCCATGATGAGCGGCGCGCTTCCTGGACCTGATAGATCGAGCCGACTATGAAAATGGCATCCCTTGGCACAATTTTACCATTGAGTGTGTATATGCACAGTTCTGAACGAAGGTCAGCAAGTGTTTTTTTGCTGCAGGGCTCTGGATATGCTTGTTTCACGTTACATCGAGTATCCAAAATTAACTCAAACGACATTTATTTCGCGACTACAGTTCCATCTTGGAATGATGACGTTGTGGAACAGCTCAATGGGTTTTGGGTTGAGCTGATCACCTAAGTATAGTGGAAAACCCCGCGACAACATTCTGTTCTGGATACACAGATATCGGGCATGTTGCCGTGAGCCTTGATGCAGTTGTGTCATTCCAGTTATAGTCTCTAGCCTCAATAGGCGATATGTGTTCGAAGCAGATCGAGATGGACTAGGAATTGGGTGTCTATCTTGAAAGGACCCGGACACGCCGGACGACGATAGTTCACTGAGAGTGGGCAATCACCGCACGTGCGGAGACGGAGTACCTATTGGACAGGGCACGAGTTGCCTGCCCAGAAGTACATATGTCTTAGCTTGAATATGCTTGTGTGGTGGTCTGAGGAACACCGAACAGCGAAGCGGTGTTGGCCTGCCATCAGCCAAGCAAGACAATACATATTTGAGCTGGGATAAAGATGAAGATTGCAGGTTATACCCAGCTATTACAAGATAATACAACATTAATAGATATGGAAATCCGGGAATTCATACGTCAAGATCAAGGAACAAGCTACAGATAAGCAATTGACAGGACGGTTTGCCAAGGCAAGGGTCCAGGGAAGCGGGGTTGCTATCCTCTCACCATCAAGTTTGAAGACTGAACAGCTGTTCTGGAACTTGAAATTGAGCGGGGAGTTAAGACAAGGTTACTAGGCCCGATTCCGTGCGCGATCTTTGACTTAGACCCCGGCTTGGCAAAAGAGGGGATGTCACTCAGACAACTCCACCCTAAGATGCCGATTCTTCCTCAAGCGCCCACATTTTGCTTCAGCTTGTGTTGTCTCGCGAAGCTTACGGTCATGGCTCATGTCCGTCACTCTTCGGTCTTCTTTGGTCTGAGTTGATCGCATGGGTCCTGAGGATCTGGACTCTTCTTCTTAGACCGCAAGTTGATTCTCGACGCCGATAGCTTGGTACCGGTACCGCTCAAGGCTGGCATAGCCACAGTCCGTGGAGCCTACATGTCAGCTCGTCCAGGTTCCGGGACCTGATATGGACCCTGTCAAGCTGGGTCGCGGAGGGCCGGTTCATGTCATGTTTGGCTTAGCGTGGGCCTGTTAGATCAAGGCTAATGTGCCTTTCAGACAGATCACTGGCCTGTACGTATCCTGAACTATCTCATCACGAACCACAGACATGACGACACCAGACAAGACAAGACAAGACAAGACAAAGGAGACGCGATGATCGAGCCAATTGCTTGCAGAAGAGGCTGATTCGTGGGAATGTACCACCTGGCTACTAAACAATGCACAAACAACAGGTTTTTATCCAAAAGTAAATAGCACATACAATACAGCAAGTGATAGGCATTGGAGGGACCCGAGTATCACTCCTGCTATCTGATTGATTGCTTGGCAGGGTCTATCGCAGGAGCTTATTCTAAGGACAGTCGCGTTACAAGAGTCCCAGGAATCTGATCACCCGCTTCAAATTCCCAGCTCAAACCTAGCTTTAGGTTAGGTCCACAGTAGAGTGCTGCATGGTACGGCTACATCATGTAGCTCAGTCAACGCGCGTTCCTAGTGGGACATGATCATATTGTCGCAAGATACCAGGAGGAAATATTGCCAAATAGAAGGTCTCACATGTGCCAGGGTACGTACAGTACATGGGGTCTCCGAGCTAAACACCTGCTAACTAGTCTATGCAGCTTCAGCTTTCTAAGACAAGGTCCATGCCACAATGGAACAACGGCACGTCATTCCTCTCCGTGATGGGGGAGGGGCAGCTTAACCCACACGCCGGAGGGCGCTTGAGCTCAAGCTGGAGGGGATGATGGGAGAAGAGGAAGCTTCTCTCGGATATTAAATTGAAGCTGTGCCCTCTCGTATTCACATCACACTTCCTTCATACTCTCATACCATCTCATCTATCTATCTATCTATCTATCTATCTATCTATCTACTCTTTAAACACAACCCCCAACCAATCATCATGTCTGACAACTACGGAAGTGACAGCTACGTATGCGCGCTCTCCCTCTCCCACTTTGATCCTTCATGAAGCTAATACTCTCTGAAGGGCTCCAGCCGTCGCGACAACGACAGCTACGGTGACAACGACAACACCTATGTATGTCTTTCCCACAATATCTCTAGTAGACTCAAGCTAACACAAATTATAGGGCTCCAGCCGTCGTGATAACGATAACGATAACTCCTTTGGCTCGTCGCGCCAGGGCAATGACGATAGCTATGTGAGTTTTTCAGCCCTTTGACTTTGGACATGCATATACCAATACCTCCAGGGCTCGTCTCGTCGCGATAACGACAACACTTTCAGCTCCACTGGTGGCTCAGGTCTGAGCGGCGGCAATGACAACTCCTATGTAGGTGTTCTTCAGTCACTCTACACTCACATGTTAATGGTGTCCAGGGCTCATCTCGCCGCGACGATGACAACAGTTACGGCTCTGGCCTGAGCGGTGGCAATGATAGCTATGCAAGTCTTTCACTCCCTTAACTTGCACATGCTAACAATATCCAGGGCTCCAGCCGCCGTGATAACGACAACACTTTCAGCTCTACTGGTGGCTCAGGCCTGAGCGGTGGCAACGATAGCTATGTAAGTCTTTCACTCCTTCGACTTGCACATGCTAACAACATCCAGGGATCTAGCCGCCGTGACAATGATGACGATAACTCCTTCGGCTCGTCACGCCAGGACAACAACCAGAGCTCTTATGGATCTGGCAACAATGATAGCTATGTGAGTGTCATCCAGTATCCTTTCCTCTTCTATACTAATAACATCTAGGGCTCGTCACGCCAGGACAACAACCAGAGCTCTTATGGATCTGGAGACAATGATAGCTACGCAAGTATTCTTCAGTACTCTCTCCTCCCACATACTAACGACGTTCAGGGCTCGTCACGCCGTGACAATGATCAGAGCTATGGCTCTAGTCGTGATAATGACAATCAGTCTGGCGGTCTCCTGAGCAAGGTCAAGGACAAGGTTGAGGACAAGCTCAAGGGAAACAAGAACCGTGACGACAACGACTACTAATTCTAGCCGGGGGAATTCTCAGCAAAGTTAGCCAAGGCAATTTGTCGGCAAGGTGGTTAGGGAAATCTATGGTCGAGCTATGTCAATTGAGAGTAGTATAATGTTTGTTTTTGCAATGAATCCCTCAATCATACTATTTGGATAAAGAATTTGCCATAAAAGCACATGAAACAGTTAAGCACTCAGGCCTAAGGTTTTAGGTAAATTATCCTAATCTTTATGATACTCTTGCCTATTCTTACCTTAATCCTGATTTTTAGCAGCTATTTCCAGCTAGTGGATGACATGGCTTTGGTAGTTCTGGTATAACGTTAGAGACTTAAACCGGAACTGGAATTGGCTGTAAGCCTTGCTGATCATCCGGTAAAACTTATCAGGGGATTTTTGGTAGGCCTGTTCAAGTTGGATGCAGAGCTTTCTTTTATTAGCCATTGTGCCAAATCGCACCCGGTGGCGCTCAAGAGGTAACTAGGTCCTCGTTATCAGAGGTATCATTGTCGGAACTCTTGTCTCGGGAAACGTCGCTGTCAGATATCTTAGGTCTAGAGGGCTTGCTCTTATTAACCTTAGTTTTAGAGCGCACCCGGTGGCGCTCAAGAGGCAGATCATCATTGTGTCCCTACAGAGAGTAAGATCGTAGAAGAATGGGTCGCCCAAGGAAAGGAGTTGCCAGATATACTTCCCTTGCAAACTCGTTCAGAAGGCCCACCAGTATTCCACGACAAAGTCTTCTGATATGGTTGGGAGGGTGACCAATACCTAAATCTTTAAGAATACGATGTCCCAGATATCGATTTAACATATTGAAGATATTTAGGGTCTGGCCTTAATTTATTCTGGTATTCTTATGGCTGATGCCCTAGCTGTGAAATAAGAGAAATAAATTTGGGAAAGGTGAAAGAAGACAGAAAGAAGAAGGCAGAGAAATAAGGTTGGAGGATTTAGTATTATTATCAAATTACTCTTAATAGATATAGCTTTCCCATGGATTTCCTGTAACCAGCTTACTCTTACTAGAGATAGCTATCAATTTAATTATTATTATTATTATTCTTCTTTATAAAGATCACTTTTCTTATATATAACAAAAAAGAAATAAAGGGTAGAATATCTCGGTATATTATTATATCTAACTCAAACCCCTGGTTCAGCCAGCTTCTTTTCAACCTTGACAAAAATCGCTCCATCCGTAACACGCCCCTCACAATCCATGAGATGCACAAACCGATATCCATGTCCCAGTCTATCAAGCCTCATACAAGCCCAAGCCGCCAAATCATCCCTTCCAATTTCATCATCACGCACTGTGAACCGCACCCATGAAAGCTCATCTACAATGTGCGGCACGGGGGGAAACTCAAGACGTTCACCGGCGAAGTCAACCATGTTGCCTCGATGCGTGCGTGTGCGGGCCTTGTATTCGCCCTCACGCTCGTGGCCTCCGTTGGGAACAGGGCCGCCGTGGAACTCATCGGGCCCTTCGACGTGAAGCTCGACTTTGACGTAGGGCTCGAAGCCGCGGGTGGTGGTGTCGCCTGGTGGGAGGGGGATGTTCTGAGCGGCGAGGACTGTGATTATGAGATGAAGGGATTTGCGGACGATGGTATTGCTAGCTTCTTGGTCATTGAGGCTGGGCCGATAGCCTGGAATAGTTGTTAGAAACACGATTGCAGCGAGAGCAGATATCAGATGAGTACATACCTTGAGGTTTAAGGACATATCCTCCTGTTCCAGCAAACATGCCCTCATTAAGCATCATACCCTCATCCCACCTCTGCCAATTCAACGCAACAACCTGGATACCCTTTCGCCAGAAGACAGAAGGGTCCAAGTTCGAAGATCCTATTCGTAGTCCCCAAGGATAAGTCCTCATGAGAAAGTGCCGGTTGTGGTTGAATAGATCAGATGCTTGCTTCTCATGCACATCAATAACTTTCTTCTCGGACAGGGAGAAGATATGCGTGGGCATACCAGCCTCGGGCTGTGTCAGACTCTTGAAAGACACACCTCGGGCATGGAAACCCATACGACTCAACTCCTGTATAATTTTCGCGAGCTTTTTTGGCGGATCTCCAGCCTGAGTGCCTGCAATTGGTGCCCGATCATCCTCCTCGCTCTCCTCCAGAGTAGCATCTACACCAGGCGGCACATACTTGACCTTGACAACGATCTTGCGACGTATTTCATCTGGGCTTGGCAGAGAATCAGGGTCGTTCTCAGGCTCGGGTACAAGAAGTCCCTCCCAAACTTGCTTCATAATGCGAACCATGCATTGCTGCTGCTCCTGATTGCAGTGGACTTCGAGAGAGACGATGACAGGCAAGTCGCTAACGACAAAGGCACTCTCGCGAATAGCCTCACAAACAGCACGGAAAGAAATTTCCTTGGTCAGGGTGTAGCCGTGAAGGACTCGGGGCTCGACTATAGCGGCTTCGGGCTCCTCCGTGGACTCGGGGTCGGCGTTGGGGCCGGTCTTGTCACCAGAGGCGGGGGTAGAAGACTCATCCTTGTCACGAATGCTCGTCTTTGCGAGCTTATCCTTAAGTTTTCCAAAAGTGCTCCTCTTTTTGGTCTTCCTCACGACTTTCCTCACGCCTCTCTCTTCATCGCTGCTAGAAGGACTGCTTGTGCCCTCAGGATCAGACTCATCGCCATCCCAGACATCAATCTCGATACAACGGCCACCACGCAGCAGAGTCTCAGTGTAAGGCCTGGTAGAACTATCGCTGGAGAGTTGGTTTCCAGTGAGGTAGGTGTTGTGGCTGGAGCTGATGAAGTAAGAGGAGAGGGGATATGTGAGGTCCTGAGGTTTGGGCGGGGTTGTAGCAGCTGCATGGGACGACGTCATCCAGGCTATGAAGCCATCTAGATCGAGGTGGTCTCTGGCGAGGAGTTCTTGAACAGTGGGTGAAGAACCATCGTCCTGTTGAACATCTTTAATAAAAGAAGCGAGTCGCTCTTTGCTCCACGTCTTGTCCTCTCTATCAGCTAGAGACTGAAATAGCTTGACGAGTTGGCCGCTGACGATGGGGTCGACGCTGGAGAGGGAGCGAGTAACTTCGCTGGCACCGCCGCCAGCCTTGAGCTGCTCCTGAGCCATAGTTTTGTTATGGTGATGATGATGATAATTTTGGTTTGATTTCTTGTGTTTTCGAGACTTTGAAGAAGTAAGAGAACGAAGAGAGCGGAGAAAAGAGAGGGCGATTAAGTGGTGCTGAATTCGTGAGGTTATTCGCTGTCGTTGAGTCTGGGCCTGACCCAGAGCCATAGGCTGTTGGCCTCTGCTGGAGTCTTGAGCTGTAACTAGCCCCTGCATTGGATGTCTGCCCGGGCTACAAAACCTCATGCACCTCTAGTTACTCCGTAGAACATAGAACATTGAATAGGATAAGTAAGATGACACAAAACAGGATTTCTTGAGGTTACTGGTTGTCGATAAACTGGCTACTTCTTTGATTTACAGCTAAATACATATACACGGCCTAATTAAATCTTACAAGGGCGCCTTGCTTCTTCCCGTCCCTTCATCTGAATCGTCCAAGCTCCCACAGGCAGCTCATTATTAACAGCTTCAGCTTCAGCGTCAGGCCCACTAGAAAAACTTCCAAGACCCCTAGAGACCCCTTGTTTGCCCCACTGACTAACATGGATGGAAGAGGCAACACAGCCATGACACGGACGGTCCAAGGAAACGTGAACAGCTAGCTAGCTAGTAGGTAGGTATGTTGCTTGGCAAACATTGTTGATGTGTATCAGATATACGTACGTAGATGGGCTGAGATGTTTCTCCAATAATTGTCACATGTTCAGTAATTGGCTAATCCGTACAGAGTACGGATAGAACAATGACAAAGAATTCAAGGCACAGAATACTATTTTTAGTCTGTACCTACTCAGCTGGAACCAGGTGTCACCTCGTAAATCACAACCTTGTTTGGTTTCATCATTCGATCACCAAAGTTCGAACAGAAATCAATCCGTGATTGCATTGCCTCAACAGAGGCTTAGGGAATTTCCCCAAGGTACACGGCTCAAGTAGCCAAAGATTACCATAATTTCTATGTCCTATCATAAATCTCAAGGGATACGCACCAAACTCCTACCCAAGTATAAATACACATACGCTCAAATCGATCGAGTGTCTTGTCAATAAAATCATAGTACTCTTTTTGCTGAAAATCCCAATAATATGAAGCAGCTAGGAACGACCTTGCTAGCTGTCTCGACTCAAGGAGGCTTGTAGTACATATACTTGCTAGGCTATCACAATAACCCTCGACTCTTATCGGCTTGTCTCTCGCTTATCCTCTTGTCCAAAAACTCCTCCAGATCAACATGCACTCTTAAGCCCTTTGAAGTCATCCTCTCAAAGATGCTCTTCAGCTCTGAAGAATCCATATTTCGATTCAATGTGAGGAAAGCCTCCATCATGACATCCTTGGACCAGGGACAATGCCTCAGCGCCCGAAACAAGACATTCTTGGCTTTTGGTCGCAATTCTCTCTGGGAGCTGCAAAACCTGATAAAGTTGACCCATAAAGACGTGTTGAACTTGCAGGCATCGCTTGACACGGCGTGCTCGAAAGCTGCCTTCGTTGTGTTAACGTTTCCACGTTCAATCTCGTGATGGATGGCGAATGTTCGACTGCTCAAGCAATCCTGAGCGGGAGTCAGGACTGTTTCGTGCAAAAGTGTTCTCGTCTCGTCGATGACGCGAAGGCTGGAGTCAGCCCATTCAAAGAGCGATAAGAATATGGTGTTTCTGGGAAAGTACGCCAGAAATTTCTTCAGTTGCTCGAGTAGATACGCACGGCGAAAGGGACTGTTCTGTTAGCAAGAGTCCGTCAATATCTAGACTTGAACTCACCCCTGTGTTGCGTGCAAGTACAATAATCTTGTCGCAAATTGTAGGATTCGCTCATGAGCTCGCGATGCTTGGTAATCTCTAGATTTTAACCCCAGAGATACCCTTTGTACTGTCTCTATAGCAGCCGATATGCATCCTTGGGAGGCTGACATTGGTTCCGTAGATCCCTCTGCAGTCAAGTAGGACAACAGAACTAGACATTCAGTGAGGGGCACGGCATCATCCAGGTTCCCTCCAGAGACAAAGTCGCTCATCATTGAAGAAAAGGTCTGGTGAGCTTTGAGAATGTGCGTTGGCGATATTTCAGCGGCTTCTGCAGATTTTCGTAAAACCTCGTCCGCAGAAGAGCATAATCTTTGAACTGCCAGCTTTTTATCGCCTCCTTCAAGCTCCATCCACGCCCATGTCCTCCAAAGTGCAAATGAGTCTGCTGTGGGTGACTTTTGGAAAGACAGGTTAGTATTTGACTTGTTTAACCACAGAACGAAATCATAACTCACCGATTCAAGCTTAGTCGCTGATGACAACACCTTGCAAGCAACTTCGCGGTTATTGTTCGCATGCTCAGCAAGCGCGTATGCTCCATATAGATTGAGGTTGGTCGGGAATCGTTTCAGCAAGGCTTTTGCTGCTTTTTTGACACCGGTGTCATCTTGCCTGACACTCAATGCCAGATAATATGTGGCTAAGCCTCCAAAATTGGCATTATGAACTAGTTGCTTCATTGCATTGGTCACAAATCCAAGCTCAACGTCATCGTCTTTATCCTTCAACGGTAGGTAGGAGAACCAGTCTCCTTGAGAGAACAGCACATCAGGCGCTTCCGAAACACAAAGAGGCTTCTGGCAGAAAGCCGGTGGCTTGCGTTGAATCTCAGTTGGATCCTCATCTCCAGTAGAGGGTGCGGGGGTTTTGGGCTTCATCTCTAACCCAGAAAAAGCAAGGAACTGATCATGATATGCCTCCTCAGTCCAGTGATCAGACCAAAACGTGGGTGGAAACCCAAGGAATATCAAGAATGCATCTAGCAATTGATTCTGCACAGCTGGCAGGATACTTCTTGGGACGGTGAAGAGGAGTGGTTCTATATCAGAGAACATAACCACTCTGAATGGATCATCTTCTGTTCCTTCATCCATAGTTCTTGCAGGGACTCTGGCATTTTGTGCTCGATAGCTTTCAAGAGTTGCCCATCGCTTATAGTCATCCCTAGACTGGTTCTCAGGATCATTGCTACCTTGCAGAGGTTCAGGGGCGTCACCTGTTCCGCCATCTTTCACAAACTTTGCCCAGCCAAGAGCATCCACCTCTCCGATTCGAGGGACCTCACTCTCCCAGAAGTCACGAAGAGATTCGAGGGCTGCACTCTGGTCATCCAGCTGCACTGGCCGAAATAAATTGAGCTCAAAGAAAGCCTGCCAGGTTGCGACTGCAAGCTCCTTGTATCCAGAGTCATGGATGAATCTGGTAAGTCTGAGGAAGACATAAATAGCTTCCCGGAAGTCTTCGGGCACGATGTTTGGCCGAGAAACGATGTTGCGTAATCTATGAAGGTGCATTTCCTTGACGGCATCAAAATGGAAAGCAGAAATATTGGACATGGCAAAGTCAAGATGGGTCTTCCACAGCGTGAAGCTTTTGTCCTCGTCACCTCGCAGGTCATTCCACTTCTTGGCGGCAACCTTGCTATTCCATACTTTGATTCCCTCACGCATGAGAGGGACCAGTACCCGAATGCGATCTGGAGGACTTGAAACGTTGGACAGTGCTGATTCAAGCATGTGAAGCTTAATCTCGGCGAAACTGTGTACCTCAGCTTCGAGTGCTTTATGATCAACATCCTCGCCTGCTCTCAAGAGAGCATCTTGGTGGTTCGCCAGCTCAAGCCATGCATCTATATCATCGGGTTGGTCTTTTACACGTCTCGAGAGCTGAATTGACTTCCACTTCAGAGGATTGTTCTGATCAAGATCAATATGCTCTGCAGGCGTGTCGGATTCAGATTCCAAGTCGCTGTCATCATATTGACGCGGCTTGGCTTTACCTTCTATTGAACGATAAGTCGGCTGTTCCTCGTCGTCTGAAGAATCAGAAGCTCGGTGTTCAAGCTTGCGCCTCTTCGATGAACTTAGTGCTAAAAAGTCACCATCCTCTTCATCTTGAGCATCGTTCTCTTGCTTGCGGATTCGCAACGGAGTAGACCTCACACGCCAATTCTTGGAGCGTAGACCATCTTTTTCTTTGAAGGCGTACGAACCCTCGCCAGGCATACGCAGACTAAACTGATCCCTAGGTCCATCGCGGTGGATTACGAGGCGACCTCGAGTGCCAAGAACCTTGCCATAACCATCGCGATAGTAAGCGGGGACCTGAGAGCGGTCAATATTTCCGTATCGGATGATTAAGGGGTCGCCTTTAGTGTCAATAATGTACAGACGCGATGCACCATTCCTGTCGCGCGCAGGTTTGGTAAGCGGGCGGTGTTCCAGTGCTTCTGAATGGCTAGTCCGTAATCTCTCCCGATGGCGGTCGTGAGAGTCCGTACGATGCTTCTTTGATTGGTGACGATCGCGATGCGAATCAGAGTGTTGATGACTTCGCTTCCTCCTTGAGTCTCTCTCCCGTTCTCGCTCTCGCTCTCGCCCCGCGTCCTTACCAGGGAGGCTTGCGGCTATGCTCTGATCCTTATCCTTGGGTCTGAAAGAAGAAAACTTGGGAGCTTTCAAATCGGAAGCCTCGGGTTTCGACTTGAAAGATGCGAATTTGGGTACTGTAAGCTTGGTGTCATCATCCTTGTTGGACATTGTGCTGATAGGTCGACAAATTTTTCGTTATAGCCTTATTATCATGGCTTAGAGTTTGAGTCTATTTGGAGAAGACTTTGAAGATTATAGATTATTAGCTGTCGTTTTGGAAGAGAAAAGTCGAGGTCAGGTTCTTTAGAAGCAGTACAATATCTTGTAAGTTGAGTGAATGAGTGAAATGGCCAGCCTCAACCTCCAGCCACAATGTGGGCAAATACAGTGCCATATTATATACGACACTGTCTCTAAATCATACTGTAACTAATCGTTCGTCTTACATATAAATTATTAACTTCCATTTGATATTGCCATGATACGATATCTGACCAAAGCCATAGTTAGGTAAACAAACAGGTCTGCGTCTGCCGCTGATGTTCAATTCATACAGGTAATTCTTCTCGTGCTCTCGTACCTGGAAGGATCATCATGGAGGGCTCAATCTCAAGACAAGTGTCAGCATCCCCTGAGCCATCTTGTCCGTGTCCGTCTTACGATCTAAGCAATCCAATCGAATGAAAGCGAGAATCAGCAACTGGCACTGCATGCGGCTGTAATAATACAATGCGTCAGCCCTAAGGACGGGTTTGTCCAGTAAACCAAGGGTGCATCATCATATCATCGTATGCAACGGCCGCTATACCTACCTGTCGAATTTCGATGTTGCCCAATTGAACTAATAGTCTAAACTGCACTACTGTATCTACTCGCATTTTGTTCGCTAAAAACCCCTACAAGATGAAAGATGGAAGATAAATGGTTGGGCTGTGGCGTTCACCTTTGAAGTGGAGGTGACACTGTCCTTTAGCGGACTTTGGGAGTGGAGGGGCCGTGCATCTTATTAAAACTCCCCAGTCGGTACTGTAGCTGGAGGTCTGCCCCTCGCTAGCAATAAGTTTATCTACACTCCAGTCACTCCCTCTCGCCATGGATTTCTCCCCTACAGCACTCGTTACCTACTTCGCTTTATCTGTCTCGACTCTCATTGTTGGTTGGATCATCATGGGTTTCTTTGGCGGCAACAAATTCCCCGTTGAGGGCAAGGTACGCACCTTTCTGTAACTTCTCATGAGACGTATAGATATAAAGCCAAGCTAACAATACCTCGAGACAATCCTCATCACTGGTGCATCCGAAGGCATGGGTCTCAGTGCGGCCACTCAATTGTCTGCCAAAGGTGCAAACATCGTCCTCGTCTCTCGTAGTACCAGCAAGCTCGAAACGGCTCTCTTTGCTGTCAAGGTTCGCTATCTTTCCACCATCCTTATAATCACACGCTGACTTGACCTCAGGCTGCAGCCAAAAACCCCCAGACGCAACGCTTTCATTACATCGCCGCCGACGTCTCCACCGATTCATACGCTAAACCTCTCCTTGACGAGGTCATCAGCTGGAACAATGGTCAAGCCCCCGATATCGTCTGGACCATTGCAGGATTTTCCTACCCCGAATTGTTCGTCGACATGGAAATGAAGTCAATGCGGCAACATATGGACGTAAACTACTGGGGTACAGCTGAGATGGCACATGCTATTATGCGCGAATGGCTCGCTGTTGGCAAACCTGTTGAGAAAGAGCCCAAGCACCTCATCATGACTGGAAGTGTCTGCGCCTGCTACTCTCCTCCAGGATACACCCCCTACACTCCGTCAAAGTATGCAATGCGAGGCCTGGCTGAATGCATCCAGCAAGAAGTCCTGCTCTACCCCCAGAATGTTCAAGTCCATCTGGTTCTGCCCGGCACTATTCTGTCTCCTGGCAACGTCCGCGAGAATGAGGGCAAGCCTGAGATCACCAAGGAAATTGAGAAGGACGACCCTCAGCAAACTCCTGATGAAGTCGCTGCGCTCGCCATCAAGGGCCTCGAGGCTGGGCAGCATCACATTACTGTCAACTTCCTTGGCCACCTCATGAAGTGGGGATCCTTCGGTGGTGCCCCCAAGAACAGTTTCCTTGATGTTCTTGGAACTTTTCTTGCTATAGTTGTCTGGATCTTTGCTCGCCCTATTATTGACCGACAGATCAAGAGCCATGGCAAGAAACACGGCCACCCTAGCTTGTACAACAAGAAGCCCTAGAGGCCCTAGTCGCTTGGAATGCGTCGTTGGGCTACAAAAGAAAGCAAAGAAGAAAGAGAGAGAAGAGGTCAAAGTAGTGATTAGAGATACCCATTAATAATAATAACCAAGTCCACTGTTCTTTTCTGATCTCTATTCGCGTGGTATCTATCAATGTCTATAATCTTCATTTATACGCCGCTCCATTTTCCAAATTTGGTGTATGACTTGAACATTTCCTTCACAATGGCACGTCCGCTTCCATCCATGGCGTCGTTTAGAATCCTTCTCACCTCGGGGGGTGTAATATCGAAGATAGAGTTCATTGCCGGCTCAAGAGCTTCTCTTACTCGGCGCGGTACATCAGCCTCAAGCTGTAGCTTGACATATTGCATCATAACCAGGTACATATGCCGTCCAGCTGAACGCTTCGCCGCATCTGTAGCTGAGTCAAGAGCACTCTGGTGTTGGGATCGAGATACAGCGCCGGCTGAAGGTTCGCAGATGAGAGTAACGAGACGAGCGTAACGGTGGGCCTTGGTCTCGTGGGAGGTCTGACCCCGCGGGTCGGCAGTGCTGTGGCTAATAATGAGGTTACGAAGGAGAGCCTGCATCGTGGACAGGAGAAGGTGGTGATGACCTTCGAGTCTGAGGCGGTGCTTCTTGATGATGACTTCCATCAGGTTACATAGCAATGCAAAAGGGACTCGTTCGTTAGGCATTTGTTCGCCAAGCGCCTTTGTAGATAGGCTCAGGTCAGAGATGGTGTTAAGCACAAGCTCAATGTTCCATTGGCTCATGGATTGGGGTTTCTTCTCGAGGAGTGTGCAGAGAATTCGACACACTCGGGTGCAAACGGATTGACTCTTGAGAGTCAAGAGTGTTGAGGTCAGCTCACTGTGAGCAGCGGCCAGGTCAAACCCGGAGTCTTTTCCTTGTAAATCAGGGCATGCTACTATGTGTTAGTTGACACAACTTCAATAGCTTCTCGTTGTCTTACCTAGAAGCTGGTTCACAACAGTATGGATAGCTGAGGCTTGACCATCCGTGTCTGAACCTTGCACAAATACCTCAATAAGGTCCCTCAAGTATTTCATCTTAGCGGCAGTGTCCATCTCCTTTGTGACAGAGGCAACATTACTCTGGAAGAATGGCTCGCGGAGTTCCTGTGGCACTTTGCTGATGCTGTAAAACGTAGTCGGCCGTGACTCTTCCAAAAGCGATGAGAAGTATGTCCTGAGGAACGTCTGCATCTTCCAACCGCGGAGATCCCCTGACGCCATGGCTGCATGGCTTCGCTTCTCTGCTTTTCTCACATCGGACTGCTTTAGCTTCGAAGCACCAGAAAGGGTTTCCAACGATCCAGCAGCATCAACTGCAGCGAAGAGTCGAAGGTCGGCAATGACATTGTGGCTCTCAAAAGCCTTCTTCTCTGTCAAGAAGTAGCCAGTTGCAGCGATGACACATTTTCCTAACACGACCTTTGCAGCATCTAACAGGGATTTTAATTCAGCATGGTTAGTGAAGTTTGGTGACTTTGCTACCTCAGTGATCAACGCCTTGAGTAGTGTCAGTCGGAAGGGTGACAGATCGCCGGCATCTTCGCAGTCCGAGACGAAATTTCGGCTTTCGTCAAAGTATTTGGCACTTCGCTCGTCCAAATGCTCCGCCATCTGTCGGATAGTGACCGTTGACATCGCGTAATAAGCCTCGATGAGGTCGGTCAAAGTGCCATCTTGGGTAGGCGTTGAGCTGGAGAGATCTGCCATAGCGTCTGCGACATTGACGAGATGGGAGAATTCCATTCCTTCGTAGAATGTCGCTCTACCCATCAACTTAGTGGACAGTCCGAGGACATATCTCCAGCCGTCGATTGACACTCGTTTTGTCGTCTTCGCCCTGTGAGCGTTGAGCAGAGCCATAATACGCTCTCGCTGAGGCCGAGTGAAAGCATCTGTGTGAGTACTGC
The DNA here is from genome assembly GCA_033439405.1 of Fusarium sp. NFCCI 5145. NCBI lineage: Eukaryota > Fungi > Ascomycota > Sordariomycetes > Hypocreales > Nectriaceae > Fusarium > Fusarium sp. NFCCI 5145. Next base: position 212,913 of record JAWDHB010000260.1, read on the forward strand.
TCAAGGTCCGGATCCAAGTCTGACTACTTTCCGCAGGCCAACGCTTCTCCTTTCCATGCTCTTCCAACGATTTGATCAACCGGTCAACAAGGTCGCCAGCGACTTTGACAGTGTTAACGTTGTTCTCGTTCTCAAGCAGGCATGCCCAGATATCTCTCAGCTGCGTGACTTCGCTGCCAGGCAGCGATAACGCATTCTGTAACGCCTGTGGAAGGGCTGCTTGTGTGCCGTAGACAAATCGACTCAGACGACCCGAGCCGCGCAAGAACCAAGCCAGGTAATGCTCCGGGGCAGCTTTTTCGAGGAATGGCGGTGCAGGGTCTTGCTGTAGAAACGAAGACAAGTCCCTGCCCTTCAGCGACTTTGATGAGAGAAGGTCTGATGACAACCGAGTGGTGAAAGTATCCACCAAACTTGCAGGCTCACTAATGTGTGCATCATCTGGGCTCATAGAGACCCAAGCCTGGCAGCAGCATTTAAAGGCCTCATATGTCTCCCTGGACTCAAGCGGTGCCTCAGACAGAATCCTGGTCAGTTCACCTTGGATGGAACCCCAAATTTCAGCTCTTGACTCAGGGGTCACCCAGGAAATGGTCTTTGACACAACTCCCCATTTTAGAGCCGTCAAAGTAGACGATGACTTCTTCACCTGGCTCACCAAGTTAAATAGCTCGCTACCAACGGCGTCCACATAAGTCTCGCCTCGGATGCCCTGGGCAACGGAGTCAAGGAAGAGGCAGAGCGCCCTCGAGTGCAGCTTTTCTCCCTTCACCCACTCCAAAACCTCGAGAAGCTGTTGTGGCGACATCTCCTTTTCGATCAAGCTCTCGAATGAGTCACCGTGCTGTTTTTGACCAAACTGAAGCCATGGTGAGCTGTTCTTACTCTTCTGCTTCTCCAGCTTGCAAAGTTCCTGAAACCATAGCTTCAAGAAACCTGCGAAGTCACGCCCAGTGCGGTATACTTGAGCGATAGCCTGAATGATCTTCGAGACTGATTCAAAATCATCTTGGTGGAGCTCTGGTGATATACTTCGCTCACAGACAGTCTCTAATAAATCTGCACCTTCGGGGAGTTTGAACACGTCAAAATCACAACTAGCGATGACCGCGGTCAAATGCCAATTTGTGTTTTCTTCCTGCAGGGCATACTCTTGACAAACGGAGCGCAGGTCTTCTGCGTCAATTGACATGGACTTCTCCGCTGCTCGCTCCAGAATAACCTGCACAAGCTTATCCCGATTCTCTCGACCTCTTAATGAGCCTTCCACGACCTTAAAGATCTGCTTCATCCAGTCGATATTTCCTTTCCGTAGCCTTCCTTCGTTAAGGGAGTCTGTCACACTTGAAGCCAAAAAGTACATTTCAGGGGCTGCCACATCGAGATCTTCTCCGGCTGCGTGGAGAGCCCTTGTGATGGGCTCCAGGTCTTGTCGGTTGACGAAGGCGGCTCGGGCGGGGAGTATCAAGTTGTTATGCATGAGCTTTTCCAAATCGGACGTCCATTTTGTCCGAAGCGGTTCGCGTGTGACAATCTCTTGTGATCCGGAAATGCCCTCCAGTTTGCTGAGAATAGCCGCAGATGGCGCGAAAAGATTTGCAGCAACCTCCAGTACATCGTCGTTTCCCAGTAAATGAAGATCCCAGATGGCTGTTATCGTCTCGATCCATAGTTCCCAACCCTCTTGCTCTTCACCGCTAGTAAGCGCAACATTGCACAACGTGAGTGACAACGATGTGAAAATCGCAGCGTCAGCTGCGGAAGTACAGAAGAGAGACCGGATATGCTCAGCGCCGATCTTGTCGTGAGATGATTGCGTGGCAGATAAATCAAGACGGTCTAATAGCGTCTTAAGAGCACTGAACAAGGCGTCGCCAGCCATTAAGCATCCTTCTGTATCTCGTAGAGCATCCAAATTGAAGCTCTTTGTTGTCGACCTCTTTCTCTTAGAAGGGCTAGAGGGTGTTTCCGTTGTAGGCTGTGAGATGTCTTTCAAAGTTTGCTGTAAAACAGCAATGAAACGCCTGTCGGCAAGCGACTTGGCGAGTGAGAATAGAGGGATGCGCTGAAAGACGCACTCAAGAATCGTCCAGGTCAAGGGCCAGCGTCGCAAAGTTTCTGCATCCTTTGAATAGCCGTTCATCGATTTTAGCAACCATCGCAAACTGCTCTCCTCAGTGGCATGGAACTGACTGTCCGCTGATACAGTCAAACTCTTCCATAGGTTTTCGAGATTCTTTCCATCCTCTCCGGGCCCGTTTTGGTCGAGCCCTCTCACAGTCTTAATCAGGTCCATCTTTTGCTGTAGCGCGTGTAAGCAAGCATAATCACACTTGCAAAGCAGAAATTAAGAGAATAAACTTACAAGTGTCGAAGAATTCTCTTGTGACAGACTATTCGTCATTTCCACATCCATAGCGACAGTTTTACAAAGGAAGGATAAGAAATTGTTTTAGAAAAGAAGCTATCCAAACCTCAATCTTTGAATGCGCCCCGCGACTTTTCCTGAGTTCCACCCAAAATTTCCTGAATTCTGCCGTTACGCTAAACCTCAGCCGGTTCCCCGTACTCACCGCCCACAACCCGGCTCTTGTCTCCCGGCTTGTTCCATATTCAAGCTTGACATCACGCCCATAGATAAAGCTCGTTGTAGCTCTTCATTTCGCTCGCCACGACTGATTGCACGACTCCAGTATGCCAATTCCCTTCAATCTAACAATAGTGAATCATTGAAACTAATGCGATTTTGTCACAGTTCAAAATGGCCGATTCCACAGTTGCCCGTCCTCCTCCCAGCGCCATTTCCCGGCCGCTTAGCGAGTCTCTTCTCAACGAGAAGGTAACTACGAAGCCCGGATAATTGGAAACCAATCGTTATAAGATCCCAGTGCTGATTAATTCTAGTGGGACCGCTGCCTTTCCAACCTCCTTGTCAAGTCCTCCCTCGGTCTCGGTTTCGGTGTCGTCTTTTCCGTCCTTCTTTTCAAGCGAAGAGCGTGGCCCGCGTTTGTTGGTGTCGGCTTCGGTGCTGGCCGTGCCTATGAGGAGTGCAACTTCAGCCTGAAGCAGGCTGCACGAGAGCTCAAGAAGCAGTCCGCATAAGTGATTATCAGTGGTGGGCGCCGATAAAGAGAGACGAGCCGTTTATTTTTGTACCAGCAACAAGCACACCTGAAAATGGCGACGTGTTAAGGGATGACACAAGGAACTTTGCCGGGGGCTTCACAGAAAGCCAATGTCAGAGTAGGATGGGTTTTTTCAGATTCAATAGAGGTATCATGTACAACAACCTGCCATTCCTGACCTTTCACCAGTCTTTGTTCCAACTGTCAGTTATCTATAGTAAGGGGCTGTCCCACTGTTGCGCCTCTCCACGCTTTGCTGTATTTCCTGCTAGTCGACTTGGCCTCCTCTGTGTCCCGGTTGCGTCCTCCTCTCTTCCCGTTGCGGACAGTGGAGAGTCCAAGTACTCATAACAGCTCTCACAGTCTGTGACTAATTCTGAGCTAGGCGAGGAGAAGCTCAGTAACTGGTCAATGCTAAATCGCCGTTCTCCGCCTGTGTTTGTGTTTTCCGATCGACTCCTCGAGGGAATTGTCAATAGGGAGAGGTTTCGTTTGAGGTTGATCAGCTCCAGGCGGAGCTCTTCAGCCAACGATTGACTTCGTCTTCGGACACTCTTGATGAATGAAGCCTTATGGTCATGGTCATGGTGTGTTCTATCTCCCTGGTCTGCATGATGTAATTGATTCCAGTGTGTCTCTCGCTGTCCGTTCTTAGCATCCCGAGTCCCTCTTGAATTTCTGAAGCCGGCGCCAATCATGATGAGGACTGCAAGAAGCAACACGAGTACAAAGACCACAACTGCGATGAGTATGATTTCCAACCTAGCCGAATCAATAGATCGCTTAACTTCGGGCATCTTTCTTCCCATCAAAACTGCTGGAGTAGCGCAGGGTCGGATACACAGCAGGCGATCCAGCTCGTGGCCGTACCGATCCGCGCGGAGCTGGTTGCTCGCTTGAGGTGCGTTTTGGCGAGAGGGAAGTTCTCTTTACTTTGAATTGTCGAGTGATACAAAGAAATGCGGGCGTAGAGTACAGAGGTAGCTGGAGTGCGTATGCAACTAAATCAATAGGCGGAGGACCGTGGAGGTTTGATGCTAGCTAACTCTTTCAACATAGGTACGAGGTATTAGAGACAATAATTATCCATTCTAACAATACAAGTTAAGCCCCCTTCCTCTGTCTACCTGTCTAGATATGGGAAGCTATGAGGCATCAAGCAGAACAGAACCATGAAAGAAACAACAGGTAGCAGCTACTGTCATACTTTCCATACATACATTGGATACCTAGGTAGGATTAACAAGCCGGGAAGTTACGACGGCGCGCACGAAACGACACACAACATGCGCGGTTTCCCACCCTGGCTGACTCAACATCAACAATGCCAAATCTCCTGGTAACTCAATCAGCGTGGATCCGGCACTCTTTCCATTGGGCGGTATGGATGTCTCAGGACGACAAGCAACTCGCCCTAGATAACTACCGATTGAGCAACCTCTCATTCACAAGTTACAAAGTCTATGCTGATAGATAGCAAGTTCAAGTTTATGAGCCCATGTCTTCAAAACATCCGACTCATCTTTACTTACACCAGTGTTACCTCGCTCGTACGATCAACATCCTCAATTTCGAATTCTTTACATTATCTCCTCCGACACAACATTCGCCTTTTGAGTCTATTCGTCACGGCAAATTCTCCTATTTCCTCTTCTCTCATCTGAAGTTATACTGTTGGGATACACCATGGCATCTTTCTGGTCTTGTGTAAGCCCTACAAGGCCACACGGCGTGGTTCATCACTGGGCACAACTTGCACAAGAAAACCAGAATGGCTTGAAGGCAGCGGTACCGTGCAATTGCTAATATAATAAACAGAACAAGGCAGTTGCAGAAAGGAAAGACTGAGTCCACCACCCCTACTGGCAAGGCCTTGCCACCATTCTATACCTTTTCGTCTGCTCCATTCCTCTGTGTATCCTCCTTTTCAAACTCTTCCGTTCCTCCTTGACGCCCAGCTCTGCCGTTTATGGCTTAGTGCATGGCGAGTAAATGGGCAATTACTGTCCAGGAACTGTGGACTTGTGTTAACTATGTGCTCAATCAAGGAAACACCGATTCTGCAGCCAGAACGGGTGCTCACTGCAGCGATACCATGATAGAGCCGGTATCCGGGAGATTGTTAAAGTCCCAAAAGACAAAAAATTGAAACCGTTGCAACTCACCTGGGTCCCTAGGCCAGGGCTTAGGGGGCTGAGGGTTGGGCTTGTTAGGGTTGTTGCCAACGGTGGGATTGGGAGAGGCAACCATTTTCGCTTCAATGGAAGTTGAGTCTGTTTCGAGGTAGAAAATGGTTGGTGAAAAGTGGATGTGACAAGTCAAGTTGTCTGTATGTGCTGTGGAAAAAAAGATAAAGACAATTGCTCTGGATGAGTCCGGCTTCTTATACTCAACTGATGTTGGACAAAGTCATGTTTCCAGAGTCAGCCAGCGAAATACTTACAAGAGCAATAACCCGCATAACGAGAGACGAGAGAGAAATCCGTGGCTCCACAAGCTGTACGAACTCCCGAAATGATGCGATCCATTGTTGCTCAGGATACTTCCTTTGAGCCATGTCGTCGTCAGCTCTTCACATCAACTCTACCCTGACATCGCGGCTCCCGACCTCGACTCGACCCGTCGGATGCAAGTTACCGCTTGCCTAACCTCCTAAACAAGAAGACAAAAGAGAGTCCGTACTGTGAGCTGATACTCCTTTGCCTATTGTGGAAGCAGCGGCTGTTGGACAAAAGACTGCCTAGGTAGTCCAGGAGTCAAGGCATCTGGATATGAACCCTGCATGTTTACTGACGTGAGTTGTAGGACAGTGAGGCCAATTCAACAGTAGTGAAACGGATTCGATGCCCAGTAATAGACTCGTGTTGCTGTTCAGGTCAATTAAATCTCGTGTTCGAGCGTCACCATCATGGGAGAGCCAAGTTGACCTGAATTGGAACAACTCGATCTCAATCTAGAGTTCAGCGATGTACTCAGACTAGCGTAATTCCGCAGGTATTATTCAAATCTGTCCCACCCTGAGACCAATGCTCCTATTCAGTCAATGGGTAGGTCGTCAAGATTGTGCAAACCATGCGGCGCGGCACAAAGGGATGAGTTTCGTGTGCAAGGGGGTTGGTTGATCATTGAGCGTCGAGTTCATTCACGACCGACATGAGTTGGTACACGAGGTGGCGCGAAAATTGGATTGGAACAGTTAAGACTCAAGGTGAATTACTCAAGAATGATTGGTCCCGAGGAGCTGGGTCGACGTTGGAGGAGGAGTTCCCAACGTCTGACACAGGTGACGGATAGCTACAGCCATGGAGCTTTAAGCTCCCGACTGATTTACCATCTCGTGAATAATACGTATCTTGTGGCCAGCCAGCAAGTTAGGTCAAGGTATGCACTGCACTGCTTGAACGAACCCTTCCGGTCCAAGGTCAATTGGGTTGGGGTCTCTGAGGGTATCCAAACACAACCTCGAGCCGCCGAGTCTAAAAGCAGCGACTCACAGGAGACACAAGCAGGTATCGCATATGTTGTGAATGGTTCTGGCTAAACAGTACCTGAGATATTTCCTCTTTTGCATTCCCAATTTGCGGGATCTGGAAACACGATACACACGGCTGTTCCTAGGCCAGTCTTGTTTGAAATAGATACCTAGTGTCTACCTACTAGGTACCCTATGCAAGGCATCACCAGTACCAGTTCCAGTTCCAGTACCAGTTGCACGTTAGTAGCATTGACATATCGGAGCTTCTGCCGAGTCGTTAGACAATTAAATGATGTCTCTCGGCACGTTTGACAGCAGAAGATGGCCCTGTCACTCTTGCACTGAATATGACCGACTCCGAGTGTGAGAGACATCGAGGCCGGTTGATTTTATCGTGCGTAGAAAAAGTGTAAGGAGGAAAGAAAAGGGAAAAAAAAGTCAAGCCAATTCGTAGCTGCGACAAGGTATAGCTTAGCTCCAGCCAGCCTAGGCTTGCTTCGTGTCACGTGAGTGTGGATCTGCGTTCCCCTGCCTTTAAAAAAAAAAACTCAACCTCTTATCTCATAGTCATCTTTCCACATCCAAACATCTACAACAACGCCTCCTTCTCAGCTTTGCCTCCCCGAGCATAGCACGAAGGCAAAAGTTGCCTTTTCCGATGTCACATCCTCGGCTTCTATTCTCTGCTCTGCTCTGTTCTCACGGACAACCCGATGCTGCAACGCCTATTCTGTGTCTCAGTTTCGGACTTGACAACCCTGCAGTCCTCCCCGACTCCGAAGCTGTTGGACGCCATAATGGCGAGACACTACTCTGAAGTGAGAGTTCAAACAGGGTCCGCCGTTTGACAGCTTTGTTTTTCGAGGCTGTATAGGTGTCACTGTCCCAGTGCTGGTGCTTGCTTTACTTTGCTTTGCTTTCACGACTTACCTAAACAGTATCGTTTTGTCTTGTTATGTCAAGTCCGCTAAGCGGCACCCACGAATTGCCTACACCTCGCGCTTTCAATGCGCATGTGTGTCAACTTTATTTTTATCGTTCGTAGTGGGAGATTAAAACCACGGTCTAGACAACCGACCCGCTCCACCCTGATACCATAGAATCTGTGTGGCATCAGGACTAAAATCGGGCAAACATATCTAAACTTGACAAGTGAATGTATGTCTTGGATTCGCACATGCCTGCTAGCGACGAGTGACTCGAGAGAACCATCTACTGACTGCGCGGTTACTATCGGCGTTACACATGGTGTCTTGCTTCGGCATCAAAAACAATACTGTCTGTTCATCATGTCATGTCATGTTGATGCTACCATAAGCCCTGAGATGAAACGCAAATATGCTCTCAAGTGCGCTATGAGACATGACTGTTACTCAAATACATACACGCATAATCGTCCATTCAGCCTCATATGCTACTTATGTGCTCCCTCGGCCATATCATTCAAAAAATACATTGCCCTGTGTACGCATTTGTGTCCCATAACCCGTAATCCCAAGCAAAGCCTTGCATGCGCCATGTCATACCAAACAACCGTTCATCACCCTATTTCGCCGTTCTATCAGCACATGTCTCGGACAAATAGCTCTCAGACAACGTCTTCAAAGATGGCTCTTTCGTCTTGGAACGACATGAGAAACCTAGCCACGAGGCGCCCCGTGTACAATGTCTGAGGATCCTGAGGGAACGGATGGCTCGAGTTGTTGGGTAGCATGTCGTTGGCAGCAAGAAACTGCAACTCTTGCCCTAGAGGTGAAACAAACAATGTCAGCTTTGTGATCCTTTCCAGAACAATACTTGGGCCGTTGCCAGGGTCTGGAGTTGCACTTACAGCTATCACCGAACAATAGTTCACGCAGCTGAGCCGAGAACCTGACAGCCGGTCCGTCTAGCTCGCCCTGTTCGGCAAAGCTGCTGTCAAGCACGGGGTTGAAACCTTTGGAGTTGGCCTCCTTGCTGTGCGTCTGATAGACTTGGTGGAACTGGTAGGCGAACTGCTTGAACGGCATGTTCTCGACCTCGGCACAGGTATTCAGCGCGAGGCTTCTCTCGTACGCTGGCATTACGCTGCTTCTCATATTGATTTCGTTCTGCGCGATCACAAACGTGTCAGCTGCCGCCTCTACAGCCTCCATGAAGAGACAGAGGACAAGGAAGGCAGCCGTGCAAGGCGCCCATTCGCGTCGAGACTTTGGCTTGAGTGACCTGTTGAAGAGCTCAAACAGTTGCTGCACCTCGCGATGCATCAGCTCGTCTACGATGGACTTGATCTGTCGTGCGAGGACTCGAGGAGTGACATGGTTGGGGCCCTGGTCGATCATACCGACGGATCGAAGCGAGTCGGCGGTCTGTTGGGTTAGGCAGAGCTGTCTGGTCATGATGTAATGCATACAGTAGATCGACAAGGCACGCTTGACCATGAGGGACTGCAGTATGACTGTCAGCTCGGTTAATGATACGTTTTGTGATGTTTCACTCACCTCGGTCTCGTCAGCATACTGCTTGACGATCCGCAGCAGCGTCCTTGGCAGACCGGTACTTTGAAAGCTATCCGTGACTTGCTCGACAAAGTATGGCTCAGTCAGGAGGTCTTGGATGTACCTCTTAGTTCGTTTCTTCAGGTTATCTCTCTCGGCAGTCTTGTCGAGCTCGACACCAATGTTAGCTGCTTTGTTGGCCCTCAGTTCAACCCTGCCCCCGCCCACATTCTGAAGCTGCCAATGGTTCGTGACCTCTTCATTCATTGGTGTGAAAAACTTGGCTTGTATGGCCAGAACCGTGCTAAACAGCGGACCCGAGAATAGTTCGACGGAACAAACCTGCTCAACTCCCTGGATATGGAAACCAGCGATGTTTTCCGCCGCAAACTTCGACATCTGATCCTTAGCCAAATGACCACGAATATAGACGGGGAACAAGATAGCCAGGAAGTCGTGGAACTGCCAGCAGACAACTTGAGGAACATTAACCATCAATTTCTTGCAGCTCTTGCATGGACGTTCCAAGTCGCATTTGACCTTGCGACTGTGGCAGCAGAAACAAGCACCCTGTCTGCGAACTTGGAGCGCATTCTCCTTGATAGATTCTGCCAGCGGTCCCTTTCGTCCTCGTTGACTTGTTCGGTTCATAGCCTCGAAGCATTCGAACGGATTAGGGCGGCCAGCATGGGCTGAGATAGAGTTAGGAGTCACAATGACAAACTTGCCAGATTGCTCGGCTTTCTTCTTCTTTTCGACCTTTCCGACCTTGACCTTGCGAATCGGTAGCGAAACTGGAGACTTGCTTCCACTGCCACTGCCACTAGGGCTCGCTTTTGAGCTATTTATCGAGCTCGGCGAGTAGTTGCTCACAGGTGATGGAGAGTTGTTGAAATCATCCATGATAAAGACAGTCTCTCTGCCTCGCGTATCCGTATGGTTCCAAGGTGGAACATTAGGATCCGACTGTAGCGGCTGGGGGATGTTGAAGTCAACTGGGGGTACCTGAACTTGTTCGTTCGAGTCTATCGAGAACATGTCGGCTCCGAAGTTTTGCATAAGAGTCATGTCTGCAGCAGCATCAGCACCCTGCGCCGGATGGGAGACCGTCCTCCGCTTCAGCATACCATTCAAACCCTGTGATTGGAATTGATTCGTATTCCGCTGTGAGAAGAGATACTGCTGCGGTGTCAGGAAGTCGTGCGTCTGGGCAAAACCACCGTCTGTTGTAGTAGCAAATATGTCTGTGTTGGCATTGTCTGCTGGTCCCTGGAACTGGGAGGCATTAGCAGCGAAGAAGTTGGCCGTGTCCATCTCGCCTAATAACAAAGGGGGTGAAGCAGCTGATGGTGAGGGTGTGTTGCCAAGCATGAAAGGCGAAGAGTTGCTGGCTGAGGCATATGGTGGAGGAGTGTTGCCAGCCATGAAAGGAGATGGTGTTCCGTGGGCATTTCCAACCATGGCAAAGCTACCCAAACTTCCACTGGCTGGATCAGAAAGGAAGCCGACGGATGATGGTCCAGAACCCGTTGCTGTGTAGTCGATATACTGCCATGATTCGTCGTCGGGGACAGATTCGAAGTCGTAGGAGGTTGAAGAATTTGGTGAGGGTCGGGAATGAATTGAAGTCATTGTGATAGTATATACAGGGTCAAATATATATACTGCTTGTTTCAAGGTATATTATGCCTCGTAAATACTGGTTGGTAAGGTCCAGATTAGGTCAAGATGAGAAGTCGTAGTTTGATCCAGGCAATGAAAGCGATTGTTTATTCTGCAATGCCAATCCTGTCTGTGGCAATTAGACTGAATATCACAGTCTCCAGTGTCGCAGTTTTGGTCGTTATTTTCTGATGAGCCTCATAAATCACAAAGTGCGTAGTAGTCGTAGTCGTAACTCGCAAGGCTCCAGTCCGCTACAAATTCGGTTCAGCTCACTTTCTCTAAGCCGGAGAGAGCTACAAGATATAAGTCAAAGAAAGTGCACTTCTACCAAAACCAGACCGAGAGAAACAATCAAGAAGAAGGAATAAGAATAGTCGCCTGCTTCACTTTTCCTCTCGGTCAACCTACTGGGACGTCTCTACACTGCCCACGCTAAACCCAAACAGTTACCGAGAGCCAGGTACTTGGCATCGTGTGGGATTATACTCACATTATGAAGTACCTCAAAGTGCAGGGTAAGGCCTATCGGATCCAGTGGTTTATGCACATGTTTGTTGATATGCGCTATTCCGATTACAGTACTCTGTCGAGTGATGCTATCTATTTATTGTCTTTTACTCTACTCTAGATGTGGCTTCGTATGGGTGTGTCTTTGCAGATACCTGTTGCATACAGTACCTATGCATGCTGGCTTATGAACTTCTGTTCTGCAGCTGTCAGGTGGTCAATCAATCGCGTCTATCACAAAGATGCGAGTTGTCATTGAGATCGCACAACAGCAACGGTAGCATTATCCGATCTGTGTCTGTAACAATCCGATTGGTGTACGATTTCGTGCATCACAACATGAAGGCCTCAAGCCATTGTTTGGTGTTGGAGCCTCAATATCATATGACAAGTGGCCTCGATAATGTGAGGATTCACATGAACTTCACATCTGCAAATTTGACAATGGCTTGAAGTTAAGTTACCGACGAGATTGCTCAACTATCGCAGCTTACCCTAAGGGACGGGAGCATTGTATCATTCATTCATTGATGGGGTTTCAGCCTCCAGTGAAACAGCCAAGAATAGAGTGACATGACATTTATATCATATTCGTGTGTATTGTATTCGTAATACTTGCGTTTCTCTGAAACTATCTTCATCATCCCTACAAGAAACGCCCGCCGGCTTTCAGACACTATCGCTGCCAGACTCCCAATGTCCACTAGGAACCCAAGCCTGATATCCGTACATGCCCAACGATCAGCAATGATAATAGAGTTAGTTGAGATACCTGCTCCCGAAAGATCATCATCATCATCACGGCTTTCACCCCCAAATCGTGAACCTTGCAAACCCAATCGATGCCCAACACCACCACCACCATCACAGCCGTTACCCAACGCCACCAACAGACGAAACGTTTGAAACGACAGGCATGATAATTCTATAAGCTCTTCGAATCAGCGTTGATAGCTAAACACACAGTGAATTCATCATCGTGAGTCCTGTCTGTCTGTCTGTCTGTATTGGAGTACTCTTCAAAACCAGTTAAAACCATAAGTATAAACATGTGCTAGAAACAGAAAGCAGCACAAAACATGACTCGTTCATATCAAAACATAAATCAGACATAACAAATGCTGTCGCAAAATAAACTCCAGCACGCTTAGACAATAGCCTCCCAACCAGAATGACGGTTACTGGGAAGAGAGGAGCTGGCTGGTGCGAACCTGGCACGCCAGCCCCCAGGACCCAAGAGAGTATCGCCCGTATATGATAAACATTATCGTTGTTCACAATATCAAATTGTGTTTGTGGCCCCAAACCAAAACCTTTCTTTATTTCTTTCTTTGGACTGGGCCACATCCCTGTTTCTGATTCGTGCCGTTGTCGTCACCGGCATCATGTCTCCTGTTCTGGGAGAGCATATAAACGTATATCATTAGAGTCGCTTGAGATGAGACTCGTGGTCAAGTCAAGCTTGGATTCCTAAGCTCGGTACCGCGCTGCGGCACGATCCTGGATCTGCTTGTCTGTGGAAACGTATAGTCGGTCTAGGTAGTCCATAGCCGACGCATCCTTCAGGATCTTGGCCACCTGAATACCGGCCGAGATCAGCTGAAGGATGTTGCGGTCGTCCTTGAGAGGGCGACTCTGGTGCTTGGCAGCGTGTCGCATTTCAAGAGAGTTCTCGAGAATCGTGACAAACTGCTTAATCTGTCCATTGTAGAGCACTCGCGCTGGAATGCGTCGCTTCGTCGCGAGGCGCTTGAGGAGATAAACCCACTCGGTCCATTCTCGATCCTGTGGTCGCTCAACAGGCCTCATGTCCTGCGTCAGAGGGATCGGAAACTGGTACTTGGCAACGAAATCGAAGGCGCATTGCGAAAGTCGGTCATTCACCTGACTCAAAACACTGTCTTGCTCTTGCACATGAAGGTTGGTAGGCAGATGGGGAAGCTCTCGCTCCTGCATGGCAATGACATCTGGAGGCGGTCGCTGCAAGAACTGATGAGGACCGTCGAATTCGTCACGGTTCGATGGCCGTCTTTGTGATCGGCCTTTGCCAGCTGATTTTGACTTTCCGCCAGGAGCAGAGCTGTTCATACCATTTTCCAGGGAGTAGTCAGACAGGTTTGGCGATGCGATGATGTCGTCCACCGAGTCGGTAGGTGAGTATCGATCATGGCTCTCCCAAGATTGAGAGGTTGCGCCCTTGTATGAGCCATGCCCAACAGGCTTCCCGTATGAGCCCGAAGGAGGACGAGCACCATATGAGGGAGCAGCGGGATAGGCCGAGTCGGGTCGCGACAGATGGCCGCCGCCAGTACCAATAGGCATACCGCCAGCTAAGTTATAGTTGCTAGCTGAGTAGTTGAGGCTTGAAGTGGTCGATGTTACTAATGAGTCCGAGCTGGTGTTGTTCCGAGAAGTACCATACCTTTGTGATGAGTAAAAGCCATTGTCGAAGCTGCCATGTACCGACGGTTCGGTAAATGAACTACCGGCGAATTAGCCAACCAATACAGAGAGAGACGGTCGGCAGAGGGAGAATGTGAACTTACTTGCGAGTGGGATTCCAGGGACTGTTTGACATTGTTGAAGTCTTGTAAGCATGGTCTGGTTGTGCCATACTGTACTGGCTCATCATTGTAAAAACCGCAAGTGTTAATTTTGACAAGACTGGACGAGACTTGCGGCTGATAAAGAGAAATGCACAGGCGTGAAGAAGCAACGGGATCCACGTTCTAGTCCACGTCCACGCCTTGGGTTCCAATTAAAAAAAAAGAGAAAGACTACCGGTAAACCGATGGATGGATGGACAGCAGATAGCTTGCTTGTACACTATGGGTCCTTTGGGTCCCTTGGCTTGGGCAGTAAGTGATCCTGGTTATTCCAAAGGAAGATATGAGCTGGGCAGGACAGGACAGGACAGGGCTGGGTTGGCAGCTGGCTGGCTTCTCTCTAAGTCCAACTCTCTTCTCCGGGGGCATCCACGGTGTCTATTATGACTTGACTAGGGTTTCCTGAGATGGTGATGAAATTCCCTGGGTCCTCCTGCTGGCGGTTGTAGGCGGTGTGACCTGTGTGTCCTGTGGTCTGTGGTATGTGGTCCAGGTAGATGGATCAATCTGCAAAGGCCAACTCCTGCTGGATTGGATGAAAAAAAAAAAAAAAACTTCGCGGATAATATTGAAGAAGCACTAAGACAGTAGTGCAAGACCCTTGGAGGCGCTTCTCAGAGAACCAGTTGTAAGAAAGCAGGTAAAGCTGATGGTCAAGCTGAACTGAGCTGGACTGAACTGGTACAGAACTGAGAGGATATGCAAGCTCGGTCGGAATAGGGACGATTTATGTTCGTCCGTGAGGCTGCAAGGGATAAGGTACAGACACGGGGACGACGCATGTCATGAGCGAAACCCTGGGCGATGGAAAAAAACGATGCCCCATTCACTAGTCAAATTGTAGTAGTGAGTAGTCGTAGTGTAGTGTAGTGGACGCGACAGGGACCAGGCGTGAAGCAAGAGTTGGGATGGCCCAAATACTTTTCTGGCAAGATTTGCAAGAGAATTCGCCCCAGAATACAATCCTTTAATGATCTGGAGGTGTCACTCTGACGCTTCGGAGGTTGGCGACAGTACCTGGAACCTGGAATAATTAATATCGGCAAAGTCTTGACTTTCTGATGGCGCAAGCAACCTAACTACCCAAGCGAAGAATCCACGAGCAAACCCTGTCTCTGATCCAGAGCCAGGGTGGGCGAGCTTAATGATCGAAAGACGTTGAAATGTCACATATGGTGGTGATACTGTATGTAGGTAGGTATGACTAGAATCAACAACTCTCAGAGATAGGTAGTCGTCGACGATATTGTGTAGCCGGAAGACGATACGAGAGTGGAGGGCTATAGTCAGTCAGTCAGTCAGTCAGTGCCGGGTTACCCCAGAGTCGACTGTACACAAAAAGTCACTTGTAAGTTGTATTGCATCGCGGGGCAGCACTGCACCGCTTCTCCCATCTTCCATTGCCTCGGCGTTGGATTGAGCGAGTGTCTGCTTCTCTGGGCATCATTCATTAAGATTGGGCGCGCAAGCATTGTTGCCCAAGACGGACACGCGCGTTGGCATCGCTGACCTCAGGAGATGTCAAGTGTGAGTATGTACCGTAGGTACTTAGCTAAGGTATGAACAGGGTACCACCTTGAACCGTTGAGGAGCGGTCAAAGTCAATAGACTAAGCGTGCTAAGGTAGAAGGTCAAGGTCAGGCACCAAGGCGTGCTGTCTTGCGTATGTAAGTGCACCCGACAGGGCTTCAATTGATGCCCACTGACCACCTCCATCACGGGACGGGAGCGTGAGGTGCGTGCCTATTGTGCCTGCTGTGCTGTACCTGGCGGTTGGGCTTGTTTTGGGTTCGGGGTTTGAGTTTTGGGTTTACCTTATTCCTTGTTAGTGATACATAGCCCATACCCAGACCCGACCGACACCAACCAACTCATCAGTTGCCAGCAGACCACTCCTTGAAAAGGCGTAACCTGTGGAATCTGGGGGTTGATCGTTAATAGGGCGGCTGGTGATTGGATATGAGTAGTTATGAGGAACGACATGAGCAAAGCCTGACAACAATTGCCAAACTGTGGTGATCATGAGTCCTCAAGAGAGAGACATGAGGAAATGAAATTCGTACAATGGTTACATGATCGTGATTACCATGTTTTCTTGTTGAAT
Organism: Fusarium sp. NFCCI 5145; assembly: GCA_033439405.1. NCBI lineage: Eukaryota > Fungi > Ascomycota > Sordariomycetes > Hypocreales > Nectriaceae > Fusarium > Fusarium sp. NFCCI 5145. The sequence continues at coordinate 228,872 of JAWDHB010000260.1, forward strand.
TCTATTGCATGTCTCTCTGTCTGTCTGTCTGTACTTGGCTCGTCCTTCACACGAGACAAAGTGCCCTCCTCAATTCGGACAATCGACAACACAATGGTCTGACGCTGATGCAAACAACCGGCAACGTCAACGTTGACTACTCCACCAGCAGCACCAGCCCTGCCGCGACCCTTGAAGCTCGTGGCGTCTCTCGGCACCTGGCGACGGAAGAAAGAAGGGACCTTGCCTTGCCTTGGTGCCCGTCTCAACCGGCCAAACAAGCTCAGCTTGTGAGGCAGATGTATCATGCCTGTGGATCAAGATATCGGAGAAATAAATCCTTCGGTCTTGATTTGATCAGCGTTGTTGAGACGTCGAGGCTGAGAGAGAGATACCTGTCAGCGATTGACCGCCTCGTCGACAGCGGCATTTGTTCACATCTATTCCCCATATCATCGATTAGCCGAAGTAGGGCTGTCCACTGGAAAGATGCCAGATCATTAGTTAACATGACATGGGCAAATGCATGTGACCCGATCTGCGGAACCCAACTCATCCGCCCCTTGAAGATTGATTGATTGACGTGGAGGAGATGAGGTGGCACAGGCATAGAAAACAACCGACGTCTATTCATGCCGACATTTCTCAGCCACTCACTCACTCGCTCAGTCAACCGTATTCTTTTCGTTTCATGTCAGCTGCCCAGTAACCCTTTCTTCTTTTGTTCCTCTTTTGTTCCCCTTCGTCTTCTTCTCAGCTTGGCTGGATATCTTCTCCGTGTTATGTCTCGCCCTTCATTCGCCATGCCTCCTAAGGGATCAACCTTACCACAGCCTCAGCTCCATATCATCGGTCCATCATGACTAACCGAGCTGCTGTTTAGCTTCTCTCTTCCAATCATTGATCAATCGCTGATTTTTAACACAATCTTTTCTTGGATACGATGTGACGAGCTGCCATTGTTTCACCCATCTTCCTTGATCCCCTGGACTCGACTGCCCTGAGCTTCCAACACGAGGTTACAACCAGCCTCTCAGATTTGGAATGCCTCTGGTAATTTTACGACACGAGACAACATCCCTTGCTCAAAAGACAAAATGCGTCATTGTCTCTCTGTCTTACATATTTGGCCCCTAGGGCTGAATGTCTCGCGCCGCCGCCAACTATTAGCACGTGGTTTCATGGCTGAAGGAACACGAGTTATTCTCTCGGTACTGGGTGTTCGTCAATGCAGTCTCCCTTGTTGACATCTGGAAAACGCCCAAAATAGACATTAATCCCCACACTTTGTCACTAACAATCGAGCTTGAGAGACGGTTTGAAGCCAGCTCCGAGAGGTGGCCCACACCGACCCGGCGCCCATAGGGACTAGCGTTCCGCTCCGAATTGCAGATTCGGCGTGCTTCGGTATGGTGAGAACCTCAATCTTTGCCATTTCGTGGCACGAGACACGGAAGAAAACATGCCAACGAGGCATACCGGCCTGTATAGAGAGTCACTTCTTCCTCACCGCTTACAGAATCGGCCTCTGCGTCGCCCCATGCCATTCTGCCGTATTGCTGACCAACATATAACCCATCTTCGTGTTTCTTGATGATGGCGAACGCTATCAAAGAACGAGCTGTCATTATCACCATACCCCTGTCGCAGATGAGGCTACAATCTAGGATATCTGTCGCCGTGCATATCATTTGTGACGTAGAAGCTCCTTGAGACGCAGAGCCTAGGTCCACTGGCAAGACGAGACATTTTATTCTAGCCCAGTTGCACTCTAGGCGGCCGACTTTTCTCTCAATATGGCCTCACTGATCTCATCACCCCCGGGCAAAAACAAAGCCTCTACGGGCTTTGTGAACAAGCCCCCGCCACTGGGGACCTAGCGAGTCATGGGGCTAAAAGGATCAGTGGTGTTTGATTGGACACAGACCCTGCAGCCTTCGTCTAGGAAAACGAGCTTTGCTCCCTTGAAATCTATTTGGGGATATCCCGCCTGTTGGCGTGGATTGTATCGGGCAAAGGCTGGTCCTCAATACGAAGGAATTTCTGAATTGCCTGCCTCTGCTTTCTTGAAATTGTGTCAGCCGTGCTTCTAGACCACGCTTCCCGTAGAATATTTCCTCTCGACTGCCCCCGAGCCATTGGCGTGGAGCCTGGTGATACGGAGTCTACATTAGCAGCATGTAGACGAGACCGACGTTGCCTTTAATCAATTCCAAAGGAATATACCGCCATAGCCACAGAGGAATGTCCAAGTAACATCATGGCGCCGCCCAAAGACAAAGAACGCAAGAGAAAGTTTCATCGAAGAAGCAAAAACGGATGCACTCGATGCAAGGCTAGGCATGTCAGGTGCGACGAGCAAAAGCCGCTTTGGTATGTTAAACTTCCCCATCTTACTCGTGGAACAACGATGCTTCCCCTCATTTTCTTGCCGTTGCTGCAAGGCTACGCGTGTCGCACGTGGGATAGACGAATTATGCATGAGGCTCTGGTCGGTCGAGTCGTAAGCCTTGTAGGACTGACTAACAAACATTGCCAACACAGTACCAATTGTCTTCAGACGGGGAGTGAGTGCATATACCCGACTCCAGAACAACCGCTGCCGTCCAATGAATCTTCGCCTTCGCCATCGTCATCCAGCAATGTTGCTGTTGGGAGTTTCGGCTCCCAAATGGCACTTACCGAACCAGCAACCCCAGGGCCGAGCAATGCTCTCAACAACTATGTCGGAGGCTCCTTCGATGCCCTCCCGGAGCCCTCCAAACGCCTGCTGCGCCACTGTAGGTCATGCTACTGTGAAAATTAATCGTTCTTTCAAGGCTAATGCCTTACGCCAGTCTCACAGTACACAGTTTGGGGCTCGAGACCTGTAGCCCGGGAGCTGGAGTCTTCAGCGTACGGCAACCTGATAACCGAGTCGTATTGTCCCGCCAGACACCTTGTACTGACAACTGTCTAGAATACAAAAATCGTTCGAGAACCCCGGTTATATGCACATGTGTCTCATGCTTTCAGCATGTCAGTGGGCATGGGTTACCGGCTCGATGGACGAGGTCAGGATCCCGTTCCTGTACCATAAAGCGGCAACCTATCAATTCGCGAGAGAACAGCTCCAAAGCCCAGAATTAGCACAGAGCGGGGACACTATGTTGGCTATATCTGCACTTGCATTGACAGAGGTATGGACATCTTTGGTTCATAGTTTGCAAGTGTGTCAATCAAATTCTGGATGCTGACGATTCATGATCCAGGGTGCAATAGGGGAGTTGGATGCTTCGTCAAGGCACTTGAGGGGTATACAGTCTGCCGTGAGAGAATGGAATAGGGTGATTGATCCAGTGCCGACGTTGCCCCAAAGAATGCTCAAGATGTTAGTTGTGTTGAAGCGACTGGTGCTAACATGACCTTTGCTGACATATTCGAACAGGGTCGGAGAAGGATTGCGAACCGGAAAAGCAGGCCAGCTCGTGAATGTGCCCGAATACCAACCAACCTTTATGGCTCTCCTATTTGCGTCCATATGGGATATCACAGCACTGCCGCCGCGCGAAGCCCCAAGATATGGCTGGTGGGAAGATCTCGAAACACCAGCAGCGAGGCTCTGGCAAAACCACACCAGAGATCTCAACCTCAACTATGAGATTTCAAGAGGGTTCAACGCGAGCCAATACGTACCACGGATTTTGAACGGTGACCCCAAAAGTAGTCGGACGAGCTTTATTGCTACCTTCTTCTACCTTTGCTCAGAGCTGGGCGATAGGTACTTCGACGTGACTATGATCGACTGGCTCCTCGAACAACTCATAGACGATGTCAATGCAGGAGAGGAACATCTCAGGATGAGTGAATGGACCCAGTCACTCTGGCTGTTTTGCGTCCTGTTTGGTGCGTCTATAGCGTTTACCGGCCGACCCAATAACGTTATCGAAGAGAGACAACTGGACAAATGGCGAGACGTTTACAGCGAAAAGATGAAACTGGCCAGTCGAGAACTGCGCATCACGAGTTGGCAGTCAGCTCGGGCGATGCTGGCTGAGGTGGTGGGAGGGATAGACGGCGAATTAGAAAAGGGCTTAGAGGAGTTATGGAATGAGGGGATATCAGGAGAGCCATCGGGTGAGAGCAGCGCAAGTCCAGCGGTGATAGAGCTGACGGACTAGACGGAGCCTGACTAGGACATGCTTCCTCATCTCGATTGAGTTGGCATCTGACTGCTTGAAAATAGAAAGGGTAAGCAATGTGATGTGTAAATGCGAGCTATCGGATATGATATTGACTGGCGTTGGGCTGTCGCGGTTCAAGGACAACAATAGTAACATAGTTGATGGGTTGCCCAAGCCCCAAGGATAGACCAGCTGAGTTGATTGTGTCATGAGAAGACACTACTCATAATAGAACCCCTTGCGTACAATAGAGGAAGAGTTAGGTACCTATGTTTGAGGCTGTTGCAAGCCATCACGTGGAGCAACGGCCCGCTTCCCGTTTCTCCTTCCCTTCCATTGTTCTTCCAGCTTCTTTCCCAGGTAGGAAAGACGGGAAAGATAAAGGGAAGGCACGGAACGGGGCTCCCGTTGCAGAGGTCAGTGCCTGCCGCCTACAGGTACCTAAAGGGAGCAAACTCAAAATCGCGGTAGCTCAGACTTTCTCCATCAATCAAACACCAACAACACATCGAGATATCTTGTCTTGCTTGAATCTCATCTCCTTTGATTGACCACTTCCATGCGTATCAGGATGGCCGGGCTGGTCAGTGGTCACAACAACAATGTTCAATCACCAACCGTTTCTTGGACTGGGCCACGTTATGACTCGGTTATTCGGTCTCGTTATCTCGCCGTCTTGTCTCATCTGTCGACGCGCCTCAGCCGCCTGATATTGCATTTGCATTTGTATTTTGCATTTCATACGTACTTGACCGCAGCTGTGTGTCATATGCATCCCGCCAGCGATTCGCTGGCCCATTCTGTAGCCCTGCGAGACCTTCATCAAAGGCCTACTAAAAACCAACCAAGACCTACCCCGCCTGTTGCGGTCTACTACGTGAGCAATCACAGGATGAAGATAGACCACCTGGGTGATAAGCAGCATGCTCGGTGTGCCGTCTGTTGCATATTAGTGCAAAGGATGTGGCCTGGTTGGCAATGATTTGCTTTGTTTAATTCACCCATGCTGACTTGGCCGCAGGAGTTAAGGGTGAAGGAGGGTCATTTCTCAATAATAGCGCAGCGGGCCATGAAGACACGACCAGACTCTGACACGGACGAGAATGACAGAGCAGAGTTGCTCGTTGACTCGTAACTTCTCTTCTTGAGGCTTTGGTGAAAGTGATCGTCAGGAGCTCGGCACTGATGTACTTTGCCGTCCAATACGGAGGCTGCTGTATCCGACGCTAGTCCTCCTCACCTTACTACGTAGAGACGGGCTACTCATAATGATCATCGGCCTGAGCCCTGCCCTGAGTAATCTTTCATAACTCAGGCGAGATGACGATTTGGACGCAATCTCGGCCAACCTCATCTTTTCTCTCCCGTTGGCCCTGTTTCCTCCCATCTTTTCGCACCACATCCTCGTCGAGCTTGGTTTTGCGCTCACACAGCTGCAGTGATGCGTTGTTCAACCACCATTATCCCTCCTTCTCATAGGTTAATGCTGGGCGATAGGATAGAGACCAGGGTCTGATCCCCACCCTGACCCATCCCAAATCAGGGAAGTTGACCAGTCGCTCGTCGCTATGGCCCATCCCTTTACTTTTCATCCCTGCAATAATCCAACACACCGGTTTCTGCACTCTGAAATCACAAACGCCAACTCACTCCTGCGACCAGACAATGGCCGTCTTTTGCGGCAGTTCCATGGATAGTGGAACCCTGGCCCGGCAGGTCGTCAGGCGTCTACGACAATAAAACCCGCAGGATCCCTCGTTGCCCAACGTCTCCCTTCTACTCCTCAATTTTCCTGCCCAACTCTCGCCTCTTACTACCCAACCAACATATTCGGTCTAATTCTTCATAGACTACCAAGCCTTTCTCCCTTTCTTTCTCATACAACAAACAAGCGTTTTCAATCTTCCACCTGGAATTGAAAGCAACCTAACCAGCCCAAGGATCCATCCTGTCGCGCAACAACACCAACAACTCGACAGATTTGCCACTGGTCTGAACTTGCAAGACAACGTCCAGCGTTGATCTTTGCTTATTCACGAGCTCAATTTTGCTCTTCAATCCGAGGATACAATGACTGTTACTATTGTGACACAGCCTGCTACCATGCACGCTTTCAAGAATTCTGACCTCGATGAGGTTCACTCATTGTCCAGGTACTGTTTTTCTTACTCTTCCCTGGGAGGTTTGCATTTGCTTTTTCGATCATGTTGCGCGCAAATCATGTACACCGACAATCTTGCTTCACTCTGTCCAAGGATACCAACCCAGGAGACCACATCAATCACTCGCCCCAAGGACATTTCCCAGGAACTGTTTTGCCGGATCAAAGGACCTTCATATGCCCATGGATGATTTCGACACTAAAGACGCTGGATTTTCACTTCACTGGATCTGTCCGCCCGGACATGAATCAATAATATTATGATACTGGCTATGCGCCTCGTGAGTATTGCCCGTTTTCCAAATTGAAAACAGCAGCTATTCGCCTGGATGTCAAACCTGGGCTTTTCATATGGACCACAAGGATTACTCTACTGGATGTCAGGAGTCGACCCTAGGACAAGGACACGTTCATCTGAACTCATTTTCTGGAATGGACCTTTTATATGCGGATTGTATGTCGACTGGATATCGGACGACCCATGGAATCACTCTCGCCTGGACTTTCGCTCCTTCTGTACCGCTTAGCGGTGTTAGGTTTCAAGGTAGCATCTGGCTGAATGGCCTCGCAATCCAATTTGATTGCATTCTTAGTGCAGCCGCACAGGACTTACGTTCATGGACACCACTTTACTTTCCCACAGGACTCTTGCTGCCGGATACACAAAGGATGCCGAGGATCTTCATGATTGTTCTTCTCAACCCGACTCGGGAATTCCAACATCGACAACACATGATGCTATACCAACTTGATTTTCTGCGAATACTTAGATTAAAGGCCTGGACTTGACGACGCAACAATATCTCAACCCAACACTGGATTACAAAGCCGGATTCTATCGACGTGACTTAAATCTATGTTGACGACCCTGCTGCCTGGCAACAACTCTATCCACGGATGACCTGAGGAGTCTCGACAGAATGCAAGATCTAACTACTAGGTTATGTCTAGCACTGTCATACTTGGTCTGTAAACTAAAACTACCTAAGCATAGTCCATAGTGCTAACCTAACCTACAGATTCAAAGTTGATTCACGCAATGGCTGTTGACCTTGTTTTTTCTCTCTTTCTTTTTGTTTTCATATTGCGAAGAACGGCACACTGACCTTCCCCAGCGACTTTAGCTTCTCTCAGCCAACATTGGCCGCCAACTCTGGACTCTTTTCTTTTTCTTCTCAAACAGAACCATCAACGGACCTGTTGGCAGGTTCGTCGTGGGCCACGACAGTAGAAGGACCACAGAACTTTCAAGATTTCTCAGACAATGGATCGGCCCATTCCGGAGAAGCTGAGGAGTTCATTTTCACATCTGGCCATGCTACACCCCGAGGAACCAGGGTGCACTCCCAAGGAAACTGGTCCACTTCCAGGACTGCCGCTTCAGTGACCCAAGGTGGACAAGCCATGTCCAGGGTGAGCTCAAGCAGGTCTAGCGGCTCTTCGCTATCACAATCATCACATCTGTCCAACATGGACTTCACAGGTAATGCTTCCACTCTTCAGACTGGAACCCAGACCGGAACTGCCATGCATGGAATTGATACTTGCCTCCTGGACCCTACCGATGGTATCACGACCCAGATGTACTGGCCCGGATACTCCCTTGATGGTGGATTGAACGGTGATGCCACCTTTTCTCTCCCCGATGCCAGCCCTCTACATGTCGTTCCCTCTCACATGCAACTCGGCCCTGATGTTTCACTTGTCGAGAACTCTCCCCCTAGCCCCTGGGACTGCTTTTCTAGCTCTATCTCTCGATCGTCTTCTCCCAACACCATTGAGGACTTGTGGTTCCCTACCCAGAGCCCCAACTCTTCTCCTCAAATCCAGTGCCAGTCACCAAGGTACGTAATGCCCAGCCACCCAGTGACCCCTGATGCGGTTTCTTACCAAGACGCCTGTTATAGCCTTGACCGTAACATTTCTTTGATTTCTGAGGATGCCAATGGAAAGGCCATTTCCACACTTGAGGAATTCCCCGCCACCACATCTGCTTTCACTGGCCCACGACGACAGAACAGTGACGGTGAGTCCGCCCGGGACCACGACCTCTACAAGAAGGCCGCTCCATTTGAGGATGGACTTTACCATTGCCCGTGGGAAGGACAACCCAGCTGCAACCACCGACCTGAGAAGCTCAAGTGCAACTATGAGTAAGAACCCATTTACCGATGCCACCAGACGATGCATACTGACCTCTCTAGCAAATTCGTGGACTCCCACCTGAAGCCCTACCGCTGCAAGGCTGATTCATGCGAGGGCGCCCGCTTCTCGTCGACTGCTTGCCTCCTCCGCCACGAGCGCGAGGCTCACGGACTCCATGGCCATGGCGACAAGCCTTTCCTTTGTGTTTATGAGGGTTGTGAACGTGCCGTCCCTGGAAACGGATTCCCCCGCCAGTGGAACCTTCGTGACCACATGAAGCGTGTTCACAACGATCACGGAAGCTCCAGTGGCTCACCTACAACTGGACCTGCGCAGCCTGCCAAAGGACGTAAGCGCAAGACTGAGAATGCCGAGGTCCAGACTTCCAACAGCCGCAAGGCGACTGTCAAGTCCATGCCCCCTCCTCCGGAGCCCAAGGAGAACATGACCCAGCCCCTTCTTGACCAGTGGATGGAGCATCGCAAGGCCGTGGAGAGCCTGATGCGAAACCTCGTCAAGCCTGAGGATACCCAGAACCTTCAGCACATCGGAACCATCCAGAGCCGCCTCAACTCCATGGTGAAGCTTACCACCGACCTCAACGCCATTAACAACCCTGGAAATACTCTGGTTGGCACTGGCTGAATGAATTGTAAGTTGCCTCACGGATCTGTTCAAAGCGCATGAGACTAATAATGGCCTCCAGATATGCGAGTCTTGTCTGCTACCGCAAATACCCAAATTGAAATGTGCAAGTGCACAAGCAGAGATAAGAAGTCCGTCTAATATAGAGACAAATTCTGAATCTCCACGACGTCCCAAGGACCGGGTGAAAACGCCCATGATCTACGGCAGAGGGACCTGTCCCGCCTAGTAGACTATTTCCCAAGGAACGGATGCGCTGCATTACCACCGGAATCCAAGGACACGGATCACGGATGTCGACCCAAGGATTGCGCTACCGCTGCGCCAGGAGGATAACGGAGTCCCCGTTACGGGAGAAGCATGAATGACTTCAGCGTCGAGCTGAGAAGGAAAAGAAGGGGGACGTCGAGAGGAGGAACATAGATAGACTGGTCATTCTGATTTAAGTTTGATACAGATTTTACAGATAACAACAACAACAACAGACGGCCCTTGACAACAGGAAAGGGTAGCAGATTAGACATTTTGTTTGGGAGGAATTTTGATATTGATAGCATCACTGCAGATAGCACTTGGAAATCAATTAAGCTTGGTTATTGCAAAAGTCTGAAAATCAGATTGACGTTTGATATTGCCTGATTGCATGGTCTGACATGGAGGATCACGAATGGTTCGACAACTTGTGAACTGTGTGATACGCACTCAGCATTCATGTTCCGGTTGAGTGACATTGTTGAATGGACCAGGGGTTGTGAGTTGCACCCTTGTAAGAGGTTTCGGCACCGAAGATTTTCGCTGTAGGTAGATGAATCGTAGATGAGATTTCGGACGCTGAGACAGCTCAAGATCAGCGGTGAAACCTGTAGTTTTTCGGGAGAAGCAGGGTACGACTCACCTCACCAGGGCAAGATCGCGGAGATACAGTTAGTGCAACGTTTTGTTCTCTGGAGATGCCCTTAGATGCATCTGTTGCAGAGTTTCGTCTCACCTCACCCTTACCGAGTTTTCAAAGACCGTGCTTCAAAGAGGTCAATGTCGATTTATGGCACGACAACTGCGGCGAGTAGCTCCGAGATGTTGTCGGCTCGGTCACGGTCTCGGTGGTTTCAGTTGCATCTCGTCGGTTGTTAGTGGAGGCTTATGATGTTAGGGTCCTGGAGCCTCCACTATGACGCTGCTGTGTTGGATCAGCGGGAAACGGGTTGAGACTTGGATGTACCTGAGGGAAGCATCTGGAAGTTTTTTGTAACATAAAGTTGTGTTACTGGATGGGTAGGTAGTGATAGACGGGCCAGTGGATGAAGGGGAGAGACGGAAGAGCAGCGTAATTTGAACGGTAGGAAGCTCCGAGGTCTGCCGTATGTGAGAGTGTGTGAGTGTATTCTAGAGTCTTATAAGAGATGCCATCTAGGTGCTGATGCATACTATACAAGGCATGTTTGTATACAAATCAATCACTCGGATAGATAAAATGATGCCATTGTATTAAATTATCACTCTCAACAGCCTCTAGATGCAAAACTGAACCCATTGATCCATGTCCTCATTGTCTGTCGATAATTCATGACCTGACTTGGCCTGGTCTGAGCGCCCCAAATTAAGCACAACCTATCCGTACCCACCTGTAGGTAGCTGAGCTACTAACTCAACTGACGCGACTATTTGCATATGAGTACTTATTAGCTTTCTCCAACACAACACCACTCTTCTTCATTTTCTTCCTCATCTGCCTCTCTCTTTTTTTTTTTTTGCTCGCCTATAACCCTGCCTCTTCTCTACACTATCATTACGCATTAATTGTCCATCATGGCTCGCAAGTTCTTCGTCGGCGGCAACTTCAAGATGTAAGTCTTTACCCCGCCATAGTGGGAGGCTACTGTTGCTCTGTTATGCTTTCTTGCTGCCCCTCCCCCTCCACGAAGGAAAAAGGCCGCAGGTATTTGGTGAAGCTATCCAGAAGCTTACATATGTGTTCTTTAGGAACGGCTCTAAGTCGTCCATCAAGGAGATTGTCGACAACCTCAACAACGCTGATCTCGACAAGAACGCTGGTACGTCATTCCTCTCTTCCGTCCCCCGCGCTCAGCCCAACAGAACCAACCCCTCATTCCTTTTGTTGGAACAATATTGACTAACGCGCTACCAGAGGTCGTTGTATCTCCTCCTGCCCTCTACCTCCCTCTCGTCCGTGACTCTCTCCGCAAGGAGATCGAGGTCGCCGCCCAGAACGTCTTCAACAAGCCTAACGGTGCTTTCACGGGCGAGATCTCCGTCTCCCAGCTCAAGGACAGCGACATCAACTGGGTCATCCTCGGCCACTCTGAGCGCCGTGAGATCCTCGGCGAGTCTGACGAGACCATCTCCTCCAAGACCAAGTACGCCACCGAGAACGGCCTCAAGGTCATCTGGTGCTGTGGTGAGACTCTCGAGACCCGCGAGGCTGGCAAGACCATCCAGTTCGTCTCTGCCCAGCTCGAGTCTCTCAAGTCCCAGATCTCCGACTGGTCCAACGTCGTCATTGCCTACGAGCCCATCTGGGCCATTGGTACTGGCAAGGTTGCCACCACTGAGCAGGCCCAGGAGGTTCACAAGGCCATCCGTGACCTCCTCCGCGGCATCAGCGACAAGGTTGCTGACGAGACCCGCATCCTTTACGGCGGCAGTGTCAACGAGAAGAACTGCGGCGAGCTCTCCAAGCAGCCCGACATTGACGGTTTCCTCGTTGGTGGTGCTTCTCTCAAGCCTGCCTGTAAGTTCCCATTTATGCTCTCACCTCAGAAAGTACTAACGAAGAACCTCCAGTCGTCGACATCATCAACGCTACTAAGCAGTAAATGCATTAATTCAAAAGTAAAAATGCCTTGTTTCCCTGAGTGTTTGATACCTGGGTATGAGAGCAGTTAGATGATGAATAAAAATACAAATGATTATACCCATGAACATCTTATTGATCACAATGCTCAATGCTCTGTGAATAACACCCAGGCCGAGTCTTTACCATGCGTCGAGTAGTACTACAAGTTTAATATCATAATAAGTTCAGCATTAAGCATGCACGGGCAGTCGGTGGCGTAGATATGAAGCATGTGTCATTCTGCTTCCCAACTCATGGAGATCTTGCTATAAATCGTACAAATTCCCTCGCAACCCAATGCTACAAGCAACCTCCAAATTGTTACAAACATCTATATGTACATAAATAACCCAATGGTGTCAAGCCAGTTTTTTTAAACGATCATTCCCTTGCCGTGGTATGGGGACCAGACACCACGTACACTTGGCCGAGTACTTGTAACGGCCTGGTTCTGGCGCTTCAACTTCTCTCCGCTAGCATCACGCAACAACTCGGCCTTCTGGAGAATCTCGTATGGTGATAGGTTTCGTACGCAGATGGGTTTGGTTCGGCCGTTGATATAGTGGCCGACAACGACAGGATGCTTTCCGGGTCGGGGAGAGATCGAGAATTCGACTTGAGGGTTGGCGGCGGCGAACTTTGGGAGAAGAGACTTGATGAAACCACTGTAGCAAGGTTAGAAGACAATGCTTAAAAGACGAAGAAGAGAATTGGATGGATTTGCATACTTCATGCCCTTGGAACTACCAGCCCAATCGCAGTAGTAGAAGTCCAACTTCTTGCACTGGAGGATAAATGCCCCAAGGCCATTCTGGAGAAGTCAGCACATATGCCTCGGGGGACTGGCGGAACGGGTGAACATACCTGGCCCTTTGCTATTTGTCTTAACGCCTTGACAGTCATTTTTGTGTGGCCGTATCAATCGTTGCTCTTGATCCGACAACACCTAGAAAGAATTGATGTGCTGAGAGGCTATCGCCAGAAAATCAGCTCCCGTGCAATGTGTCCTATTACGGTTTAGCGCGAGACGGCTGAATGTCGGCAGTCAAAACGCCTCAGCCGCTAGGCACCCCTTCGAGTCCAGGCAGTCAGTTCTCAAGGATTAATTTCCCCCAGGAACGAGGGCGCGACAACTTCAATTAAACTCGGTGCTGCATTGGCTCTTCGTCTGTCTTTTTTTTATCGCGATCACACGCGCGCCTATTCAACCTCGCCTAACAGCGTCATTCATCGCTCATTTATTACCCATTCAATTCGACAGCACAATGACCGACAAGCTCCCCCCTAACCTGCTCGCGCTCTTCGCAGCGCGACCACCCCTGCGATTTGTTCAACCCCCCGACTACGCGCCTCAAAACCGCAAGACAGCACCCATCAGTGGCGTCGCCCAGTTTCTTCCAGAGCTTCAGAAATACAAGGAGACTGATGTCTACAACCCCACTGAAAGTTGGCTGCAAGCTCGTGATCGCAAGAAGCAGGAGAAGAAGGAGAAGCTAGAGAAGCTCCTCAGAGAGGCGCCCGATCATCGTCAGGAAACCTGGTTCATTCTATTGCATTACAGAAGCTAACATCATATATAGATAAGCCAAATGAGGACCCCAACGTTCGTGGCGATGCATTCAAGACTCTGATGGTTGCGCGTCTCAGCTATGACGCTGATGAGAGGGACCTCGAGAAGGAGTTTGGTCGCTTTGGTCCCATCGAGCGCGTATGTGACAAGCGTAGAACTTTCGCATGGTCCTTGACTGACATCATCATAGATTCGAATCGTCGTTGACACTCACGCCCACGAGAAGCCAAACAAGAAGAAGAAGCCCCACCGTGGATATGCTTTCGTCGTATTTGAACGAGAGAAAGATATGCGAGGTAAATATAGCCCCCTCCCCCCTCTGACTAGCCATCTGTTTTCTTCCCTGGATGTACCTTTTGAGTCGTGGCCCTCAAGCTTGCCCTTCTCACGAAGTATATGGCGAGACATCAAAGGGCCCTCAAGCTTGCCCGTCTCTGCTTCTTCCTTTTCTTTTGTCACGTTCATTCAGCACACAAGGTACTATTGAGGGTAAGATTGACTGACACCTGCGCCATCCGGCGCAACCATGAGCAGCAGCTTTGGAATCTTGTGATGGCATACGCATCAAGGATCGACGTATCAAGGTAGACGTCGAACGAGGTAGAACTGTCAAGGGCTGGAAGCCTCGACGACTTGGTGGAGGCCTCGGAGGTCGTGGCTACACTAGAGCTATGGCTGCTCGTCCCATGGGTCCTGGCGGCTTCGGCGGCGGCGGCGGCGGCTTCCGTGGCGGCTTCAAGGGCTTTGACGGTGGACGCGGACGAGGTGGTTTCCGAGGAGGGTACGGCGGCCGTGGAGGAGGTTTCCGAAGCGGCGGCGGAGACTTTAGCCGTGGAGGTGACCGTGGAGGTGACCGTGGTGGTGACCGAGGCGGTGATCGAGGCGGCTATGGCGCACCCAGCGACGCCCCGTCTGGCCCTGGATTCGACCGCAGAAACGGCGGCTATGGTGACCGGGACCGTGGCGAACGAAGGGGTGACCGAGGCCCCGGTGGGTATGATTCGCGAGGCGGTGGTCGCTCATATGACGACAGACACGGTGGCGGCCATCGCGATGGTGGTCGATACGGCGGAGAACGCGAGAACCGACGTACCGGAAGCAACATGGAACCCATCGGCCGACGAGAAGGTGGGTATCGCGAAAGGGACCGAGACTACGACAGACCTCGCGATGACGACGGTGGCCGCAAGCGTGGCTACGACGGTGGCTACGAGGACCCTCGAAAGCTGCGCCGTTATTGAAGCGGTAATTTCGCTCCTGGACTTTTGGTGGGTTGTCGATCTCATCTTCCAGTCATTAATTCAGGCCCCTTTTCCACGAAAGGGTAAGCACATTATCACCGACAACGAAGCCTAAGAAATCCGGGATTATATTACACGCCTCTGTCCGATTGGATTCGTCAGATTTTCCACTTGTTCTGCTGTCACTATCTAACCGACCAAGACATGACAGCCAACCCACTTGTTTGATGTAGCATACTCTGTTACATCTTGATGGGACTGGGTCTACGCAATGTGTCAGGTAACCGTTTTATGTAGTCTATTTGTTTTTGTTTTCAGGGAGTTTGGGGCAAAAATCGGAGGGTGGTCCAGGTGAACCGGCCGTAACATGCTGCATAGGGGTAAGACTCCGTGACCTACTGACCCCCGAGATGTCGCCTAGGCCGGCCAATATGGCCTACTCTGATGTATCATTTAGGAGTTTTCATGTTCAATAATAGTTAAAAGAAGAACGAAATCGCGTGAATGTTTTGAAGTACGTATTGTCATTCGGGCGGGCCTATTGGTAAAACATGATGCCCTCCATATCCCATGGCCCTCAACGCCGAGATCCCATAAAAATTCCATGCTGGTATCAGTCATTCAAACAGAAGATGTCAAACCCAACGTCTAGCACCGTTTTATATGCCTGGCTCGAGGCTCGTCTAATTGTCATCCATGGCGTTGGGGTTGACCTCTGTTACCTCGGAGCTGGCAGAGTTCCAGTATCTAGAGTTTATTAGTTCTTTCCATACCAAGCAAATGCCTTCAGAGGGAATCCAAACTTACGCTAACACCTTGACCTTGAACTCGCTCAAGCACACATCGAATAGCTTCAGCAATCTTGTCTGTCGCGAATCGAGAACATCACCCTCCTTGCAGACAGCGTACTCTTCGCCTTGGCCAGCCTCATCACCAAGAACAACACGACCCTTGACCATGCGGGTAGGAACACCAAGACGGCGCAACTCGGGCTCGATGGTGTGCTCGAGGGGAACGTCGTGCTCGGCGGGGACCTCACCGGCGGTAGCGTAGACAATACCGGTAGGAATAGAGAAATCGCGGGTGGCCACCGCGCCGGCGCGGGCAAAGTCGACGGGAGCGAGGTTTTCAAAGTAAGAGAGAATTTCTTCGGCAGGGCGGTTGGTCAAGATCAAGCCGACGGTACCAGTCAGATGACGGCTGAGGCCCTCAATTCCAGGAGCGATGGCCTCCTCGGGAGTCTGACCAAGGGCCTTTGCCATGAGCTTTGTTTTTCCGAAGAAGAGGCTATCCAGCATTAGTTGCGCTCAAGAGGGTCAGGCGGAGAAGCATTACCGGCAGTCGGAGAGCTCACGTCTCACGTCCTTGAGGTGGTTGTTTCGCATATTATCAACGCTGAAAACAAAGCAGTTCTGGTACTCGGGGACAGCATCGCGGATGTTCTGGAAGAGCTTGTCCTTGTTCTCGCGCGTCTTCTTGGAGACCTGAGTAAGGTGGACGACCTTTGCGCGCTTCGACTTGGGCATTTTGGTAGGTTGGTTATTTAACTGGAAGTCCCTGTGGATTACTCAAAAAGTGACGAGGAGGGATTGAGAAGGGTAGAGTTGAGTAAGTGGTTTGAACTGGCTTGAGATCTTAATGCCTGCTATAGAAGGCGGCTGTCCACTGGTTTTTTTTTAGTTTCAACATAAAAATTTCGAATGGGTGAGCTATCTTATCAGTTGACCCCGCAATTTTTCATCGAGGCAGGGGTCCAATCGCTCACCTTGGGGTGTACGAAACTGGTAATTGTTTCTGTATGAATATCATGAGATAAAACGAACTTAGTTAAACTTTTAGCCATGGGAATGTTCATGGAGCGTTTCTTCTTCATTAAATCACAGGAAGTTTGGTCTTGGACATGCAGAGCTTGTTAAGTTCTCTTTCCCAGGTCCTAGCCAACACCAATACCCCAGTTCTTACAGATACCTTAGTATGAAGTTTTGTAAGACAAAGTCTTGATAAATTATGGTCTTCTCGTGGATATTCCGTATAATCTTGTAGGTACTGTGTCATAAGCTAGGTAGTTGGGACAAGCTATGACTGACAAGAGACTTGAACCTGGGCGTGCAAACAGTATGGTGCAAGGTGCAAGCATTATATGAGGCTATCACGAAAAAGGCAACGTTTAGTTGGTATACAAATGGGAAGAAGGAAGAGCTGCCACTGAGTTAATGTCAGATGCCGCGCCAATTATTTCATGTGCAAGGCTGCAATGACAGGGTTGTATCTTAGAACGCTACATGATGCTGACGTTAAGATCCCTGAAAGGCTAGTGATAGCTGAGAAGCCCGAGATGTCGTGGATAGTGTGATTAAATCTCAATTGAGCCAGGTTCCAAGAATATTTGGCTATAATTAAGTAGATGTATCTATATGCTTATGCAACCACGAATAACTAATCATGATAGATATTTGCAGTCCAGTTTCTATAGACTTGGCGTTCGGGAAAACTCTTACGCTTCCCGTTCCGAGGCGTTGTGGAAGACAAAGGCAAGGCAGATGACGCACAGACCATCTTCTAGTTAGAGCTCTGCAGTGCTTTTCCTAGAGCCACACAAACACATCACACACTGTCCAAACATCTCTTTCATCCCAATCCCGAGCCCCATAAACAATTCGACTCTTCTCCTCCGTTACCCTCTGCCTCTCCATCAGTAGCTAATTGAAGCTCTATTTCTCTCCACTATACTCAGGTTTCCCTCCTTCGACGTCCTGTGCCTATCTCTCCGAATCTATCTTCGACCTTGCCACCCCTCACGCCGTCGCCTTCTATCCACGAACCCACGACCTACCCCATTTTGTCATCAGGCTTGCCCTATTCTGCTTGATTCGACTCGATTCAACTCAACCCCTTCATCTCAATTTCGACCGAACACGATCTTCGCCTTGATCTCAAAGCCGCAACATCTGGCTCTGTCTCTTTGACATTTTCTCGCCTTTGTCTATCTCTTTTCCGCGATACAGAGAGCTCGCCGATTGCGCACTCGACCTAATTTTTGCTCCGCATCACACCCGTCATCTCAAAACTTACATCACAACACACAGCCATCATGGCCTCCAACGGTAACTTCGCCCAACAGGATCAGTTCAAGGAATCTGCCGACCAACAACAAACAGCTCCTACTACCTCCGCCGATGCCTCTGCTACCGCTGCCGCTTCTGCCAACAGCAACTTGTCTAAGGACGAAGTCGGCTGGTACTTCGTGGAGCAATTCTACACCACTCTGAGCAAATCCCCCGAGAAGCTCCACGTATGTCACTTCTGGTCGTTTGTACACTTGGCTTAATGCTAACAAACTTTGTAGCTCTTCTACAGCAAGCGCTCACAATTCGTCTACGGTCGTGAAACTGAAGTTGTCAACGTCGCTGTTGGCCGACAGGTATGTTAGGATGGCAAGACAGAGCCTACGAATAACTACTGACAGAGCAACAGGACATCCAAGAACGCATCAAGGCCCTCGACTTCCAAGACTGCAAGGTCAGAATATCCAATGTTGACTCCCAGGCATCTTTCGACAACATTGTCATTCAGGTCATCGGCGAGACCTCAAACAAAAATGCCGAGCCTAAGAAGTTCGTTCAGACCTTCGTTCTCGCCCAGCAGCCCTCCGGTTACTTTGTCCTGAACGATATCCTGCGATATATCGATGAGGAGACCGATGACGAGTCTGCTGCTGCTCCCGAGGAGACTACTGAGGAGCCTGCTGCTCCCGCCACTGAAGAGCCCGCTGCCCCTGTCGAGCCTGAGGCTCCCCAGTCTGTCGAGGAGACCAAGGAGGAGACCTCCGCCCTTGATCCCGAAATTATTGACCAGAAGCTCGAGGAGGTTTCTACTTCTAAGGACGGTGTGACTCCTAACGGCAGCAACGCTGAATCTTCGGTTGATGAGACTAAGGACTCTGAGACCAAGCCTGAGGTTCCTGCTGAGACCGCTGACGAGGCTGCTAAGGAGCTTGCTGAGGAAGATGTCAAGGAGCCCGAGAAGCCCAAGGACCCCAGCCCTACACCAGTTTCCAAGCCTGTCGCTGCTCCTCCTGCCGCTCCCGAGAAGCCTGCCGGCCCTCCTAAGCCTATGACCTGGGCCAGCCGAGCTGCCGCTGCTCTTCCCAGGCCTGTTGTTCCTCTTCCCAAGACCCCTACTCCTCCCGTGAACCAGAGCCGCGTTCCCGCTCCCACGGCGGCGGCTGCTGCTGCTGCTCCTACTTCTCAACCCGCTGCTACTCCTGCCGCTACTACCAATGCCCCTGCTGCTGAGTCTGCTACCAAGGAGCCCGCCGGATGGCAAACCGCTGGTGGTGACTCTAAGCGACAGAGCCGGCCTCAATCTGTTTCCGGACCTCCTCCCACCGAGAAGGAGGGCACTCTTGGATATGTCAAGTACGTGACCGACAAGGTACAGGATGCCGACCTTAAGAACATTTTGGCTGGCTTTGGCGAGTTAACCTACTTCGACATCAACCGCCAGAAGGTACGTTTAACGCCTTATCATGGCCCCATTACTGAAGCTAACACGGCATAGAACTGTGCTTTTGTCGAGTTCAAGACCCCTGAGGGCTACCAAGCTGCGGCTGCTGGCAACCCTCACACTGTCAACGGCGAGAGTATCGTCATCGAAGCCCGCCGCCCCAAGGCCAACGCCTACGGCGGTAGCAGTTACGGCGGCCGAGGCCCCGCTCCCGGACGTGGTCGTGGTGGCGCTGAGGGTGGCCGATCTGGCGGTCAGGGCGGCTCTCGAGGCAACTTCTCTGGTCAGAACCGTGGCCGAGGTGGTGCTCCCCGCGGCCGTGGCGGTGCCCAGTCTCAGAATGCTTAAGCAGTTGCGACTATCATATATAATGTGGCAGAGGTGAGACTCGCACGTTATTGCCAGTCTCGAGATCTGCCTGCAAGCAGGTCTTGTGACGACCAGGATCCCAAAGCACAGTGATCACATCTTGATACATGCGATGTACCTAACTATAACAAAACATCAACGCAAGGGGACGACAACAGAAAGCAAGCTCAACAGATGGTCAGGAGAAAGGGTAGGAGGAGCGGAGTTTGGTATTCCCTTTTGGAGGAAGGATGGAGTTGGGAATTTGGAGTCATGATTGTTCGTTTTTCAGTTTCGGTGGTTTGCGCGCTGCATCTGCATCTGATCCTCTCAGCCGGTGATTGGGTTACGGATTTCAGCGAAAACGGGGAAAAGGTCCTAGGCTGGAGCTTTGGTTTGGCATCATTACTTTCTAATGACCGTGTATATTCTTACAAAAGCGAACGGACGGGCGATAGAGGCGGTACCCGGATGGGTAGAGGAGCATGATAGGCATACTGACGAGGCAGTGAAGTTGACCAAGGCGGAAGGGAATCTAGGTCAGGGATGAAAGCGCCTAGAGGGACCATGTTCTGTACTTTTTACTGTGCAAGTAGTAATTCATCAGTACCTTTTGGTTTCCAATATTTGAGCTGAGGTATCATATCGGCGAGTGGCGCAAAATCTTTCATTTACAAGTGATGTCGATACTATCATGTCAGGTAACGTAACATAGGTATCCAGTTGAGGTGCAAGATGGCCGGGTCTCGACAATGATGACATCCGATATTGGTTGACAAGGTAATTACAGAGTAGAAGCAAGTTGTTGCTTGTTGTGCGGGTACATATATCCGAAGTTAAGCTTGTTGAGCCGCCTCGTGGACCAAGCAAGTCGAACGGTTCGTCGTATGAGAAATTGTTATTCATGCTCCTCAAGGTTCTTTTGTAACGGGGAAAGCATTGACAAAAAGTCAACCCCGTTATATGGGACTTTTGGGCGAAGAGAGGATACTCGCGCGTAATAGTTACCTACTTACATAGTAGAACTTCTTTGTAAGTCTGCGGATGGTAAAGTTGCACGTGTTCTGTAGGAGAGACACCGCAAATTCTTCATATTCATTCGGCTCGTCGGACACTATCCCGAATAGCCAGGGCGTGTCCTATTATTGTACATAATTCCGGACACACCGCATATGGGGAAGCAAAAGGTTCCCCAGGTATTATGCAACCTTCTAAAAGCAGATCCAAGGAGAAAAAAGAGCCAATATTATGTGAGGGAGAATTTCTGGTCTGACGATGAGACGATGCAAGGTCAGTGCCGAGAGATCCGGGGAGAATTGTTATGTTGGGCAGGGCTGGATGATCAGTTTGATATATGAGACAGCGGCTTGAGTTACGTTGATCACATTTTCGTTGGATTGTTTTAGGAGTAGAGGTTGCAGCCAAGACGGGAGAGGATCATCCATTGTGAGCTTGTCTGTAAGCTTGTTGACATACACATGAATCAAGTACCTAGCGCAATACAGTACCGAGGTAGTTGTGCGTTTATTATCTGTAGCAGTGAATAACTCGTGATTAGAATGAAAGAGTGGACTAAAATTTCATCGAAGGTACTTTTTTAGGACCTGTCTCACCAGGGAAGTAAGGATCGACGAAGAGCCTGGATATCAAGATTGCTTACTGGTTTCTCGGAGGGATAATTACCGTGCGATTTACATGATCATCCTGAGGCAATTCGACTGCCGGCGTCTGCATGATGAATTGATTATCTTGATCATCAATTGTCACAGTCACACCAAGCAGACTGCTTGCGTAGATACGTATGCCCCTGCCCCGCAACCGCGGATACAGTAACCTTGATAGTGATAGCACTAGTTAGGACGTGTAAATCGGCCCTGCTCCAGCTTCTTGTGTTTGATAGTATGCCATATTGGGAATCGAATGGACAGCAAGACGGATAGTTTCAACGGAGATGGTCCGGAAATGTCACACAACCCACGCGGGCCGCTCTGCTTCTGACGTCCTGACAAACTGGTGTTCCGGATAGAAGAGGGGCATCGCTGTGGTCTGGCAGTCAGTGTATTAATTCATTGTTGTGAGTCCATATTCCTTCCTCGCACTCTCGAGTCCGAGCATGAGTCGATGGAATCATGGTTGCTGACTAAAAATAATAGAATAACAACTCAAAATGCCAACATATAACATTGGTGTGGGGCGATTTGTTATTCAAAGAAAAAGATACGTCGAGTATGAGAGCCTGACCCCAGACCGAGAGGGGCCCCTATCAAAGGTGCCAATGCTAGTATCAAAAGTTCCTTTGTTGCGTGCAAAGCCTAAAAAGAGATGAGGTAAGCTGTCTTGAAGAAGAAAAAATACGTACCGAAACGTTCCCAGGAGTCTGGTTCGTCTGTAACTAACAAATCAGATGACGCCCCGGATCACTATTCATCCAAACGGCAAAGGGAAAGGGCACCTTTGTTCCCTATGGAACAAGGTAGCCGTTTTCTCTGTTGGCTGGTTCCATGGCTGTTACTTCTATAATGAATGCGACGTCTCGGATATATGAAATGAGAGTCGAGAATACTGTATCTGATAAACTGTTAAAGGACTTTTGTGCGAGGTCAACGTCCTATCAATAAGGAGAATGACTTGCAGGTCTCGTGTTTTATTAGCGACGAACTCCGGACATCGGATCGAGACCCGGCCGAGATATTGAATGTGGCTTATGTATGTTGTTGAATAAATTGAACTCTATCGGGCGCCTCTCTCGATTTGTTGTCCTTGTCTTCTGCTCCTGGCTGTTGGACACGGCAATTGCCATTATACCAAGACTGGAAGACTATGTATAATCGCCGAACTAGGACCAGAGATTATCTTAGTATCAAACATATACGTAGTAGTTCAAGGTTAAGTTAATACCTCCAGCTTCTAAACTTCCATTGGCAGCGTCGAAAACAAGGTGCCGGTTATCCGTCGTCCTTTTGTGACCTCCCCGTCCGGGACTAGCGAGGGCAGGTGGGGCCGTGTGCTGCAACTTCCTCGTGCGGTGCTGTGGAGTATTGGCTTGTAAGACCCTAGTCGCGCGGGACCTTTTGACGGGAAGGTGGTCCTTTTGAACCTGCAACATGCGGCTACCAGTACAGACAGCAGAGTCCAGAGCCAGGCGCAGGCGCAGGCACAAGTTCAAGCAAGGCAAGCCATGCCATGTGTCGTGCTTGCCCGAGGCCGGGGCCTTTTCTTTAACGATCAGGGTGCTCTTTCCCCCGACATCTTACTGCGGAGTCGAATCGAATCGACAACCAAGCCGTGGAAGAGGAGAACCCTGGACTTGGCACCACCAACAACATCTTGCACTCTTCATCATCGCAACATATTCAAGAGGAACAACAGCCTCTTCGTCACGCGAAGACAGAGCCTTACTCCAAATCTAAGAAGAAAAGAATTATCCACTAATACAGGCGAGATCGGCAGTCAGCGCGGAAATCCGGCGCATTTAGCACGCTAATAAACGGTGCTACCCTTTGATGCGCTCTTCAAAAGTGCGGATCGCATCACATTTGCATCCCACTACCCGGCCGAGACAAAGGGCCAATCAAGGCTCTGTCGCATCAGATCCCCAATGTGATTGACCTGACTTGCTCGATTTCGGCGAAACTGCTATTCTCGAAAAATTGCGGTAGACTCCAGTGTTGCAGCCTCATCTCGCCACTCTGTGCCGGCGTTGTGGTCCACGCTCCAATATCCAACCCTTCCCACCCACACCCTCACGTTTCTACGACGTCTGGCTCCCGCTCCACTCTCATCTGAATTCTCCTCAAAACTCGGTTGAACGTGGGCCCTTTTGAAACGGCTGACGTCGCTTTGCTCTGGTCTGTCCGTTGCCCTGACCTTACTATCGATCCTAGTCACCCCGAACAAAAGAGCCGCCGCATTTCCATTCCACTTCCATACCCCATCGAAGCTGGACGGAAGCACGCCTGGTTTGGGCCCCGTCTTCCAGCTCGACTCACACCCCCTCGATCCTCGATCAAACCTACGACCCCTGCGTGCGACCTTCTTCCACGACAGATGCTTCTCTTCGTGGATCCATGCTGACTCTTCTGATCCTCTCACCTACGTCTTCTGTTGGCTCGCTCCAGTTTCTTCCTCCAACTCTCTCCACACAACCTCAGAGCGGGTCGGAATGATCAACCTCCTCAGTCTACCGTCCTCTATGGAGACTCCTGCGGCCAATGCTCGTTGAGGTTCACGCCCCTAGACTACAGAGTCACCCCGTGCGCCTTTTCCGCTCCGTATCGGCCGGTCGTGGGACCCTCTGCGACTTCATATAAGTCCCGTCTCCCTCCAATGGACCTCCGCAGGGTCACGCCCGAGGACGATGGATCATCCACGACCGCTCCTACGTCGCCGCCCCTTAGGCGGCGTGTATCAATGGAGGAGGACTTCTTCTACCAGCGTGTCATGACGAATCCACGCCGACCCTCGCAGCCGCCTCCGTACCAGAAAGAGCGAGATCCGCCGCCGACAACGTCGAATATATCCCATCATGGGAATCGTTTGGAGAAGGGGAAAGAGCTCAAGACTGGAGGGGGCGGCCAAACTCAGCTTCATCCAGATGTAGGAAAAGAAAAACTGCCCGACTATAAGAACTCAATATCTTTGGAGGGCGTATTTGATAAGAAACACGAAATCGAAAACTTGATAAAGAGGGCCGAAGATCGCCAATGGTATCCCGTTTACGTCTGTTTGAATGGGACTGCGCTTAGCATTTATGGAACCAAGAAGGCTTGGAGTTTGGGTAGGACACGAGCTGATGGACCATCAGTCGACCCAGACAACCCCCCATGGGTGAAAAGGGGCAAGCTTGAGAAGACATACAGCCTCTTGTATGCGGATGTCGGTATCGCTGCTGACTATAAGAAGTAAGCAATCATGATGCCTGTACATGAGGCCCCGGGTTCGTGTTACTAACATAATTCAGGCGGCGATATACCATCCGTGTTCGAGCAGAGACAGATCAATTTCTCTTGTGCTGTGTCGAGTTGAGCACATTCAATAAGTGGCTCGAAGGTCTGTTTGCAGCCATCGACATTGCTCTGCCCCTAGAAGACCGAGACTTCCCCCGTGACATGTCAATTCCCCGAATACAGCGAATTCGTTGGTTTCGCGGTCAATCACCGACTGCCACAGCTATCGACTTGTCAGAGCTGGGTATTGAAGGAGGCACTGAGGAAATATCGGCAACAATAAGCGAGGCTCTCCCATCAGCACCACCCTTGCGTCTGGCTCCGGAGTCTCAAACCAGACTGGAACCCGAAATCGAGGTTGAAGGGGACGAAGAAGAGGTGGCAGAGCCCCCGCCACGAATAGACCTCACCCGCCGACTCAGCACAACGTCATATACCAATATGGGTATTGACCCTGTCGACGGAAAATGGGTACCAGAACATCAGTGGTCGAGTGCTCATGACTTGCTGTACGCCAAGCTCTGTTACAGCAACCTACTCTTGAGAAGTCCCCGCAAAACACCATACATCATCAGCAAGGGCAAGAAGTTCTATGTTGATTGGACGACAGGCCGAATGGTCAGGGTCCTCCCCCCAGCCTACGGTGAGATCGACTACTTTGGAGCTTGGCAAACGGTTCATACCGAAAACAGACTTATCTAAAGTCTTGGCCAACTGGATACACCCTCTTACAACCATATTACCTATCCCATCATCATCATCACTACATGCTCGAGTTCGTGACTATTCTCTTACAAACGACACCATCGGGACCGGTCACATCCCACTCAACTTGACACGCATTTACCTCGTCATAAATTCATTCTACAACATATACAACTAGAGCATCTCTCATGTCACATCACATACGGAGATTATGCTCCTCGCATCTCTTCCTTTCTTACGAATGTACATAGTTTCTCTGCATATCTGGCGCATGAAAGGCTGCGGGTTGCATCAGCCGATGATGATAGGGGCTTATGATCATGGAACGGAGTTTGCATTTACTTTGTTTGTTCGCTTAGAGCCTCATACTTTGGAGCGCTACACGGCATGGGTGTTGGTGAGCCACTCCCTGGGCCCTTTTCAATTTTACATAGGGCTATGGCATACTACTACATATCTGCGTTTTATACACGTCTGTGGATGGTGTTTCCTGGAGGTAGACGCCATTGCACAAGAAACATATTGAAGATATCCTGTTTACTAAGATGCCTGGTTACGTGTGAACGTTGCTTCGTAAATGCTGATATATAATAAGCCAAGAAAATAGTTGGTATCTTAACGCCTCTGGCACAATAGCCACCCATGACTCCAATCCGTTGCATGACCACAGTAGACGATTTCAGTCCTATAGTCCCTGTTTGATGGAATATCCTCACCGCTCAAATTCACAATGCCGCTCCTTATTTTCCACTGCCATTAGCAGCGTCGACAGCCGCTATCCCCTGCCTCGTCTCAGCAGCAACATCGTCCACAACCGGGCGCAGCGCGTCATTTGCGCCCTGGACGTCGGCGACGACGGCCTCGAGGGCATCAAGCAGTACGCGAATCTCTTCTCGTTGGCGATGTACTTCATCATATAACAGAGCGTTTTGCGATTGTGTCGTTTGCAAGCGAGCATTGAGCTGGGACTGGTGGGCTGTGAGGGATGGTGTGAGATGTGCTGCGAGAATAGTCGACGGAGGGAGGAGATGAGGCCTAAATTCACATTAGAATATGACGACTATAGCAGTAAAAGAGGGAACCGTACGGTGTCGGTTGTTCTGTTGTTGATCCGGCGCGTCGGCGGGAGGCATCGCTAATAAGGCTCTCTAGATCATTGAGTTTGGGAACAACCTGTCTCGACACCATAATATTCTCAAACTCTTTCTGCAATCATACTATTAGGACTGTCCTTGCTCCTCATCACCCCAAAAAAGACATACCTCGCACTTCTCGCCCAGCTTATCAACCATTTGACTCTGGACCTGCCTCAACACACCCTCCGCCCTCCTGGCAACCGTAGGATAACACCCAGCCACATTGTCCCAGCCAATCTTCCCCAGCGTCTTTTTTAGCGATCGCGCATAGAGCTCTTGAAGACGCGCTGCGCGAGGACCGGGCGTTACGGCTGTGTGTCGCTGAGGGAGAGGAGGAGATGGGGGAGGGTCTCGTTCTGATTCTCGTTGCGTTTGGGCTGTATCTTGGGCCGCTTCAGCTTGCGCGGCAGAGTCGGGGTGTGGTCCGGGTGCCATTGGTGCGAACGAAGATGGTGATGGGTGATGTTGGGGATGTTTAGTCTTGGTGGGACGCGACTGGCGATAACAGGCACCGTACGTGGGGTAAAGCTGTATGAACTCTTATCGCACGTGCTCCAACTTGATGACCATTTTATATCAAGTCTAACATTAATTATAAGGAAAATCCAGAGTCAATCTGGTCTTGAATATTCAGAATATCTATGTACGTCTATGAAACAGGCCTGTCGAAGCCAATTGTATGTCGTGTCTGTATGTACGGTGTGTTTCTCCCCATATCATAACCAAGGCTCATCAGCTCATGGAATGCCCACCAAGTAAGTTCCCATGACGCAGCCTTTTGTCTGCACAGCGCCCTCGTTGTAATTTGAAGTAGGAAATCTATAGGGTATCGGTTATAAGTCACAAGGAAAAGTGTTTGTTCGCCTGTATGTTGTGTTGTAGTAGTCTTCATCCTCTTCTTTCTCTTCGCGCTTAGTTGGCGGCTAGAATCGCAATTGCATCAGCATCTGTTGTGCGATCCTGCTTTCCGCCATTTCTTCTTTTCTCTTCCTCCTCTTTCTTGATACGTTCTGCTTCTCTTTGTCGCTCGTGGCTGACATATGTGGCGTATCGAAGTGTACCAAGTGTCAGAACCGCCATGAACAGTATGCCAAGAACAGAACGACGTATAAGAATCCATCTCACAGCCTCGATCTCCGACTTTGCATCACTACTAAGAACAATGCTGATCTTGTAGTTGATTTGTTGAACCTGTAAACCGTCAGTCAACCGACCTTGCCGATATCGGAAGGAAACCTTACAGCGCTCTCCACGACTTTTTGTTCTTCCCTGACAGCCATCTTACGGTCATTGAACGAGCCTCGTACGTTGTCATTAAGTGTGTGGACCTCCTGATTGAGCGATTGTGTCAAAATATCGACCTCGTGCTGCAAGTGTGTTCGCTGTTGTCGTAGCTGTTCTTCTTCAAGCCGTCGATTATTCTTGATTTCAGTGCTCAACTCTGAGCAAGCCGCTGTAAAGAGATAGGTTTCCTAAGCAAGTCATTTGTTAGCCAATTTGACTTTTCTCTTCATCGAACAAGATCTCACATTTTCCACATCGCTCTTGCTGACCAAAGTTGACTGCGCTATCTCAAGATTCTCTGCAAGTAACGTTCGGATCGCCTTCATTGATGTTGTAGCCTGCTCCTGTGTATAGCCTCCATCTTGCAATTGCTTCACGAGCGAGTAACTATCAAAATGGTGGACATAAGGCGGCGGGCACATGGCTGGGCCTGGTCTTGTCGTTGTTTTTGTCGTCGTCGCCTTGGTTTTCTCTGGAGGTTGCATGTGCAACACTGCTTCAAGGGGCCCGCTTTGTTTGGCCTCTTCCCGAGCTGTTCTGGCTTGTTCTTCCTTGGGTGTATCATTTTCCTTGGGCTGCTGAGCCTCATTTGTCGATACCGATCTATCGGATACGGATTGTACTGGTTCTTGGGTCGTGTCGCTCTCAAGCTCAGGGCGACTCCCGGCTTCGCTGGTGAGTGGGTGTGGATGCGAGGTATTAAGCTTTGAAGTGGTAGCTGTCTTTAGGGGTTGAGGCTCGACGGCCTTTCCTCTCCTTCGGGCAAAAGTGCCTCTATGCCTGGCGAAACCAGCCGCAGCAGCAGCACGGGGCGTCGCTCGTAGTCCACGCAGTACCTGCGGGCTCAGGAATGTCAACCGAGCAGCGGCCGTCATGGCGGGTAGACAGTGACCAACCCCGCGGAAAGGAGCTGAGACGTCGAGGTCGAAGATCAGCGATGGCTGCTGGTTACCGGGTTCCGAGTTGTTCAATCATAAGTTAAGAATAGGCACGTAGGGTCCAGAGTAGTATCAGCGTCGTACGGATACAAGCAGAAGTTTTGATTGTGTTTCGAAGATATGTTGTGTTGAAGTGGCTGCAATTATTTAATTAGACTTAAAGTGAGGTAGGGTCTCTCGTCCGTCGGAAGGAATCCGGCAATCGGCGTACTTACACTACTACAGTACCTGCCTCAGTGACTTGGCTCCAATGTGTGGCCTAGCGTCATTGCTTTACTAAATGCAGCTTAGCCTCACTAGATAAGGTACAGCAACTACTGATTAACTACCGCGAATAGCCGCAAGGTACCTTCGTGGTTCACAACCTCATTTATTATTGTATCAGGTAACAAACAACATTGGGCTATTCATCTAAGGTACCTTAATACGACTTTTGTTCTGCTGGTGCCTTTACTTTCGCTGGCTAAGTTACTAGAGTGTATATATAACAAACCAAAGTCTTCCCTTCTCCTTCTCATTTTAATAGATCCTCCTCTTTTCCCAGTGGTGGTCTACCATTTGAAACACTGTCTTAGATCGCAGTCGACTCCTTGACAGCCACTCGTCCATCATAGGACAGCTCCCATTCCTGCTTTCGTGTGTGTATGGATAGCCCCAAGACAAACAATAAACCCAAAACATAAACCCAACAGCCGGTTCAAAACACCCATCGCCCTTCCTAATTGTCCCTTCAGCTCGTACGTACCCGCTTGTTTTTGGCGTACCCCAACCCAAGTCTGTGACCTCTGTGACTCCCCGAATAAAAAACAAGATATTATGAACCGGGTCAATGGACATCCAGTCTGGTTCAACAGCCCTGCGCTGTATTAAACACCTCATCATGATGGCATAATTCCTGTCCGTAATCAAGTGCCTGCCTTGTTCTTCTGGCCGTATGTTCACCTCGAAGGAAGCTTCTCGCGGTGTAGTTCGTCTGTTAGCCGAAACATCCCAATCTATTTGTAATACAAGGTGTGAAGTTAGATTTCTTGCATGTAGGAGGTGAATGTGACGTCGTCGCTAGTCAATGACCACCTAGGCCTCATCGTTATGAACTTTGACAGTCGCCTCCGAGTTCTTGCTGTCGGTAGATGGTACGCCGATGGCGCTGCCGTTGGCGCTGAGAAGTCCATCACTTTGAGGGCTGTTAGTTTCATTCGTCAAAACTGGAGTTGGTCCAGCTGAGTCGACCTGAACCTGCATAGGGACAGGCATCGCGTCCTCGACAAGCAACCACAAAGGCTCCAGGTTCTTTGGGAGGCCACTAGAGCTCATCTTCATCCGTTCGAGGTGTTGGTAGATTCGTCGCTGCAGGTCCGATTTCTCTGGGCCCTGGATGTGAAACACCAAACTTTCTGTGAGGTGTTAGCAAGCCAGACATACTGCAATCGAGATGACCAGGAGGTACTTACTAACGACATAGTTTCCGAACGAATCGTTGATTAGCTCAGATAGCATGTCTTTCCCATTCGCATCAAAAGTACAAAACCGCTCTCGGATTTGGTTGCGTTGTTCGTGCGAGCCGTACGTGATGCATTTCTCGACCACGTTGGATGAGATCTTGTCTTTGGTGAGAGGGATAAGTTTTCTCATCACCATGTCGATAATTCGATCCTTGTCCTCACTGGGCCCATTTTCGACGATATGCTGAACCACATAGTTGCCCCATGAGTCCGCAGCAAGCATACCCATCGAGGGGTGAAGCGCATCCAAAAGCCTTCTCGATTCTTTCGCGGAACACTTCTCGAGGAGCCGTTGTATTACTCGGCAACCTTGCGTGTCCTGGGAGAGTTCCACGGCATGTTTTTCGTAAATGTCAACAATAAAGCCGAGATGTTGCTGAGGCATGTTCGAAACGAATTTCTGGACAACATGGTTTCCATTCTCGTGCTTCATCACATTGATGAGGTTGGCTTCCAGCTCCCGAACAAGTCCGACAGTTTGCTCAACAAGAAAGACTTCCACGGCCTGCTCAAGTTAGGAATTTGGCGACTGAACAAGCAATATTGACACATACCTTCTGGACCACACGGCAACCGTATTTATTTAGAGACAATTCAACCATGTGACCTGTCATTAATTCAACAAAACGATTCTTCTGCATCTGGTTACCGTGCTCCATCAATTTCTGTATGACGTAATTGCCATAAATGTCTGTCATGAGTGGAAGAGCATTGTCTCCAATCTCGCTGAACACTCGCTCCTTCTCATCACTGTTTGCTGTTTGCAGCTTAGATTGGATGAATCTTGACGCATCTTGTTCTCCACTGCACTCGACAATGTGGCAATATGCATCGCTAAGTTCGCATTTCCGGTTCTTGATCTTTTTGCAGAAATCCTCCAGCCATTTGCTGCTGTACTGCTTTTGGGAATGGTGATTCTGATTTTGATACGCGGCGTATGTTCCAAGCCCATGATTGTTCATGTGGTAGGCAGCGTGCACTGGCTGAGTGTAGCGTTGAGTGTATGCGTCGGCTCCGATAGGGAAAAGGACATTAGGGTCACTGTATACCGGATGATAGAAGTTCGCAATTTGCTGTTGAGTTACAGGGCTGGTCTGGGCGATTTGGTTTGGTACATGACGCCCTTGATCCACTGATCGAGTAGGGTATGCGTGATTCCAGGTCGGCGTGAATGCCCTTGGGCTGCTGCTTCCTTGCTCTGCGAGATTTGATGCAATGCGGTCGATAGATCCCCGATGCAGCGCATGGGTTTGGGGTTTCAACATATCGGCAGAAGTCAGATCCGCGCTACCGCGAAGACTGCTGCCGTTGGCACGCTGTGCGCTACCCTCATTACCCCAGGGTTGAGGGCTGGGGTTGAATGGAGTCCAGTCTCCAATACCCGGGTTCAACATACGGTTGAGTGAGCCATCTACGCTCTGGCTGTTGTTGTGACTGAAGGCATGTTGGTTTAGAGCTTGGTTGGTCGCGGTCTGGTTTGACATGTAGTGGAGGAATTGTTGAGACTGTGTAGATTTACTCGAAGTATGGGTGGCCCGGTAGGGCGGCGAGGATTGAGGGTGTCGAGCAGAGGTCGAGAGAGTATCTTGGGCGAGGCCAAAGGTGTTCCTGAGCCCAGAACCTTGAAAGGGGGGGATCCTATCATTCGACATGTTGAGCTTGGCCACCTGTCCCGGCAGGTCGTAGTCTGATTCGTTGTTGGCAGCTCGATCGTGTGGTCTTCTACTAGGTGATGAGCTGGGTGATCGCGATCCGAGAGCTTGTGCCCATGGACTAGAGTTTTCGGCTCCATTGCTTGGGCTGGGAAGCCAATTGAAATTTTCACCGCCGGCGAGGGCATCGGCAAGCTGCCGATATGGTTTGTCGAAGGCACTGGTAGCCATGGTGTTGCCACGTGAAGTCCTGGCGGCTGGGCGACGCTATTGAGAAGACGAGGATATCAGCATGAGAGGTACGAATAGAATAATAAAAAGTATTTCAAGTAGGTAGCGGCGATGTCGTTGATGATGTTGCAATAAAGATAATGTGTGCTTTGTCCAAGGCTTGATGGTTGGCTTGGTTTGGCACTGAATGCATGGGGTAGGTAGGTAGACTTGGGTTATGGGCCATTTTTTTGTGTTGCAGATGTCGAGGTGCAAGGTGGCAGTGGTAGCGGCAGCGAGTCCCGACATGCGCTAGCTATACGTAGTATGAATCTGACGCATTTGGCCCAAGTCGAGACACACGAGCATCCATCTCTGACGTCGCACTCCCTGGACCGTGGGCCATGGGGGCAAGGAGCTTAAAAAAAAAACAAGGGCCCTCCATCGCTCATGTATCGCCAGGCAGAGCGAAAGTGAGGGGGTCTTGGAGGGAGATGGATACAATTGAAGGAGCCATGTTCACTTACCGAGCCAGGGTGGTTAGACATGATGTCCAAAAATGTGATAGTAGTAGTAAAAGATAGACCAAATATGATACTGTTTGTTGCTGTATGTCTGTGAAGACTGTTTGTGACTGTGACTGTTGACAGTTTGTGAGGTGATGGATGTTTAGGAATGGATGTACAGAGTCGCAGGATCCCAGAAAATATACCAGGGGCGGCAAAGATCTGTAAGGTAGGGGTCCTCCTTGGTTGGTTTGGCGACAGGTCAGGCGCGACGGTCGTCTTTTATACCTAGAGAAGGCGTCCTCAAAGTGATTAGGTAGGTAGTAAGAAATTTTAAATAGCTGGCAGGAAGTTTGTCGTCGTAGATACTCTGTGAAATATGGACAACTTATTGAGTGAGAATACCTCTAGGCTTCTCATCCAAGTTATTTTTGGGGTGGCGATATTTGAGAGCTTATCCCAGGTGAAAAAGGGGAGTCGGCAAAGATTTTAACAAGAAAAAAGTTGATTAAGGTATTAGAAAATGCTGTCCAAGTAAGAGAGTGAGTTGTTAGTCGGCATCCAAACTCCAACCTTGGAGGTTTAAGTTCGAGTTCGAAGTGAACAAAGAAGGTGCGGCGACCGACAGCTCAAAGTAGGCGGGCGTAGGGCGGTTTTACATGAAATGTAGTCTCCCGTCCGTGGATGGATGGATGGAATCAAGGGCAAAGCAAAGCAAAGCAATGTAAGGTTGCACGCCGGCGTCGGAATGTGCGGGCCCCAAACAAAGTGACTGACGATAGGATAGGATATGACTTTGGTTTTTGGACTGGTGTTCCTGCTCGTTGTTCCTCCTAGCTAAGGGAGAAGCTGCTTGTGTTGCCTTGCGAGCAGAGGAATGATGGGCGAGACAAGCCTGATAGTGTGTGGCTACACCTCCGCCTTTTGCTGTATCAGAGATAGTGGAGGAGGGATATGCTTAAAGAGGGCCGTCGACCAGGGTCGTCCTTGGAGCAGGGAGGGAGGATGGTATTGCTTTGGTGGATCAGGGAGGGAGAAAATCGAGAGGAGAGCCCCTCGATATTCAATCTTGGGAAGAAATAGAGGAAATAGTGTACGGTCGAGTTGAAGTAGATACCCTACCAACCTAGCCTGGTTGATAGTCGATATTTGGCCATCTGTGATCCAGTCGACAAAAGGAGGAAAATCAGATGCCGAGGCGAGGAAAGCCCTTATTAAATAAATGGTTCTCTAAGAACCAGGACCATCGTCTATCTATTATGCCCAAATATCATTCGCTAATTCTCGAGGGCATACAATGTAGCTGTCCTCAGCAAGACCAGTCTCTCATACAAGCGACAAACCCATTCAGAGTTGACGCCATTCTTCTCTTCTGTCGGTGTATCTGTGTAAGTTATGTCGTGAATAATCAGTTAAGATCGCAAGTATCATTTGCACTACTGGCCCGGATAAAAATACATGCCATGCTATCTATCACTCCCCCGACCAGCTCACCGTTGTGTCAAACTCCTTTGTTCATTGTTGAACCAGAGATCGGGCTGCAACCCACATGAACTGCCTCAGAGTTTGGCTGGCTGCCTGCTATCTCTGTGTTGCGTCGCTACCTGGCACAATGAGGGGCCTCGCATCTCCCGAACGTTGCACGAACTGTGTTTTTTGGCATGCAAGTGACATCAAAATGGATCGTGTCTTGACACTTAGAACTGAGATACCCCAAGATTTTAATGTGTAAGAGGGTCTAGACGTGCATAGACTCTTCCCCGCCAACTTAATTGGTCTGGCTTCCCTCTCAACTACTATCTCACAGTTGTTCTCTAGGCGGTTGATGAGTCAACGTAAGACCAGATGACCATCATGAAAATGACGGCATTTGCCTTGATCAAACCTACAACAACTTTGAAACTTCATTTTCTCATGCTTCAAGCCTCACAACTAAGTTTGCCAAGCCAAGACGGCCGCTCGGGCGACCCCTGAGGGCTAGACCAAGATCGTCAGTCCGCCCGTCACGCTAATTCCAGAGTAGCCTAGCGCGTAAATCACCCGCATAATGGAATCCCAAAAGGGAGGAAGTTTTAAGATTTGCTTTGGAGCCATCTGTTCAACAGCTGAATCTTGATCAAATCCTGGCTTTTGTACTCTGTATAAGAGTTCTGTTTCTTTCGCTGTGTATGACTCAGGGCTTTGAGTTTCACAACTCATCTCATGTTGGGAACAATGTACTTTACGCGTGGCGAATACACTCATAACCGATAATACGACTTTTAGATTTGGGACCGTGGCCGGCCAGGAGCGACAATGGGGTCATATCAGCAATCCATACCTAATAACCACCGAATACCTATGCCTACCATATAGTTATCTGGCGGAAATATTGCTAATTTGGTTTAAAGGGATGAGAACAATACCTCATGGGTCGGCCTCTTCTGATTTGCTTGGTTGATATTCGCTCTCTGTGCAGATGATCGGGTTTTGAGGCTTCACAGACCCAATGATCTCATTCTTCCTATGTCAACGACCACAGAGAAAAAAGTATTCGAGATGCTAAGTATGATTGGGGATCCAAGAACGTCATCTGGAGAAGGCTACCTGTCAACATATTACGGAGTACTGTACATGGTAGTAAACTCCAAACGCGGGGTTGTTATCCCGAAATTCTCCAGCTCTGCATCATGAAGGCTTAATTTCATATACGTATGCCGCACTCAGTTTCAGCATCAATGTGGACTCATAGAACAAAATCTGAGATCCATTTCCCCTCACGCAAGGGAGACACCTGGATCAATGCCTGGGCGAGGGATCAGGCATTTGCGTATCCAGGGCAGCTCTCGTAAAGTTGACTCGGGTCTGACTGGAATCAACCAGTATCCCCACGGCCACAGCCCATAAAAAAACCGCCAGCTCGCACGCATGTTGAATCCTGAGGGGCCTCCGGGAACCCTTCCGTATGTCTGTGATGGAAATCCAAGAGTCTCCAGAATGTATCGGACAACGAACAACTTAATGGTGAGTAACCTTGGGACTAGAAACGTGCTCTCTCAACAAGATGTGCGGGTATACATTAGATCCTCACGGAATTCAATAGGATTTGAAAACCCCTATGGTGATTCGCGTGTCTCTGCCAACTCATAGCGTAGCAAAAGATCCTACCCTAAATTTAGGAAAGAGTTGTTGGCTTTATCGTATTCTGCGTGTTAGCTGCCGTCAGTCGTGGCCCGTTCTTCTGTTTGCTGTGGTGCAGAGATGTTTCAGTCTGCTGGAGGGCCTCGATATTGCATTCCATGGCACCGATATACCCGGCTTGGATTACATTCACCTTGGCCCAGCAACGATCCCTTTCGCATGAAGTTGAAGAATCACCCATGAACTTCCAGAGACTTCACAGTCAGTCGAGGTGTCAAAGCGTCAAAGCGTCGTTGTTATGTGACAAGACCAAATTTCCGATCACCTGGTGAAAGAGTGCGTTTTCGATCGACTTACCATTGGGCATCGGTTCTATATCGGCAGATGATGAGGCCAATACTGAGAAGAGTACGGGGTAGTAGGGTTTGTCACATGGATTGAATGACTCTTGGCCCTTGAAGTGCCTTTTCAGCGCATGTTACTCATGGCATCCTGGAGTAATAGACTAATGTCGCGTGATGAGGAGGTATCATTTTGTAAGGTGACTAATCTAGCGAGATAATCAAATATTGTTTGCGGCATTTGGATAAATCAGAAACAGAACGCCGATCAAGGAGCTGCCTGACCGTGAGATGGCAAGATTTAATCTTATACGACTGTATAGTGAGCATGCTAACGAACTAGACAAGTGAGGTTACTTGAGCGATTGATTGCGCGTCCTTGTCCTTGTCCTTGTGTTCGTGCTTGTTGAGCCCATCGTAGTAAAACATCTACGTCCATCCGCAATGTCACGCAACCATTTTCTGTGAAAGGTTCCCCTGCGCAAACAAACATTTGGAGGTGGTGCGTTGAAAACACAGGATGACATTAAACAGCAACAAGGGTATGCTTTCGTCCACTTACTCGTCCACGGGAGTCGAATAAACAAGCCGAAACCCCATCAAAATTGTCACCCAAGACCCAGTCAATTTTGCAGGGTAGATGACAAGTGGATGAGAAAGAGAAAGAGAAAGGAGAGCTATATGTCTCCTGATCACATCAGGTATCGCTGGTATTATAACGGAGCAGAAGCACAGATATTGGTGCCACGCTACTCCGTAAAAATGAAAGGGACGAGCGGCCAGAAGAAACGAAATGCAAGGAACAATCGATTGCGTGCCCGGCCGTTTCCCCGAACATGGATACAGCTTGCAGTAAAGCGCTCGGCCGATTGCCTTTTACGATCATCGTACTGTAAATAGTAGCATCACATCGTCGAACGCGTGTGCTGACTGCTCACGTCCGTATTCCATCAAGAGAACAGACAGAGGAAGTGTGGCTATGTGACGTCCGAGGAGAGCCATCACGCGCATTCGGTTGAGGCGTCTCGCTCCATCATGCAAACATCGTGGCACTGAGTTAGTTCGTCCTGGGAGGCTTGGACTTGTCCCTTTGTGTGTGATAACCGTTCGTACCTTGCATTGGCGTCGAAATGGATCTATGGCTTGCCACACTCGCGTGGATTCTATGCCCTTTTCAGCATCGGTTAGATGAGCACTTAGAATCCAATCCAATCCACTAGCAGAGGCATCAACTCCTTGTTCCTCTCTATCGATAAACAGAGCCGGCTCTTTGTGTCATCTGTCTTCGTCGATTGGAAAAGCATCCAGTGAAGGGAGGGAGAGGCCTTTGTCGTGGCTTGGCAGGGGAAACGCAACGGCCTCGACCAATAAACCGCGCGCTTACAGGGAACATGTGGGTGTCGAGGACAGCAAATCCCAGCGAGTATCCGGTGTCTAGAAAAGCCAAGTTGGAGATTCCAGGGCCCATCCACTCGTCCTGACCTGGCTTGGTGTGGTCAGCAATAGCAAGCAAGGAACAAGAGGAAGAACCTAGAGCCAACAGGTTGCATCTCCTGTTCAAGAAGCCGACATTAAATGCTGGAGCGGGGCTATAGCAGAATTCTTATTGGATGGTCAAAACGGTGAGGACCCATGAGTCCTTTCTTCACAGGGAAAGAGGGTGCCCCAGTTCACCAACACAGCTGCTTTAGCGGCCAATTGCAGCAAATGTGCCCCTGAGACCATCCACGAAACAGTGGTCCTAGTGGCTGTCCAGCGTCTCTGGAGCGCCTAGCGGCCCCTACCATTGCACTGCACCTGGCCCTCAGTCTCATTTCCGGGGCAGGGCCCCCTGGCTTTCCAAATGGATGGCCGACCAGGATCAGGAACACCTCAGGACAGGCTCCCAGCCAAAAACTCGGCCTTCCCTCTGTTTTCCCTCTTCTTCTCCAACCCCAATCCTCGCGGGCCAAGTTTGTGAATACCGTCAACGGCATCGTTTTTTTTGCTCACGTACA
Organism: Fusarium sp. NFCCI 5145; assembly: GCA_033439405.1. Taxonomy (NCBI): domain Eukaryota; kingdom Fungi; phylum Ascomycota; class Sordariomycetes; order Hypocreales; family Nectriaceae; genus Fusarium; species Fusarium sp. NFCCI 5145. The sequence goes on from JAWDHB010000260.1 coordinate 266,821, forward strand.
TCTTGTTCTCAATCGCCTTTTTGGATCTTCAGCTTCACTCTTTCAGCTGATATCCGTCCTCTCTTTCCAACCCCCTCCCTCCCTTGATTCTGCCCACTATCTAGGCCCATCACCAACCACCTCGGTTTTCGGTACTCGCCAGACATTCATATTCGAACTATTGGCGATATCCTCTCCCTGGCGTACGTTCTTCTGCCCATCTGACCCTCCACCTGCCACCTTTATTTTTTCGAGTCGTTCTGTTTGGTTGTCAATCTGCAACACGTCATGGCATGCATTGAATTGGTGGGATCGCCATGGCATCGAATTGGCCAATCCTCCAACAAGCCGATTGTCGAGTCTCGATGGGCTCTTCCGGCCATGATACGGAATGTCCGTTGGCTGTGATTATTGGAGGCTGCGTTGCAGATGGACTTGATGACCGCCACAGCACAACTAAATCGCTCTCGCCGAATGGCATTTCGGCCATGAGATAGATGGCTTGCTAACATTGTGATGAATAGACGTTACGGCCTTTACATTCGTTCTCTTGTACGCGGAGCACCCATCCTTACCACGAACTCAAAACCCGTTGCTGTATCTACGTAACATTCAACCTTAACTTTATTCACGATGCCTTCTCTCGTCAACCTCGTTACCCGATCTGACATGCCTGCCGATTCTGATGGCTCAAACGACAACATGATCAACCTGATGCTGGGCCTTCTCGGTCTTGTCTTCCTCGGCCTCATTCTGGTTGCCATCCTCTTCCTCTTCCGCCGCGCTCGTCGACAGAAGCAGCAGACAATCCAGTCCGAGGAGGACGGTCTGCCTTCTTACTACGACAGCAACAGCAAGCGTTTCACCAACCACCGCGGCCTCACCATTGAGACAACACAAAACGGCCGCTCCAGCGTCTTCGTTATCAACCAAGATGGCCGCCCTATGCTTGCCAACCCCAACTCTCCTCCCTACTCCCCCGATAATGTCCCCGAGATTCACATCACCTTCCCCGACGAGAAGGACGAGCAAGGCCGACAGCAGAGCGGTCGCGTGCTTGTTGTCCGCGTTGGTGACAACTCAGCTGTTGGCCTGGAGCCCATGAACGACGAGCAACTTCCCGCATACGAGAAGGAGGCCAAGGGCCAGTTCTACTCGATCGACATGGACCACATTGGCGGTCTCAAGGAGAAGGACCGTAGTCAATTTCAATAAAGAGATGCAGTCCCCTTTTGACGCCTTTCTTTCCTTTCCTTCGTCGCCGGCGATGCACCTTGGAGCCGTCTGGACGACCTTGCCACGACAAAGCTTTGAATACGATTCTTCATTTGGGACTTTTCTTCCCGCCAAAAATTAGCGAACTAACCCGCCTTTCATGGCTCGACCTTGCCATTGCAACCGGAGAGTCAACGGCACTTTCACGACCCGTTACTATATACCCGTTTACGCTGCGGTCTAATTTTCGCATTGCTACCCATCGGTGGTCACCCCTCACCCATCATACTTTTGCGTAAATCCCATTCCCTTTCCCTATAAACGACTTGCTCAGTCAAAACAAGCTGCCATGGTCCAAGGTCCTAGGAAAAGAGGGATTAATCATTAATCAATGAATGGCTTCAAAAAGAGGTGGAGAGGGGTGATAGTGATGCACCCCAGGGAGAGACCTTGGATCACTCTGGCAGTTGATGGGTAACATGGGCCGAAGCAAAACACATTTACATCAAGTAAAACAATTCTTATTTTCCATAGGGTTGAGCCTTGGGATACGACACATGGAGCACTTTGGAGTAGCAACTATCTATATCTATCTGTAGTCGATAGTGTATAATTTCTTATCCTACCACTTTTAGTATCAATTGCAGTGACTATGATCGGGTGATGTTTGATGTGGTAATGATTCAGAGGCTGACATACTCGGCGAGGGAGGTTGGGTTGGTGTGGCATTTAACCGGATCGCAGTCCAACATATCTGCATTCCTTGTATTGCCTTTTCGATCGAGTGTGCTGGTGTGCAGAGCTCATGATTGGCTGGGTGTAAGCAGTGGCTTACACCATCCCTTGGTGTTGACGTTGAACGGCCTCTAAGCCTGAAGACGTTGGACTAAAGACATTGATAGTTCAAGAGTTAAACATTCTCTCTCGTAAAGCTACTACCTAGGCTAAATTCAGCTGTCAGTCGTCTCTTGGTATGTCTTTTTGCAACATGAATGCGACACTTGAACACCACTGACAGAGGACAAAGAAGAAGTATGTTATTGTTCAGTTTATGTTTTGAAGGACTTTGCTGAGGATCCATACTGTATTCATCCCAGTCCTCTCCAAAAACCATGCTTTGCTATACAATTGAAATTGAAGCCGAAACCCTAGAGAATATACATCAAGAAGTGAAGAGTTGGACCACCACCCGCTGCCAGCTACAAGTGAAACTGCAACAACGCTTTCCGGTTGATTCCTTAGTTGCCTGTCTTCTTAGGGCTCGAGTGAATAGTCAAGGTTGGTGCATTAGCCGGACACATCACGTCGGCACAGATGCATGAATTATCCTCTCCTTCAGGACGCAGGGTACAGACGATAGCCTTTTTGGAGGCATCGCAGCAACAGCAGGGTGGTCCAGCAGCTGGGGCTGGAGTCTTCTCCTCGCGCTTAGCAACGGCCGTAGGGGCAGGTGTAGACTTTGGCCAGACGGTTGGGGCGTCCTTGGGACACATGACGGCGGCGCAGATGCAGTCTGAAGGCTTGACGTCTTTGTTGCAAACTATGGCGGGCTGGGAGATGTCGCAGCAGCAGCATGTGTCTTTGGTCTTTTCTTCGGCGGGTGCCGCGAGCGCGACACTGCTGAGGAGGAGAGCAGCGACGGCGAAGAAGCGCATGATGGATAGTAGTTGTTGTTGGTGTTTTGGTGAGAAATGGCGAGATATTTTGGATAGAGGAGGAGGTTTAGGAGAGAGGGAGTATAAGAGCTCAGAGTTGTAAGTGAATAACAGTGCTTGTTCGTGAATCACGTTGATAGGACAGAGCAGGTGATAGGTACACAGAGTAGAGTAGAGTAAGGAGGTAGGTAGTAAGTAGGTACTAAGGTAAGTAGGTACCTAGCTATAGGAGTTAAAGGAGGACAGGACACGAGGCATAAAGCAAGCATTGCATAGAATTGCACGAGGAGCAAGGTTCCTTAAATATACTTCAACGGCAACAGAACAAACAAAAAATGGGTAAGCGTTACCGGCTGATGAAACGGTCCCGTCCCTTCCACTGAACATCCATTCTTTCCCTGGTCGAAGATCAACTACGGACCTGTCAAGTAAGTACTAATCCATTTTTGGGGGTTGCGTTGCACTGTACATCTGACAGACAATCACAATAAGCCCTTTTCATCCTCCCAATCCTTCGCCTCCAACACAGCCATTTTGGCAGATTAAAAGAGGAGCAACTCTGACCATCAGAGGAAGCCGAAGAACCAACTGGTAACCACAGCTGACTACGCGTTTTGTTGCGTCGAACAAGAACTCTATTCCTATTCGGTCATATTATCATCTATTTGAGACTGACTATCCGGCGCGTTCAGAGTTTATTGTCTACATAGTATTCTTTTCTTGGTATATTTCGCTCTGTGCGTTCCAAGTGCCGTCCGTCGCTCATTTCCCGTCTGTTTCAGATATCATGCACCGAGCCTCGTGTTTGACAAAGTCAAAGCGGGACAACAGGTTGATTTAGGCTGTGTTTGGCTGGAGTCTATGTCAAATTAACTTTCAACACCTGGTCTACTCAGTAAAATGTGTTGTATGGCCTCGAGTGCTGATTGAACATGGCGTATATGCTAAATAGTAGCTTCACTATATGCTAAATGTTTTCCATCCATCGATACTACATACTTTACCTGCTAAATCTCATCTGTATGCTAAATACCAGACTAGAATTGTTCCGGCTCCATTCACATGGCACAAACAACCTCATGCCTTGCCCCTCCCATAAACCACTTTATATCAATGAAACAACCAGCATCATATGCAAACATATTTATCGTAAACCGACGTTTGTCCTCTCACAGCCTCACGGCGATCGACTCCGCATGACCCTCCTTGGCTAAATCCTGCGACAGGGAATCTAAGATGGCTGCTTCAGCCTTGGGTCCGTCAGCACGGAACTGAACTAACTGAACCGGACTCGCTGCAGGGATCGACTTGTCTCTGGAATGGAGGTGATGTGATGCATCTCGGAGAATACTTGTCCAACCATCGTTTCTACTTGATCGTAAAGTGCATGTGGCCTTACGCATAGGTACACTACGTGTTATGTCTGTGTAGCCAGCCTCTTTAGCCAAGTCGGGCTGTCGGGCCATTTTCCTGTTCTTCTCCTTCAGAGATCAACATGATACCGACACAGTGCTTCGTATTGAGTAACATGTCGCGTATACAATTAGCCAGTGACATCAGCTATGATGTATCAGGACCAAGATGGTCTTGCAGGATTGTTCTTCAGCACTGTTTGGATATTGTATCTTGTTCATAGTACGATAACTCAGATTCTTAGCTCTCCCATATCAAAACCGAGCCACCTTTTTCCCGTGTCATTCATAATCCATCCTAGATAGACCACGAGAGTGCGTCTAGCAGTAGCTGACAAAAAAATAAACTTAAAAAGAAAACTAGACTTTCATAATTGTCCATTGAATTGCACCCATCCCCATATTCCACCCACTAAGTAACAGACCGACGGTCCAAACTTGATACCAACATTTAAATCGCGTGAACATAATATACTGTGTTGCCTTGACGCAACAGAAAATGATAGACGATAATAGTACACGTACAGCCAAACCAGCAGCTGACTCAAGGACTGACCTAGGAGCCAGGCATGCGAAGGATAGGATAAAGAGAGGATCCCTCACGGGGAGTGTTGAGCTCCCGGGGGGCAGCCTGGGGGCTCTTCGGGTCAACATCCATAGCATCAGCCTGGCTTGGTCGTGAAGACTCGTTCTCATCCACGAACTCATTGCGCTCCAGACGTCCACGCACGTACTCACGGAGAGTCTCGATGACCCGCATGTTCTCGAGCCAGCGGTCATACTGCTCCTCGCGCTCACGGGTGGCATCGCTGACATCTGACTCTGAAGATGGGGAGCCAACAGAGAGAGCAGACTCGCTGGCCTTGGGGGTGGAGGCGCCACTGTTGTCCTCATGAGGCAGAGGAAGAGGACCACCACGAGCCCGCTGGAGCATACCACCAGAGTAGCGACGACGCTCGCTACCGTCAAAGCTGGGCCCAAGAGTTGTTGTGGCAGAGTGGCCGAAGCCCTGGCTGACGGCAGGAAGGCTTGTAGGGAGGGTAGGGTACATGACTGAGGCGGTCGAGCCGTGACGGGACTGGGGAGACATGGCAGAGGATGATGGGCTTGGTGAATGGCCAGAAGTGTAGGACATGGAGCTTGAGGGTGGTGTAACAGCAGGAGTGCCAGTAGATGAGATGGCTGTCAGAGGCGAGGCCATGCTAGCCGCAGACACAGGCTGGTAGCCTTCAGTGGCGACATGCATGCCAGGAGACCTGTGAGAGGTAGGAGGCGAAGGAGTGTTGCGGTAACCGTTGTAACCGCCCTCAGAGTGGTGAATATGAACACCGGCAGTAGCGTGGTTGGCATTCTCGTAGATGGTGTCTTGCATCTGGCCGAGGATAGTGTCAATGTGAATGAGATCCTTTTGGGTTCGCGCGCTGGGCATGGGCAGGTAATATTGCTGAGCCAAGGGGTTCTGGCTAGGAGTAGGACCGGCATGGACAGGAGCGGGAGCAGGCTGAGGCATGTACTGCTCGGTAGCAGCCATGGGACCGTTGGGAACGGAGAGGTTGCCGTGGAGGGGCATCAAGGAACGGCCAATCTGGGCATAGGACGACGGATCGATCTGGCGACGCTTGGCATTGCCGAAGAAGTCGTCAACCATGTCGTAGGTGCGCTTTCGATCATAACCGGCGGGAGCAGCACTGTATCCAAGGTGCTCGGTGCGAGCATTGTTGATAGGAGGCTGGTTGAAGTAGAGACCGTAGTTGGTAGAGGGCTGAGGAGCATAGTAACCGCCACTAGGATGACCGGCCTGGTGAGCAAAGGCAGCTGCATTAGTTCGCATCTGACCAGTGTGATCATAATAGCTAGAAGGTCCTGGAGGCGGATTAGCCTCGAGAGAAGGAAAGCCGGAGGACCACAGCCGTGGACTGGAGTCGAGTTGAGACATACCCTTGGGAGGCTGTGGCCTGTAGTTGAGTCCACCTTGGGGATCCTGGGATGGGCGAACAAGCACAGAGTCATCGGCATGAGTCTTGTTCATGTGAGCTTGATACGTTTCTGAGACAGTTGGTTTGTATCTTCTTACCTTGACGTGCTTCTTCAAGTCCTGAGGACGCTTGAAAGACTTGCCACAGAACTCACACTTGTGAGGCTTGAGAGGAACATGAACACGGATGTGCGAGGTGATGTGGTCTCGCTTGACCGTGGTAGTTCGGCAAGAGTTCCACTGGCAAGTCAAGTTGAGGTTGTTTGTGCTCTTGCGACCAACATGGCGCTCACAGATGTGCTCCTGTAAGAGGTTAGTTAATTTCTTATCCTTCTTTGGTTTATTTCATCATCTCCTTACGTAGAGAGCCTCAGGAGCAGGGAACTTCTGGTTGCAGGCATTCCATCGGCAGATAAGATTGTCGTCGCTCGATGTTGACGGAGCAGTGCTGCTGTGGGAAGTATTAGATGTGGCGCTGGGAGCAGGCGTCACAGACTTTGAGTCATTGCTAGCACTACCAGAAGATGAATCTCCTGATGATGAGCCCTGCTGCTGCTGCTGTGGTTGCTGTTGCGGTTGTTGAAGCTGAGGCTTCTGCTCGGGAATTGGAGGAGACATGATAGGAATATCTGATCAAGCCCGGAGCACTTAGAGCTCAGTGGCAATGCGAAATGGCTGACTTGAGACTAGTGGAGGGTCTTGTTTAGTATAACAAGGGACAGTATTTCAAGGCAAGATCAATCTAAACTTGTCAAAAAGAAACAAGAGGAAGATTGATTGATAGACAAGATTATAGATGAATGAGATGTTCAAAAGAGAATTCACACTTGATAAATGAGCGACGGGGGGAATGCGCTCCCTTTACATTCACGCAAAACTCTGGGCAAGAGGGTGAGAACGAGCGGAAAGTCTTGGCAGTCTTGGCGAAAATGATCAAGTACTGACAGGAGAGCAGTACTTGATCACCAATACTGGACCACACTGAATCACAAGTACTCTCGCCCAGAGCTACGCCAAGTTCGCAGGCGGAGGGAACGGTGCCAAGACCGCCAAGTCTTGGCAGTCTGGGCACTGCCCCTCATCGCGTCGCTTCTATTGGTCTTGGCCGTATTTGGGCCTCACACAAGCTGGCCACCTACTGCGTCAAGTGTTTTGTCGTTCCGTCACCTGAGCCATTGGGATTTCGGCCCTGACCTGACACCCTTTACCTCACCACTCACCTCACCTTATTTCACTTCACCTCAGGAGTTTCGGGGGGTCAATTTCCGAAATGATAAGAGACGCATGCTGTACGAGAAGCACCAGAACTGTATCCGTATGCATGCAGGTCGAACGAAGCAGGGGGGGGAGAAGAGGCTGATTAATTGATTGACTACTCCGTAAATCGGCAGTCATAATAAATAGGTAGCGATGGTCTATCGGGGAACTGTTATACTCCGTACCGTTAACGTTAACTTAGTTAGTAGACAAAACAAACTCTGCCGGCCGGAACAGGTCAAATTTTGTTATTCCCAGCTTGCCAGATAGTGGAATTGACCTCTTCCGAAAGCCAACACAAAAACACGCCATTTGAAAGACAGTAGCAACAATACCGTAAACCGAAAGGTCTCATAAGAACAGCAACTTCTATAATACCTACATACCATTACCTAACTCTGAGCATCCAATAAGTGACTGACTAACTCGGAGAACCCGTCTCTTCACAAGCAACCTGTCATCAGCCAAGCCGGGCACCCACACAACTCAAGCTTTCCGCCCATCTCCTCCAGGCTATTTTCTCCGTGGCATTGCATTGCGTTGCATTCAGTCTGTACCCGCCTGCCACTTAGTCTGTTTGCCCTTCTTTTCTTCGCCCAGACTTTTCGCCAAGACCGTGTGCCCCAATCTTAATCAAGGCTTGGCCCCAAACTGCCAAGACGTCTTGTCTTGTCTTGTCTTGGTTTTTTCTTAGGTCTGCCAAGCGCCAAGAAGTGCAGAGCCAAGACCACGTTTTCCCCTTGTTTAAATACACCCAATACATGAATACCCGTAGTTATGCTTCTTTTTCGCTGCCGCTTGCTGCCTGCTTGTCTAGGCCCAGATTCAGACGATCACACTAAACTTTGATCGCTTTACTTTGCTACAGAATAAGGAGGGAATATTCTTTGCATCTAAGGCTATATATCCGTGTGTGCATGCAGTATTGCGACTGTAATACATAGGTAGGTAATACTCTGTGGTCGGCTCAAATTTATTAGACAAAGTAACATGTTGATCACGTTTATTTATATGAGCATGACCTATGCGGGTCCCCGATATTACTACTCCATATTAACATGCGCTGTTGACCAAGATATCAGTCTTTGAAACACCCGAGATGTCTTATTCTATCCAGTTGCAGCACAGTATGTAAGCATAACAAACAGTATAATTGATAACAATCAAAATCATCCATGTGGTTTGCCGTTCAAATGACCTGTTTGTTCTCTTGAACGCAACGCGCCGAGCAAAACAAGAACGCCGATGGTCTAAACTCATCGTTGCCGAAATGGGGATCGGAGATGAAGATGGGTATCGTAGAATGCCCAGAGAAATATGATGCAGCCTCGAATACTTACAGGTTTTGCCCTTCCTATCGTCATCCACTCAAATCAATGTTGGTGTGTTATAGAAGCCTCCACCACAGTGGGTATTGATATTGATCGCATAACCATTTCCTCTTCTACCCAACAAAAATCCCTCATTGATATTCTCCTCCCACTCTGTACCTACCCTCCACATGAATACTCTCCTTCTCCCCGAGTTATTACCCCAGGCCAAGCACCATGATACCATATCTCTCCAGGCCAAGCAAAGCCAAGAGAAGGCCCAGCAATTGCCCAGAACTCCTCTCTATCCAAGCATCCCACTCCTTTCCGCGCCAAGGTCTTGGGGATGACGACAAACGTGGCAGTACAAGCCAAGAGACCCGGTGCTTCTTGTGAGCGTAAGCCTGCTCAAGCTTTGTAGCCAAGATCTTCCGGCTTTGGTAATCACCTCATATCGTGTCAAAGCCAAGATGTCAACGGTAAGATAGAGCAGTAAGCAAGCACTTTGACATTCCCGGCTATCATCGATCTTATATCTTGGCATAGTGACGTTGCTGAGCGATCGAAGGAAAAAAATCCGACTGGTGAGTTAGTTGTATAACTAATTGCACAAGGCTGGTAATAACTTGACTTAACTTTGTGATTAAATTGACCTGTAAAAGATAGGTAGTGTTCATTAGATCGTGCACGAATACCAATGAGAGACCTTCACTCCATTCGTTATTTCCACACTGAATGTGCTTATGTCTAGGGTAGGTAGTTGCATCAACAATGCTTAAATCACCATCTCTATAGCAATCGCATATTGCGAGCAAGCATTTCCTTTCAATACCAATTACTGGTAAGTCCCTGGAATCCATTATTATTCTTTTATTTTTTTATTTTTTTTTAAAAAAAAAACAAAAAACTCAAGTTTCCATTCATGCTCTTGAGTATCGTTGCTGGGAGTTCACGATACACTTAGGTGGTCATAATCCACGAAGAACATTGAACCAGCCAACACTGAGTCACGGGTTATGTTTTCGTATGTCAATATTTCCCTACCAGCATTGCTCGACTAAACACACAGTCTAGACCACAGGCTATCAACAATTACTCCATTGCCCCAAAGAGTAACTGGATCATCATGCCCCAGTTCCCTACGAAATAGCCAATGATGATCATCTCTACAATTACGCAACTATCCCGAGGTCATCAGAAAACATGACTATGCACGTGACTTAACATGGTCTTCCCCGTCTCCATCAATCGAATGACTTCACTTCTCTATGCCGCAAATCTCTTTCATTAGAGTTTGCTTGAATTTTTGAAAATCGAAATATCATTGATAAACGCACCGGCTGAATACGAGGTTTTTATGTAGGGCCTCTTCCCCCCACAGTATTACATGCTTCGTTTATTGCCGTTTCTCAACATCAACACCAACAAATTTGTTTCCCAACCAGATTCCGAGACCTACGCCATATTCCCCAGCAGTTGTCCCGACCAACCTCATCGGTCTCACAACACTAACATTCACACGTTCAATGTTATCGACACTCCACGTGGAAAGGAAAGATTAGAACTTCCATTGGTAAGCTCGAGGCTTTAGATACTAACGACCAGGAAGCTATCTGATCCCTCGCTCCAATATGATTTTACTCCTTTTTTCAGTCTTTGTGCCCTCGGCAAACAAAAGACGCGAGGGCGAGCATGTAGCGTTCGAGCCCATCTGGTTCCAGCCATGATATCATATCCCTTATCTTATGTTAAGGGTCCATCCAAGATGTCCCTTATTGTCCCTTTCCTCCTCTATCTGTTGTTGATGTTGATGCGTTCCCCGCCTCAAATGCCCATGAAAAGTTGATTAAACAAAGAGTCGAGAAGGTTGCATAACGAGGCCTAAAAACTGGCTGCAACTGCCCACAAATGGTATAAAATAATCGTCGTCATAATCCACCACATGGTGTTGAAGTGGTAGGATCTGGTTATGATGCAAAGCCAAAAACTTGGGTAACCGGGTATTATAAAACAAATCCCCCAAGGGAGACGACTCAACATCGGAGACCAGCCCTCCCCCGTCAAGGGTGTTGTCGTGTCGCTCAGGAGCCAAAGCTCCCTGCATAAGTATGCGCCTTGGGGCCAGAATCGAACAGCCCCCATGGAGCGACAGGAAGATCAAGTGATGGAAGCAACGCCCCGACAGCTTGTGTCCCCTCAATAAAAAGAAATAAGACCCGCGTATTCGAAGATTCCAGTCCTGGACACCGAAAAGCTTCGGGGAAACCCAGTACATGGAATGTTGCCCGTGTGCTGACCTTCAACAGCCGACGACGACGATTCATATTCTGTCTTAGAGACAGCATGCCGCCGAGTACCAAGACGCCAAAAAGCCGAGCCCATATTAAGAAGAGTATACCCCGAAGAAAACCATGAAGAGAGCCGTGTCATCGTGAGAATAATGATGATCCAGAGGTCGCCGCCTCGGTCAGGGAAGTGGGCCGACACAGCCTCTCCTTAAGCCAACCAGCCCCGAATCAAATGCTTTCAGAAAACCCGAAAGCCCCCCAAAAATCAGAACGCCGTGCATGCAGAGAGGTATTATACAGAACCGAGCTGCAGAAGGGCCTCGACGGCCTCCCGCTCCTGTGCGTCAGAGGTGCCCGCCAACGCCGAGAAGTCGATTTTGAGTGTTTGAGGTGTACGCGCCATGCCGGAGCTGGCAGAGAACGAACGAAGTCCCCCTGGTGTATAAGTAGAAGAGGATCGGAAGCCGTGATCCACCTGAGCCGCCGCCTGGTTGGGGTAAGACTCAGCTCGAAGAGCAGCAGCTCCCATGGTTGCCCAGTCCTCGTCGTCAGTCGCATCCTCAGGGTCGTCATTCATAACGACATCATCATCCGGAGCCTCGGAGCACGAAGCGGATCCGGATCCATCCATGGACATCTTGTCGGCTTCATGCTCCATCATGGAAATATCGTGGTCATCATGAGAATAATGAGCCGAATCTCCGTTGCTCGACGCAGTGCTGAGTCTAGGTCGGTCCTGACTCCTACCGCCGTTCTTGCTGATGGGGATGCCCGCACCGAAGGATGAGGGTGGAGTTCCCTGTCGGTGTCGTGAAGGCTCTCCTCGCTTACGAGCATCCCATCGGCCCCATCCCACCTTTTCAAATTCCACCTCTCCATCCAGTCCACCTCCTTCTCCTCCTCGACCCTCCAAAGCTCCCACGACCAGTCTTCGCGCCTTTGTTGGGGGAATTCCAGAGAATCCGGGGACCGAAGTTGTCAGGTATCCCATAATGTGTCTGATAGCCAAGGGGCCATGGCTGAGCAGGATCTCTGGCAAGTGGTATTTGGCGAGGAGAGAACCGGTGATAGCACCCGAGGCCTCGAGGCCAGGCGAGATCGATCGTCGTCGATCTGAAGACTCGTGAAGGTCCAGGTCTGAGTCTATAGGCTCAAGCTTGGCCTTCTGGAGCTGCGCCTTGAGGCCATGAGGCGGCAGGTTGGGAGAGATGGAGTTGGGGGGAGTAGGGAGAGGTTGTTGAGATCGTGTCACAGTCGCAGGAACACTCCGAGCCGCTACAGCAGTTAAGTTGTCTCGGCTCAAGGAGGCCTGGGAGATATCACGAGCAGCCGCTGCCATGGTAGCCATGATTACCGAGTGTCGGTCTTGTTGGTATGCGCTTCCGAACGAGCAAGTCTGATTTTGAGAGACAACGGTCAGCGGGCGTGATCTTGATGAAGAGAAAAGTTTTGCGACGCGATCTTTGCATCGGTGTGCTCGATGGGAGCGGTAAGGAGTTGCGGTCATGAGAAATGGGGCTCGTGGTCGAGTCACCGAGGACGGTGCGCTGCGTCAGACCAGGGTACGTACCTATTCAGAAGCCGGGTGTAAGGAGAGCGAGCTGGCAAGACTAGCTAGTTGCTAATAGGTATGGCGATAGTATGGCAGGCCTGGGCAGAGCTGGCGTGATGATCTGGACTGTGACAAGAGACTCTTGTGCGAATCGTAGATTTCCTTTATTGGTATTGTTGTTGTTGAGGAAAAGAGAAGGGAAGGGGGAGGGCGAGGACGGAGGTCGAGATATGTATTCCTGGCTTGCCTGGGTGAGTGAGTCTGAGGTAGGTGTGTGTGAGCCCGTGTGAGTCGCCCAGGCAGGTACGTATCTATCTACTGCAAGTGCTATACCATCACCTATCGCAAGGTCCATGTGCCCTGCCCTGCCTCCCTCTTCCTCTGCCTCTGCCTGATGGAAGGCAATTCTCACACAACCACAACCACCTGTTTGTTAGGCGTAGGCGGTGTTTGGTGGGTGGTGCCAATTTGACGTTAATAGCCTTGGCTTTGAACATGCTACATCCACACCGTCAGCACCAGCAAATCACAGCGCGATCGCAGACCTTGATTACACAGGCCACAGCCCAAAACGGGTCAAGTCTCTAGTCTGCCCCCATGTTTCGTTGGAGATGTTGGGGGCGTCTGTTTAGTACTCGCTGCACTGCACTGTAGCTATCACTGGCTGGTTGATAAGGTTGTGATGGGGGAATGCCTATCGCTCAGCAACTGAACCTAACTACCTACTGTACTGACCGGGTTGGTTGGCACTTGCAAGTTTGTTGCTTTGAGACATGCAACCCAAAGCCTTGGATTCACAGCCTGGAACCCAACAAGGTTTCCCCTTTCTCTGTGGTTCTATTGCGCTTCTTTTGTTCCATGCCATGCCCTCTCTCCCTGCAAATTGCACTCTCCTTTGTTTTTGCTGGCCCAAGTACATAGTAAAATTGTTTTTGTGTGTTATTCATTTGCTTCTAATTCCCAAGCATCTGGTAGTCTAGGGAAACGAGAGGATCCGGGCCACAGCGCAAACGGGGAAGCGATCCGGGCTAGCCAAACGAAATAAATTACCCGTTTCAAGCCCTGGTGAGCTCCAGCTTGGTTCAGCGCAGAGCCCATGACATGGCACGCGCTTCTCGCTATTGATCCCCTTTCTCCAGTCTCGCAAGTTCTGTGAAGATGATTTGGCTAGTAGCATGGCAGCAAATGTCGGCTCAACTTCCGGATGACAAAGACGAATTCTCATCATGAAAGAACAGCCAGCAACCAGGACATCACGGTTAGGGCCAGGACAGGACCCGGGCCCGACTCCGGCGCCCTGATGTAGTCAGTTCCGGGCGTCGGGGCTTTACGGCCCACGGAGGGTATAATTTATACCTAATTCACATCATCATGTGCGACATGTTGAAAGGCTACTGGAGACTTGACACGGAGGGAGTCGGGGTATTTGGCCTCAAAATCCCGGGACGGCGCGTCTAACTAACGCGGCACCAGCATCGATCGTCATCCTTCTTTTCCAGCTTGAAGCAGGGCCCCAACGATGGACCCCGTGTTGACCACGGCTGGCTCTGGTCTCTCGGCATGATGGAGCTCGCTTCTCTGTCTGTCAAGCTGTGTGTTCATGTCCCCAGTTTTCGCCGAGTCTGGGGATTCATTAATTAATTAGTCGCAGCTTTGTTACTGAGCCGGTGTCACTTTTAGCGTGTAAGAGACATGACGGTACTCCCTTTTGGCCAACGCCTTAGGCCACGGGCCCAAGAGATTGGGGTAAGGTAGTTAGTTGGAGTTTATTGGTGTTGAATTGGTTAGTGATTGTGGCTGATCACGATTCAACATCAGCCACCAGATGATAGAAGCCAACATTCCATCCCTCCATCGCCTTGATCCAGCCAGCCAAGTCGTGTCGAAGTTGAATTGGTGGTTGATTCCTTGAAACAGTGACTCAACTGAAGGACAAAGTCATCAGCGTCATGGCATTCTATTGCTCATCGAAACGTGGTCGTCATGACATGCATCGTAGGCATCCATGGAAGCATGCAGATCGTAGAAAATAGGTACCTACCTGCAATCATTCGCCCCATGCAAGAATAATGCAGGCACCCTTTAGTATAAATCTGCCTTAGAAGCATGCAAGTCTTTGTGTCCAACCTCACACTTCGTCTGCGTTTCTTTGGCCCCTTACCCAGAATCAACGGGCCCTTTTTAGTATCCTTCGACAGGGGTAAGGGGTCCCTCCTTGACTGGGAACCTTAAGTCATGACCAGCGCCAGCGATGGGCCAATTTCCAACTTTATGCCCTAATTTCGTCCGGTTGTTGTTAGTGAGCCCTTTGTGCTTTGGAAAGGAGGACTGAGACAGGGCATTAAAGTTGAATTTCTGGAAAATTGTTGTGTGCCCAATTTGACACGTACCTGCGTGCTTTCCAATCCTTTGTTCACAAGTGTGCAGGGCTAGAAGCCTGCAGAGAGGAACGCTCCCGGCGAACCCAAAGCCACCCGTGTTCCCAGCTGTGGCATCCCGTGTTGTGTATCGCGATGGGGGCGTGTTTCTAAAACCGTATCCAAGGCGTGGGCACGCTTGTTTGTTCCCGTGGTACCGTTTTGGAATATTGCTCATACGGCCCAGTCTTTGGCTTGGTCATTTGTGCTGTCGCTTCATACCAAGGACGCGTTCACTCGGTATTGGCGTTGTTGAAGTGAACAGCCCTAATCACAAAGATAGGACACCACCATTGTCTTTCACCGGCTTGACCGAAGTACCTAGGTATCACAATTTGAAGCCATTTCACTCTGTCTCGTTGTATGCAAGTGATTCCCAGTCAATCCCACGTAATCACTGCCATTCTCGGAGCATTCGTATTTTTGTCGATGGCTGAGTCCAAGTTCGTCCTTAGACGCATTCGCGTACTTTTTCGTATTTGTAAAACAAGTTAATTTGTTGTGTCAGAATGCTGGAATTCTAGTACTAACACATCATCTAAGGAGGTCATCCTTGATATGTTACTGTCACGTTGTAAAGGTCCCCCTCTATGATTGGGTTCGCGATGCCGTCAGTATTACCGGCTCTACTTCGTCGTCACATTTTCTAGATGCCGGTATCGTCGTCCAACAGCAAGTCTGCTTCGCATGGTGGAGGCACCGACCAGCCGATGACTATGAAGCCTCCCCTCTTCTTGTCGCTTCATCAAACCAAGAGAATTTATCATTGGGCGCCTGTGTAGCCCGTCATCCATTGATAAAACCCCACGTTGGACAATGCTGCGCCGTGGGCACCTCATGAAAAAGCCTCTTCCCCCCGCATCAATGGGAAGAACGGAACAGAGACGGACTCAATCCATCAATCCCGTTGCCCCGCGCCCTTGAAGCCCGAGGCTACGATATTGCATCGTGTGGGGGCCGGTGGCTCCTGTGCCGTTGGCGATCCCGTTCTATCCCGCTCCGAGCACCTCCACATTGAGAGACCTCATCCATTCGTTCCCAACCAGGTGGTTGACGCACAACGTTTCCCTGTCTCGCCTACCCATTACCGAGTTCAGCAGACTCGTCACTGCTATGCTTACACCATTGTGACTCTTTGGGACATGGTTACAGCTGCAGCTGAGCCAACCCCGCTGCCAAGGGCATCTCAACTGAGGGGTGGTTTGATGTACATATATGCCGCCGCCATGTTTCGAGGCCATCGTTGACGATACCCAAATCACATCATTCAGATCGTACGTGTGCGTGATCCACCGGCTGATAAGCTCCAAGTCAGGTTTGGATCTCACAACTTCGCACGTCTGCGACCCACAGATGAGACAATGGGGGTGCAGGTAAAGTCTCGCTATGTCGTCAACTTCCAAGGTTGGCAACTTAACCCCAGATATCTTCAAGGAATGTATGTCTAAGTCCCAAGTTGTGAATGTGGCATCGACTAAGGGTTTACATGCCCTGAAAGCCGAGGGCCCCGAAGTATCACGAGGCAAAGACAAATTCACGGCATGCCTAGTTGATCAAGGTCAGTGACACGATGAAGAGTTTGTGTCGCAGCTGGGGACATACCGTTCGTAGAACTCCTAGTTTTTGTTGAGACTGCTCGAATACATGCCTGTATTGAGCAAGGCTTTCCCGTAGGACAACTTCCTTGTTCGTACGACCCTCACAGATAGCCTTCATCTTGATTTCCATCTCTTTGCGGAGAAACGGTTTCCCTAGACTGGTCTCGAAGTTCATTCGATCGAATCCTAAGATCAGAGCCACTCCGAGCTGTGTAGGAACGAAGACTTTCAAGCCGCCTCGACCCCCTGAGGAAGATGCACCACCGCGTCCACCTCTAGAGCCTCGGCCTCCACGTCCACGTCCACGACCTCTTGTGGACGTGCCTGTGTCCGACTCTGCATCATCTGCCGGTGGTTGACCTGATCGGCCGATCGTAGCCACATATTCTCTGTCCTGGATCTTTTGGATGTGCTCGGCCATGGTGGCATCTGTGCCTATCCCATTGGCATCCATGAGAGCGATCAGATCGGCCTCAGTGAGATAACCAGGCGCTGTGGTCTTCCCTTCCGTCATCATAGCCTCCGTTGGCTGAAAACGCTCTCCTTCTGTGAACTTCGGAAGTTCTACGGTGTTGTTCCATTTTTCATATATGAACACGTCTAGATAGTTCCTCTCTAGCACAATGACTCCATGGGCATTGAAGTGCTCCTCGCCAAACTCGAGCTCAACATCAGTTGCCATGCCTTGGGCGTCATCTGAGCAGCAGGCAAGGAATCGGCGCGTAACGTACTCGTATAAACGAGCCTCGTCGCGACTCAGGATGGATGGCGAGGCATAAGTAATTGGATGGATAGGAGGATGTGCTTTATCGTCGTGTCGGCCCTCTCTTGGCTGTTTGAAAGCGCCATTTGCAAGATTTTGCGCAAACGAGCCCCATCTCTGATCGCTGGTTTGTTTTTCAACAAGTGCGCGAAGGTTCATCCCTCGATCAAAGCGATCAGTCTCCGTTCGAGGGTAACTGATGAATCCCTTATTGTAAAGGCCTTCGGCTATGGTCATGGCCTGCTGTCCGCTCATTTGAAGTAACCTCGTCGCAGCTTTTTGTAGTTCCACGGTTGTGAGAGGCAAAGGTTTGAACTTTCGAGTAGGCTTCTGCTGGACCTTTTTCACAGTCGCTGTTTTGGCTGCAAGACATCTTTCATATAGAATGACTGTAGAAATTCGGTCGAAAAGCCTATTACGCAGCCAGAAGAAATCGACCTTTTTACCGTCTCGGCTGTGCGTGAGCTTTATACTCCAAAACGGCTCAGGGACGAAGTTCTTGACACGAAAGTAGCGATCCACAACGAACCCGAGGGTCGGGAATTGGCAAGACCCTGGATAGTTAGCAAGAAGCATGGGTGATCAAGATGGAGCACAAACCATAGCTTAGAGTTAGCTTTTCCATTGGCCCTCCAAGAGGTCGTAGATTGTTTGTAAGGAAACGAGTAAAGGCATATCCAATACGGAGATCCAGTTCGATTCTTGCAGCTACCGCATGGACTTGCCTCTCATCCAAGGTTGCAAGGTTCTTGGCTGCTGATATAACATGGCTGTTGTGGTCAGTTACTATTGCTGGTAAAAGATTTGAGAGAACGTACGCTCGCTCTACGTTGCTGAACCTTGCTCGCAGAACCCGTATGCCTGGCTTGCCCTTTTGTGCAGCTTCGACGATTTCGTTACCAATGTGTTCCCCTTCACGATCACAATCTGTCCAGATTACTAGAGCCTGGGCATATCTCGCTTGTGATTCCAAATTCTGGGCAATCGTCTTCTTATCCTTGGAAGGGTTAACATAAATGAAGCCGGATACTGGTTGGAATTCTTACCTCGCTGACACTTGTGACGATAGGGGCGGTAAACAAAGACTCGGGAGGCGGTTGATACCAATTTTTGTTAGCGGGCGTAAAGTCGACACCGGTCAAGTGTCCAGTGACACAAGTCATCGTAACGGAGCAATTGCCCAGTTGATGGCCAAAGTCGAAGTCGAATGAGTAGTTCTTGATGTACTTGTTTCTTGTATTGTGCTGCAAAGGTCGAATGAGTCAGTACGGCGTCTCATATCAGTGTTGGAGAGGTTCTTACTGTTTCGATACGGCCTCCAGAAAGGTGTGTAGCCACGGCTTTGGATATGGATGGCTTCTCAGCCACACAAAGAACTCTCATTTTGAATATTTTGTTGTTTAGTAGTTGTTTCTTTTAAGGACAAGCGCGTTCATCTGTCGGATGCATTGATTACAAGAGTTGCCTCAGGTTTGAGGCAGGCAGAGGCAGGCACGATGCGCAGAATCAACACAGTTGACTGAGCGAGCGTGTTTGTAGTACGAATGATTCGCTGCCATAGTCTTATCAACAACACATCTTCAATTAGAATTGTATTCCGACTGGCATGATATAGAAACTGTTCGTGAAAACACGTTATAGCCTCATCGTCAATCCCGACGCTTTGAGGCTTGCTCACGATGTTCACGGAGAGAAAAATCAAGATCAAGTTGGGTCTTGCCGTTGAAAAGTACTAGGTTCTCCTGGTTTAGGCCGCTCCAGTGGCCTTACAGGCGGGCCAGACCAAAAATGCCACTAGCCACAGCGGCTAAATCCGTTTGTTCCAGGGGGGCTGTCCCCTGTGTAAAAGCTTTAGTGGGTGGCCCCACAGTCTGGAAGGCGGGACGGGAGGAGCCAGCCCAGCAACAGAAATGTCATTCCATGTTCTAGCGTCTTCAACTCGACATCTATGACGCTGCTGAAGCTGTCTGTGTATTGCAATACATTGGATGGGTATTAAACCACCTGTGCTGCATATACTGAGCAAGATAAAATTCGAGATCAATCATTGTTTTTTTTTTATCAAGACCCTGCAAGCAACATGTCTCTCCCATTCGTAAAGTCCATTGAGGACTGCGGCGAGTACGCAAAGACAGTCGAACCATTTATTCCACAGCTCTATGCTCTCCCTCAACAGATCCTCGACAATATGGCCAGTCCAGATGGGCTAAGGCAATTATACGTCGACACCAATCCTCTCATTTCAGCTTTTGCAGCTTCTCTTGCTCTTGGCTTCGTCTTTCTAGTTGTCTCGGAGATCAACAAGAACTATTCGCAGGTTGATAGAATGTGGTCCATCCTGCCAAATCTATATGTCGTCCATCTCTCAATCTGGGCACGTCTTGCTGGCGTTTCTTCTTCACGAATTGACTTGATTTCTCTTGCTACAACTCTTTGGAGTGTATGTGGCCTCATATCCCATCCGCTCAACTTTGAGATCGACTCGCTAATGCTGTGCAACAGTGCCGTTTGACCTACAATTACTGGCGTAAGGGTGGTTATAATCGAGGATCTGAAGATTACCGATGGTAGGCTTATCATCCACTCATATTCCTTCATTGAACTGACATCATCCAGGGCAATTCTTCAGCAATATGTACCTCGATTTATTTGGTTCCTCTTCAACGTCACATTCATTTCTTTCATTCAGAGTGTTCTACTCTTTAGCTTCTCGTGCGTTCCCGCGTACGCCATCTTGTGCTCTACCAAGTTTGAGCAAGATGTGACCAACGCTGATTTTGTCTTCGCTCTCACCATGGTCGGGCTGGTTTACAGCGAGTGGGTGAGCGATGGCCAACAGTGGGGTGAGTGCTATACCTGTTCTGGAGATTGACTATACTGACCATTTTGTAGATTATCATGCAGCCAAGCACCAATATCAGGCTGAGGCCAAGGTTCCCAAGAAATTCGGCTATACCCAAGCCGATCTTGACAGGGGCTTCAACACCTCTGGCCTGTGGGCTTATAGCCGACATCCCAACTTTGCTGCAGAACAAATGATTTGGTTTGTGTTGTATCAGTGGAGTTGCTTTGCAACCAAGACCATGTATAGCTACACTTTTGCCGGTTCTGCCGCCTTGATCTTCCTCTTTCAGGGCTCAACCTGGCTCACTGAGCTCATCACAGCTGGCAAGTATACCGAGTATCCGAAGTATCAGGAGCAAGTCGGCATGTTTTTGCCCAAGTCCCTCCGACCATACAAGACACCCCCACCCAAGATCATTCGAACCAGTGATCTTGCCAAGAAGATGGAGGACAAGAAGCAAGCTTAAGCATATCTCATGACTCGGGGCATAGATATGTGTTGTCTTCATTAGCATACTGGTGATGTTCCGCTCAATGAAGGTAATGTCTAGGATTTGAGCGTTTAGGTAGTCTGATCTATAATAGTCTATCATCGTCTATTGCTTCTCCGCCAGTCTAAGATCGCTGAATTTTTCGGCGTAGTGCGAAGGCACAGCAATGGCATCCGCCTTCTCCCAATCCTCCTTCTTGTTCACACCAGTCGAAACGTGCAGTGTACCGCCCAGTCGACCCTCGATGCCAAACTTGATATCAGTGTTGAGTCGATCTCCAACCATACAGGTTCGAGAACGATCAAGTTGGAACTTGCCCTCAACAGCGTCCATCATAGCCTGGCTGGGCTTTCCAAGTGCCAGTGGCTGCTTTCCTGTGGCATGAACAACCGGGATGTGACAGGATCCAGCTCCGAGGAAGAAGTCATGATGCATCGGCAATGTTGAGTCGACGTTGGTAGCCAGGAAAATAGCTCCCCGCTTAATGTAGTGCATAGCGTGGGCATATTTGAGGTAGTTCACATGGTAGTCAAGGCCACAGAGAACTACTCCGACTTCTGGATCGAGCAGTGAACCATCAGCAATACCCTTGAAGTCGTCATTTGTGATATCCCTTCGGAAGGCCTCATCTGTGCCTCCGATGTGAGGGACACCTTCAGAATCAAGCTCATGTTCGATTCCTGCTTCTCCGATAATGAAGACCTTGCGTTTATTCTCGGGTAGCTTCAAGATACGGGAGATGTAGATGGCAGCAGAGTAGCTTGAACCGAATACGTCATCCTTCTCGCTTGGAATACCAAGATTGGTGAGTTTCTTGAGGTACTCATCACGGGACTTTGTCGAGTTGTTTGTTACAAAGACGGTTCTCTTCCCTACGTCGATGTGAGTCTTGAATTCAGATAGTGGGTGTGGTAAAATAACCTTTTGACCTCAGGTATTTGATGGTCTCAGGAACTCCTTCGTACACATGATCGCCAGACCAGAGGACACCTATGTGAGTCAGCTATCAGCTTTTCGTATGAACTCAACGGTATCTACCATCGCAGTCAAGAAGGAATACCTATCGATGAGGTTCAGTTGGATGCTCAAGTATGTATGTGTATACAGTAAATAACTCACATCGAATTTATCCACAAACTCGCTGACAGCGGCGGTATCTCCGCTGATGTACTTTGGTGCAGATGCCATGTTGCTGGTAAACCGATGAAATAGGGGAACGGTTATTTGCTCGTCAATAAACTCAGTTGATGATTCAGTTCCAGATGACCATCAACGACATGGGCGCAAGACTGACTTGGCGAATACTTAGTTAGCTTAGTCATTCGTCGACGATTGATACTCTGATGTAATTGTACCTACAAAACATGGAAATACGTATGGGGCTACTCCATACTGAAAAGGACATTGCGAGCAATCAATGGATAACAAAAGTGTCAATTTACTAATTCTGGATGATCTTTGGAGGTCTTCTTCTTGAACAGCGCCATCTTGGGTATTTTGATATAGGGTAATGCCGTTGATATTGTATTGTATAACTCTCTCTCTTCACATGCCGAATGACTCGTTGCTTATCGTTGCAAAATGTAAAGTGCAGCCTAGTCTACCTACGCACCATTCATGCAAAGATAACAACCCTGCATCTCGATTGTCAATCTCTTGCATCTCCGGTACCTTACCCTTGCATGTAGAGTCGCTTTTTCCAAATACCGAAACCAAATGATTGGCCCGAAAGTGATCCAAGAGCTGTGAATCTTCTAATATCCAATGTGGCGACCGAGTTCTGAAAAAATAATCAAATTCAAACCTCCAACACTCTTTTCATGGCCAATAAGATTTATAATTGGTTCGTCAACACCGAGTATCCGCCTTGCGAGTAATTGACCAGCCGCAATCGTCATCAGTGGATTTCTAGAATTCCACGTTTTTCTTCCAGAGACTCTTTTCTTTTACCCGCGACCCGCCATTATTGGAGATAACAGGCTACATCCGCGCATACCTGGTGATGTTCGACTCGCTAACCCCGAGGCGAGTCACCTTACTTGTCACCTGGACTTACCTACCTTACAGACCGACATACGCAAGCGAAATCATGGAATAACTTCCTTTCACCGCCCGCTCTGGTTGCTTCCGCATCAAGTGTGGCGCCGTGGACCCTGAAGCTAGAGCCTCCTCCAGGGTCCCGCACCACCATATTTCCGTGATCGACTAATATAGGGGTTCCACTTGATTCTGAAGTTTTGGAGTTGACCCAGATGGACGCCTACGTAATTATAAATATCAACGAGACCGCCTGGAGTTGGCTTATTTCGTTTCTTGATTTCAAACTTTCATTTTATCCTTCCTACTTGCCGTGTAGTTATTTTTCTGCGGCGAAATAAGCGCAAACCATCTTCGATTATCAAGTCACAAGACCAAGGCACAAGACCTGTTGTCACGACATCTACAAAGTCTTTCTATCACGATATCCGTCTAAATATATATTAAGACACACGCATATATATATATATATATTATATTCTCTTGGTCACACCCATCAGCTTCATCCCGTCCTCAAATCAAAGCACATCTCTCTCAAACACCACACAAAATGTCTTACAATCCCACCGCACCCACAACTACGGCTGCTACCTCTAGCAACGCCGACAATTATTTCAGCGCTGCTGTTCACAAGACGCAATCAACCGATACCACTCCCGTCTCTACTCCTGGACTCAAGGCTGAAGAATTCGACCAAGGCGGTCACAGAATCCCTGTCCTTAACCGCGAGTTCCCCAAGCCAGCAGAGGAACTTGACATTCAGAGCATGCTTGATCGCCAGCCTGGACGATGGACCTTCAAGGGTCAACATGAAGCAAACCTGCGCCGCGCTCAGCATGCTCAGGCCGAGGAAGATAAGGCTCAGCGTCAGCGAGATTTCGAAAAGGCAAAGGAGGAACTCCGTGCCTCATGGCGATTCTAAGACACATGTGCCTGTCTTCATACACCGAACGCTTTAAAGCATCGGTTTACATGTATTAGGAAAAACTAGCTGGCGCATTGTTTAGAGGGCTATACCCCAGAGTTCAACGATTTACGACCAACGAATAGACACAGACCATAGATCTCGCTTGTACGATGGAGAAAAGAGGAGAAATTGGGCGGAGAAGAGTCTTTAAAATTTTAAGTTTAGAGCTTAATATGAATTTCACTTTCATCAGTGCATATGCTTCCTAGGCCAGATCCGCAACAGACAGCACGCGACCACCGAGAGTAAACCCGTAACCAATAGCAGCCACAAAAGTGATCAGGTTGAACAGGGACGAGATGCCATGGAGCATGCCGAACTTCTTGTTCAAAGCCTTCATCTCATCTGAGTGAGGTCCCTCAGCGTACCACTCCTTGCCGTCTCGCTTGACTATAAACTGATTAGTATGATCTCAAGACCAAATTCATGAGACTGTTTGGCATACCTTGACCACGTCGCTGCTTCATAACCTCAGCCGTCAAAGGTAGGAAGACAGTGAGGTTGATAGCGCCGGTTAGAGCCATAACGCTAATAGGCAGCAGGGAGTGCCAGCGGGCAAACTCCGATACCAAACCAGCGGGACCATTCGCAAGACCAATGAGAGTGTTCCCGGGATATGTCAAAGCTAGAACACCAGGCAAAACGGTTTGAAGGCCGAAGTAGATGGGGAATAGCTTCTGCTGGATGGCGGAGAAGCTAGGACGGTCAACCGTCCTGAACATTACGATTCCATTGATGAAGGTCTATCGAATTGTTAGAACTATGGTCCACTTATAACTGTTAGATGCGTACATGGAAGAAAGTCGTTCCTAGGAGTGTTCCATAGCTGCCGTTCAGTTAGCTGCTTGCTTGCTTGCTTTACTGCAATTGAATCAAGAAACTTACGTGATAATATGATAAGGAGCCGGCGAGAAGGCGACAGCCTTTGCTGTGCTTGCCATTGTTGCAATTATTTCACTTGGAAATCGATGAAGCGAATTGATGAGAATGTATCAGATGCAACTTACTAAGGTCTTGAGGTGTTTCCACGATCATGATATCATATTGGGTCACGTGATGTGACATACTTCTCATTGAATTGCAAGCTCTATGACGAGACAAAATTTACACAATTCTTGGGATCTGGGAAGGTAACTCTTCACTGCGAGTATGTATCTAATTGACCTATTCTCTCGTTCTGTGTTACTTGCTTGTGACTATCAACTCATCCAATAACGTACCTACCTGGGTAGGTTCGCATGAGGTGCACGTGACCTCGCGCTGCCTGTCGCGAGACTTAACGAAGCTCAGACCGTCAGACGCGATGGGTCGCCGACTCGAGGTTCTGCCTAATCGATACAAGGATTCATTGTGAGACGTTTCTTGCAGTTGTTACCGTTCATTTAAAGGCGCAACTGGCCTACGAAAGCTCGACTCCCCCTTTCGACTCACTTTCATTTAGTAAGATTTGGTTCACTTCTGTCTTTCAATCTCTCGACAACCTTATACAAAGTCGTCTCAGTCATCTCAGTCATCTCAGCCAGCACAGAAGACAACTTCATCATGGCTGAGAAGGAAGCAACCGTATTCATTTTGGACCTTGGTTCAACTATGGCCCAAACTCACAGTGGAAGGACTCAGTCCGATTTGGACTGGAGCATGGAATATGTATGGGACAAAATCACAGACATCGTCGCCGCAAACAGAAAGACGCTATGTGTTGGTGTATTGGGTCTAAGAACAGACAAGACCGACAACAAGCTACAAGATGACGATGGCTATGAGAATATCTCGGTGCTCCAAGAGCTAGGCCCGATGACCATGTCATCTCTGAGAAATCTCCAGTCACTCGTAAAGCCAAGCAACACATGGTCTGGAGATGCTGTTTCTGCCATTGTTCTCGCTGTCGACATGATAGATACATTCACAAAGAAACTCAAGTGGAATAGAAAGATCTTCTTGATCACTGATGGTCAAGGCCCAATGGACGCGGATGATCTGAGCGACATTTCCAAGAAGATGAATGACTCGAACATCCAACTCACAGTTCTGTAAGTTGATAGCTAGTACCTCTCGAATCCCAGTTCTAACAAGTTGCAGGGGTATAGACTTCGATGACCCGGACTATGGTTTTAAGGAAGAGGACAAGCCGGGCACCAAGGTCAGAAGCATGATCAAGTAAATTCAACCATGACTAAATATTTGCAGAAAGACAACGAGAGGGCTCTGAGGTCGCTTGTCAATGACTGCAAAGACGGTGTTTTTGCAACCATTGTAGAGGCCATTGATGAGCTCGATACCCCTCGAATTAAGGCCGTGAAGCCTTACAAAACCTATGATGGTACTCTTACCCTCGGAGATCCCAAAACATTCCCTGCCGCAATGAATATCAATGTCGAGAGATACTTCAAGACCCACCTGGCGCGACCTTTGACGGCAAGCACAGTGGTTGTCAAGTCTGAGGGTGCGCCGGAAACTGAGGCCACGCAAGCTGATGTAGATGATATGGAGGGAATTGAGTTTTCTGCGGTTAAGCAAGCCCGTTCATACAAGGTCAATGATCCGGATGCCCCAGGAGGAAAGCGAGACGTCGAGTTTGATGATCTTGCCAAGGGCTATGAGTATGGCCGAACAGCAGTGCACATCAGCGAGTCGGAACACAACATCACCAAGATCGATACGCAGAAGAGCTTTTCGATTGTTGGCTTCATTCCATGTTCAAAGGTAAACATACCGTTGCCTTTCAAGCAGTTTCTCTGGCTCACGATTTCTAGTACGAACCATTCCTCAACCTGGGAGAGACTTGCGTGACAGTAGCCCGCAAATTCGATGCCAAGTCCGCTATTGCTCTTTCATCCCTTGTGTGGGCTCTCTCAGAGCTTGAGTCTTATGCAGTTGCCCGAATTGTAACCAAAGATGGCAAAGACCCGTTGTTGGTGTTGCTCGCACCAGGGATGGAGCCAGACATGGAATGCCTATATGATATTCCACTGCCTTTCGCGGAAGACATTCGAAGCTACCAGTTCCCTCCTTTAGACAGGGTGATCACGGTTACTGGCCAGACCCTTACCAAGCATAGGCTTCTGCCCACAGACGAGCTGAATGACGCTATGAGTGACTATGTCGATGCCATGGACTTGTCAATGTACGGCATAGATGATAGCGGGTATGGTTCATGTTTTCTTTGATGCCTCCAATCACTAACTCCAGCAGCGAACCAGATGAATACGTATCCGTCGATGAGACCTTCAACCCTACGGTTCACCGGATTAACCACGCCGTGAAATCACGAGCAGTTCATCCAGAGAAACCCGTCTCAGACATTCCATCCGTGTTGTTGCGATTTGCTCAACCACCTAACGACCTGATCGAAAGGGTCCAGAGTAAGGTGGATGCTCTTGTTGACGTAGCAGATGTCAAGAAAGGTTTGTTCTCCACCATGCAACGAGTGAAGTTCGTAGCTAATTGGATATGATAGTACCACCCAAGGTCAAGGGCAAACGTGGCAGAGAAACCGTCAAACCTATTTCAGGCCTTGACGTGGACGCCCTTCTGGGTGAAGAAGAGAAGGGCGACATCAATCCTGACAATGCAGTGCCCGAGTTCAAGCAAAGGCTTGCTGCCACTGAAGAGATTTCTCACATTGAGGATGCAGCAAAGCAGATGGGCGAAATTATCTCTACTTTCATCAAAGAAAGCTTCGGCGATGCGAAATATCAACGCGCCCTGGAATGTCTGGGTGTCATGCGGGAGGAGCTTATCAACCTCGAGGAACCTGGACTATACAACACCTTCATGCGAGGCATGAAGAAGCAGCTCCTTTCTGGGGCTCTGGGAGGAGACAGACGAGACTTCTGGTTCAAAGTTCGATGGGGTCGTCTGGGTCTCATTGACAGTAAGCAGTCAGAGGTGTCCGAAGTATCACCAGATGACGCAGAGGAGGTAAGTTTCGCAATTATGATGACGCGCAGTTTACTGACTTTGAGTAACTAGTTCTACAAAACAAAGTAGCCAGTCTTGTGGTAGAAAATGCGTAGTTGTTTGCTTGTAAAAGGGGAGGGCGCTTGTGTATCAAGACATTGATTGGCTGGTGTTTGTTAAACATTCTCGTGTAACCAGCCGTGTAGATACGTGCACGCAGTGGCATTTCATCTGCCTACCACCTGCAAGGCCAAACGCCGTTTGACATATTTCAATATTTTCTTCAAGCAAATGTGTCTGTTTGACAGTGAATAATCTCATAGGCCGTTATTGGCTGACATCAAGAGGGTGCTTTTTTTTTTCTCCCCTCTGCCTCTGCCTCTACCATCCCCCTTCCGCAGCACCTTCTCTCTGAAGGCCACTCATCTTTCAACCTCCACCACTTCTTTTCATTCAACACCATCATCTTCTCAAAAGTATTTCTCAAATCAATCACTCCCCACTTCTCTATTAGCTAGTTACTTTTTATCATTTGGAGAACCGCGCTGCGATGCCTGATCTCGATGCGCAGCTGGAGAAACTGCAGCTCCTTCTGGGCAACGGCGTGAAGCTGGCGGAGAGACCACGAGATGAAGAAGAGGACAACGACGTATCAAAGAACCCGCCTGGTCAAAGCCTCCAAAACAGCTTCGATTGGATGGAGCAGCAGAGAAAATTTGCCAGAGAGCACGATGCTCAAGCTCTGCAACTGCAGCAGTTGCAGCAGCAACAACAAGCTATGACTTATGCCGCCAAACAACGCGAACTCGCCGACAAGAAGGCAAAGGCCTTTGACAACTCCAAGTTTCGCATCGGTCAGACGGTCGAAAAAGAGTTTGCCTTCTGCCCGTTCAAGGTCGTAGTCTCGTATCCTGAGCGCTTTATCGGCAAGGTCAACAAGCCTCGTGTACGCATTACCAGCTCCAACACCGCTCTTCACTAACTAACCATACCACAGGCGAAGCCATTCTTCACCAGAATTCTCTACGACAGAACCTGGGACTTGTAAGAGCCTGTTTTGAATCTTATTCGCAGTGCTAACCTGAATAGTTTCTATCTTCATGACCCCGGAGAGCCAACCAGAGATCCCTACCTCTTGGTTCCATCCGCTCAGTTCGAAGTCTTTCTTGAAGATGTCAATTTCGAGCTTGATACGGCACTCACGATTCCTCCAGGCGTCAACTCCGACAAATTCTACCTGAAGTTCGGCAAAGGGGGCACACCTCGCCCTCGATACTTGCGACGATCTGAGGAAGAGACATCCCTTGACGTTCGGCCATGGCCTACTATCAATGGCGACGACGTCAAAGCCTTCGAGGCGGCATCTCTACAAGATCAACTGAGTTGGAGATCCCGGTTCCGGACCGTTAAGTCCGGTTTCATGCCGAAGAACAAGGGAGACTCAGACAAGGCTGCAAGGAAGAAGGATCACAGGGAGAAGATGCTTCGCAACACTCTGAGATGTCTTGGCCTTCTGGGAGATGCTGATGGTTATGACGTGGTTTTCATCTGCGTCGACGTTGAAGCCATAGAAACAAGACCACACCCAATT
Organism: Fusarium sp. NFCCI 5145; assembly: GCA_033439405.1. Lineage (NCBI taxonomy): Eukaryota > Fungi > Ascomycota > Sordariomycetes > Hypocreales > Nectriaceae > Fusarium > Fusarium sp. NFCCI 5145. The sequence continues at coordinate 296,072 of JAWDHB010000260.1, forward strand.
TCTGAAATCGGCATTGCTATTCTTGACACCCGAAACATCAAAGGCGTCGATCCTGGATCTGTTGGTTGTGGTTGGTGGCCCATGATCCAGACTCACCATATCCGAGTCTATGAGTATGCGGGCTTGCGAAACCACCGGTTCGTCAAAGGATGCCCTGCCTCGTTTGACTTTGGGTAAGAATGCATTCTCCCATTATTTTATTTACCACTAACTGGTCTCCAGAACGAGCATATTCCCACGGAAGGCGAAAGTCGCAGATGCCATCATGGGCATATTTAATCCTTGGCTTAACAGTCAGCGAAACATCGCCATCGTTGGACATGACATCAAACAAGACATCAACTATTTCGCGGAATTGGGCTTAGACCTACGATTTCTCGGGGGGCTGGCGGAACCTATCGACACTCAGGAGATCCACCAAGCTTGGTGCGGCACGACCAGTGGACGCGGCCTCATCGCCGTACTCAACGACCTGGACATCGCGAGCAAGAACCTGCACAATGCAGGAAATGATGCTCACTACACGCTGTGTGCTATGCTCGGTATTGCGCTGGAATCCATTCGTGAAAAGGAAGAGGCGAGCGATAAGATGCTCAGCGAGGTTGACTGAACAGAATATTCAGAACAAGGAGAGACAGAGGAAAGGTTGAGCAAGAAGATACCCCAGAAGATTAAAGGATGATCTCCAGAATGAAAAAGGACCAGGCACGGATAGATGACCTGTCAAGATGTATGCAAAGCAATGAGAAGAGCGAAAAGCAGAGTGAGAAGAGAAGGGGTCGTTAGCACCCTTTATTCATACAACATAGCCTTGATAGCTTTTAACGACGGCATATCCCATCACCTAGCCCCAATGGGCTTACTCTTAAACCCAACAAACGCCATCGCTATGGAAACAAGTAGTGTACATTATACACACGCGGCCATACGCCCACGTTAAGACTCCAGTCGTTGATTCTTCTGGGTAATGTCCTTATGTAATTCTTGGCTCATAATTCGAATACCGAACTTGGACGAGTCGTTTTCGATATCGTGGTTTAACCGTTCTTATCCAGGAACTCCTTGGCCTCGTTCACCTTGGTTGCAAGGTAAGGGCTACCACCTCGATCGGGATGGTTGAGAAGCATAAGGGTTCGATGAGCCTTTCGGACCTTGTCCTTGGTAACAGCCCGTTCGCTGGGAAGATGTTAGTTCGTTGCTAGCGACTGTCGAATTGTCGAAGACGTACTTGAGGGACAGGATCAAAGTAGCCTCCTTCTTGGTCATCTTGGGCTCGAAACCACCCTTGTAGAAAGCCTTGCCCATGGCTCCGACGCCGCCTCGCGAGCGTCTCCATGCGACAAGACCAGCTCGGCCCTGAGGAAGTTGTTAATACGCAGTATTTAATGTCTGTAATTACTGGCAACGTACCAAAAAGGCCGCGACGGCAGCGCCGGCACCCCATGCCATAACAGAAGCCATTTTGTATAGTTATTACGGTGTCGAGACGTAGTTTAGTAAACGCAGAGATGTTGGGATCTTAACATCGGGACCATTGGATTTTTCCAGCCGGCGCAGACCGGAGGTGGAGGGGCGAGGGGACAAACGTTTGTCCGGGTATGGAACCGTTATCGATAAGATACATGGAGCAAAAAGTTTTTTGATTGACCGCGGAAAAGAGATGGCCATCCTGTCAAACCAGCGGGGTGGAAGTCGAATTGAAGTTGTTTTGGTCTTTCAGACCACCACCCAGGCAAAATGAGGTATGTTCTTGATTGCTTATTGAATCTGTATAAGTTCTTGCCTCGAAAGATATGAAATACCTGGTGCTCATCCTCTTCAAGAGCGAGAATCACCGATATAGGGACTTGAGCTCTACTTTGAACTTCCGCTAACAAATTGCTTCAGAATCGAAACCTGTTACTTTTGCAGTCGCCCTGCTTATCCCAGCAAGGGCATTACTTTTGTGCGCAACGATGCCAGAGTCTTCCGTTTCTGTCGCAGCAAATGCCACAAGAACGTACGTCTACGACATCATCCCGACCTACTAAAGTTTTGACGCCGCTGACACCTCTCTCTACAGTTCAAGATGAAGCGTAACCCTCGCAAGCTCAAGTGGACAAAGGCTTTCCGCAAGGCTGCTGGCAAGGAGATGACTGTCGACTCAACATTGCAGTTCGCCGCCCGTCGCAACGTGCCCGTCCGCTACGACCGAGACCTCATGGCCAAGACCCTCAAGGCCATGGAGCGTGTGTCCGAGGTCCGCCAGCGTCGCGAGCGCGTCTTCTATAAGAAGCGAATGGCTGGCAAGCGTGAGCGTGAGCTCGCCATCGCCCGCAAGCTGGTCGCCGAGAACGAGCATCTCCTGCCCCGCATGCGCGGCAGCGAGAAGAAGCGCCTGCGCGATCTGGGCTTGACCGAGGAGGAGATCGAGGAGATGGAGCCCGAGCGCGAGAAGTCCAAGGCTTTCGGTGGCGAGAAGAAGAAGGTCGCCATTGCGCTTGAGGTTGACGAGGACGATGATGACGATGAGGAGGGTGACAGCGGCATGTTCGATGATGAAGACGATGAGGACGACGACGATGAGGAGGATGATGAGATGGACGATGTCGACATGGATGCCGATTGAGTGGGAAAAGTCATGGGAGGGAGAATCTGAAAGAGAAAAGTTTTACATGGCAGAGACAGCGAGAGGTCTAGTCTACGAGACAGGGCGTTATGGGTGTTTTTGATTCGAAGGCATACCACGGCGTTGGGATACTATAGAGAGAAGCAAGCCATTTTTCTTCGTCAGAAGTTCCACACCAACACCAATTCTTGGTTCTTTGCGATGTGACTTGGCGGGAATGATTTGTGTTCCAGAGTATCCCAAGAAGCCCAAGTTGTCGTTAACTTTGTCACTTATGAACACTTGGCCGAACACCATTCCCAGCATTCCAGACGAGACATTTCGAACGAATGATTGGACAGTTATTTTGTTAGAGAAGACTGTTCTGTTCATGCGTGGTGTTTAGCTGCTACGCCAGATAATGCGGGGAGACTAGTTAGGAAGATAGTGAGGATCAGAATAGAGATCTTATGACCTATATCAAATTAGGCAAATGTAAAAACTGCCGTGTGATAGGGCGACGTAAGCAGAAGTTTGAGCGTAGTAACGACTAGGAAAGGCCTTGCAGATGGGAGTCTAAGGTGGTTGAGTTGTAGTGTTGTACCTAGTCAGGACGCGCTGAAAAGGACGCTCGCTGATAGTCTCTTATCAGCCTGTCTGTTTGGTGTCTGTCCTGCATGTCTTAGGCAAAAGCTAATGATTCGTAAGATCCTTTATGGAGGCTGCCAATCGCTCAAGGATTCCTGCAATTCTTTTGCCCTTTTGTCCTTACTTACTTGGATTTCATTTCTTTGCATTTCTTTCCTAAGGTTTTCTTTTTGACATTGATGAGTTGTATATTTTCTTGTAGATTTGTTTGAAGCGATACGAGCCATTGTACTTCCATTCAATCGCCCTGTTTCTGTCACCATGAGTGAAAAGATGACCGCAGAGGCAGCGCCTCTATTGCGAGGGCGACTCCAGCAACGACCACGCAAATCCAATTATTCAACAGTTCTAGGGCTCTTGGCAGCTGTTTGCCTTATTACCTTTTTTCATCATCGACCTAATCTGCGTCCAATGGATATTGAGGATCCTGCAGAGAAACCATGGACTTGGGGCGATGTAAGAACGAACACAACACACTGTAGACAAGGAGGTGAAGGGAAGGGCTAACAAATAGAAAAGGTTAAGCCAAGTCGAAAGCTGCACTGGGAGCCATGCTATGATAAGTTTGAGTGTGCGAGACTCGATGTAAAGCATTTAACTACTTGCCCTAATCGCCCTATAATTGCTAACTCATAGCTAGGTCCCAATGGATTGGCTTGAGCCTTCAGATGATAAGAGAGTTGTTCTTGGTGTTATCAAGCTGCCAGCCAAGTCCAAAGACAACCCCGTTTCTCCGCTCTTTGTGAACCCTGGAGTATGCTCTCTATCTGACTGGATTTAACAGAACTGACTCGTCAACACAGGGACCTGGCGGATCGGGAGTTTCATTTGTGAGAAGAGAGGGCCATATTCTACAAGGAGTTGTGGGTGACAACCACGTAAGTTTATTGGACGAGAACAATACAGACCTACTGTACTCATTATACTAGGATGTTATCAGTTTCGATCCTCGAGGAGGTACGTGGTATCACTTTCTGGAATATTGTCATCGAGACCAAACTGACTCCTCCCAGTCGGCGTTTCTACACCCCGTGTCGAGTGTTGGGGCTCATCTCAAAAGCGGAAACTTTGGAGTCTCCAAGATACTCCTGTTGCCGACGAACGCCCGGGTCTCATCTACGATGCCTATGCTCGCGCCTCAGCCTACTCTGGCACATGTGAGCAGTCTATGGAAGAGATAGGTATTATGGAGCACCTTGGCAGCGCATCCATCGCCCGAGACATGCTCGAGATCCTTGACAAGACGGGCCACGAGAAGCTCCGTTATTGGGGATTCAGCTATGGGACTATTCTCGGTGGTGTCTTTGCAGGACTCTATCCCGAGCGTGTGGAGAGACTGGTTAGCGATGGTGAGTTCTAGAGATATATATTTTTCTGCCCATGACTGACTCGGGACTTAGGAAACGTTGATTATCACGACTGGTTCAACTTCGACCACGGCAATTTTGTCTCTGATACCGACATAATCTTTGATGGCTTTGATAAAGCCTGCCATAAAGTCGGTCCCCTCAAGTGCGCTTTTTATGCCGATTCACCAAAAGCCATTGAGAAACGTCGAAGCAATCTGCTCGCCCATCTCAAGATATCCCCCGTTCTACTACCCGCATGGACTCATGATTTGGGCCCCGAGCTGCCTCTCCTCATCTCCTACTCCCGTCTCCAGCGTCTTGTACAAACCTCGATATACTCTCCGATCAAGAAGTTTCCTCAGCTGGCTCGTGTATTCGCTGCCTTGGAGAGGGGCGACGGCTTACCTTTCTTTGAGATGTTACTCGGGGGCAGAAACCAGAGCCTTGACGGAGATGTGTGTGAGTTAGGAGACACTCCCTCCACTATGCCTCTGGAAACTCCAATGGAGCTTGATGCATTCCCTGCTATCATGTGCCTGGACTCCAAGCCAGTCACAGAAACACCACAGGAAATTGCTGCCTTTTTTGAGAGGATTACACACACGAGTCGCTGGGCGGGAGCAGCTAATGCCAACTTCCGTGTGGCATGTGTGGGAAAAAAGACGAGGCCAAAGTGGAAGTTTACAGATGGTAGGTAACCCTTAACTCTTATCATGTAAGCTGTGGTTCCTGACACTTTGAGAAGCTGATTTTAGGGGCGACACTGCGCATCCCATCCTCTATATCGGCAACATGGCTGATAATGTGACGCCTCTGCAAAGTGCCTTCAACAACTCGGCTAAGTTTCCCAGCTCAGTTGTTCTGAAGCAGAACTCTTACGGTGTAAGCCTGTTCCTACCTCCTTACCGTTCTGTCTATTGACTTTTTCAAAGCACTGTTCCCTCGCGGCACCCTCAGCGTGCTCCATCCGCTATGTGCGTGAGTATTTCCAGAAAGGCACGCTACCGCCTGTTGGCACTGAGTGTGATTCGGATTATGAGCTCTTCGAGATGCCTGGGTTGGAAGAGGAGGTGACTGGTTTGAATGAGATCAGCTCAATTGCACTCAAGTTATCCAGAGAGGTTGAGATTCCTAACCCATTCTAAGAGGATATCTTTCTGTCTTGACACCGGGCTTATGGATTATGGAGAGTTGGACATACGAGACGGAAGTGAGAATACCGTGATATAAAGATATGGACAACGTGAAGGATATAGGATATAGGATATGAATAAAGAAGATTAAGAAGATCATTATTGATGAGCCAACTAGCTCAAAACATTCTGGCATATGTTCCGACCTTCCAACACCACGTGTCCGTTGAGATGTAATTATATATCTCATCGATCATTAGGCTTAGTGCGATGTCCATGATGTGCTCTCTCAGGCATCTTCAACCCCTTATCAACCTCCTCTCTCGCCCTCTTCTCCAACTCCTCCCCTCTCGATCTCTCATCCTCTCTCATCCGTTCTTCTTCCTCGAACGAAATAGCATGCTTCCAATTCCCGGCCCCTCCTCTGCCACCAAGGCCACCTCTCACAACATGGTTCTTCTTGAGACTTGCGCTCACGGCCGCAGCCGTCTTCAGAGCCATCTCGTCTTGTTCCCGAGCATCAGGTAGGTCCTCCGGGTTAACGTAGTTTCCAAAACCACCGCGACCGGCCCGTGAAGGCGCGTTGGCGATAGGCTGGACTTCCTCTGTTGCTAGGTTTTGAGCTTCGAGATCGCGCTGGAAAGGGTGAGTTGTTAGGGATATAATTGATATGGATGTTGTCTTACGTTGGCGATATCGTCAGGTTTGCCAGACACGAAATTACCGGCGCCGCCTCGTCCGACCTTGCGATACACATCTTGATCAGACGCCATGTTGTGATGTTGATGTTTTGGAGCAGGTTCGGCTTCAGACAAATGGGTAATTGTCAGTAACCGTGTTGTTGCAGTTGTTGTTGCAGTTGTTGTTGCAGTTGTTGCAGTTGTTGCAGTTGTTGCAGTTGTTGCAGTAACAGCAAATTAACTTTCCCTCTTTAAATAAAAATACAAAGAAAATATTTCCCTCAAGCTCTTTTAAGTCTCACAAAATATCGTCACTACGCCACGCGTGGGGGGTGGCCTGTCATGTCCTGTCCTGTCTCCTGTCTTGATCTGTTACATATATGCCTCTGTCTTGGTGCCGGAAGTGTTACGAGCATCGCTATCTGGTCTCTATTTTCCGTGTGTCAACGGATTTGGACATGGGAAAGGCCCAGCGCCCGCCGGAAATCGAAACTAAAGTTGTTTTAATTAATCTGGGGTACATGAGCTAGGCTGTAGATCTTGCTGGCCACTAGGTACCTTACCTCATATCCTGTCTGTTCTGTTGTGTGACTTTGCTTCACGTGCAAGTGTAGGATCATTGAGTGAGCTATTACTTGTTTTTCTCTCAACGAGATATTACCATCTGTAGTATCATGAGATGTTTTTGGCAAAGTTTCTGATTGTGCTACTATGACTTGGCTTTGATAGGTACTAGGTAGCTTGATGTCATGATCGGCATTTTTTTTATTCAAGGTCTAGGTATGAAGGCTTCTGCCACCATAGAAGAGGCTTCGCTATTACCGTATTCACAACAAATAAAGAATAAAAACATTAAATCTGTCGACTGAGAAATTGCCGCTCAGAAACTATTCTCAATGTCTTGAGCTTTCTTCACATGCAAAAGTACTAGGTAGCCTGAACATTTTCTTGCCAGGTGCTCCGACATCGGCGGTGACTGTTCATCATCACCAATTTATAGCTACCTTGCGCAGCTCACAGATCATACCCTATTTGTTATGGATCTTCATTGAATTGCAAATAATAACCTATTCTGAGCTTATCTGGTCGACAAGTACCACGTCGTGGCTTCTCTAGATACTTGGTCTCGACATCAGGCTCATCCCATGGAATCCAGGTCAAGCCTCAACATATAACTTGCAGCTAGCAATTTTCAAGCCACAAGCCAAAGGTTATCACGTTTCTGGAACCAGAACCAAGGAAGCAAGGAATTTGGGGACCCGTCGTAGGGCTCGTCGTAGGGCTCGTCCCCAAGGCAGGGTCCCCTCTAGCATTCCTTCGTCCCATGTTCTAAACTGGCCGAGCCCGATAAGCATTGCTGATCTCGGGAACTGACAGACTAGACCATGGCGTTGGGAACATCTGTAGCAGTTGGAACCCTTGCCAGGCAATCAATGCAATCAATCGTGAGGGAGATTCCAAAACACAATGATATGATACCACGTGGACTGAGCTTCCATTTCATGCAGGAACAGCTCAGGAACAGAGAGAAATGTAATAACAACACCATGCTTACGTTGCCTCGTCGTAATGCAACTCAGTCTCGTAACAGCATAAACATACTTCAAACACTCTTTGTCACTGTATCCACTGTCAAGTGAAGCATGAGTTTCTCCATTCTTATCAAAAGATGCTCAGAAGAGAATCCACGTAGTCATTAGAATCCTTGTTATAGTGCAAGTGGGAAAAAGCTCGCACACCCCTGTGTGTATTGTTGTGGTGATATGTGCCAGTCCCGCTTACCCATATCTCTCAACGACGCCCAGCAAGACGGGCGTCGTGATAGAGGGGTAATTCAGTGAAGGCGGGGAAGCCTCGGCGACAGGACAAGGCAAATGGGAATGGCTTCTCACGGAGCTTCGGGCTTGATTGCCGCTCTGAACCGACAGCAATAGGCGGTATCAAGATCTAAGTGCCGGTGGTACGAGTGAAGCTGCGGTCGGTACGCTATGTGCTGTACAAATCGGCTGTCCAATGTCCATTGCTCCGTGACCGCCGTGCAATGCGATTCCTTAAGAAGTGGATTCAAAGGTCCGAATGGATAGATATAGGCATAGTATATTCATGGGTTGTTGTCTCGGACTCACCTAGTGGTACCTCACTCACCAGCACATCCATCCACTTCAATTCATTGTTGCCTGCCTTGTAGACCCAGGCTCGTCCCCAAACATTCCAAGGGTCATCGAACCTTTTTGGATTAGTGTTAGGTCTTCTGCCCCCGGAGAAGAGGTTATTGTTGGGTTCGGCCATAGAGTCGCAGACAGCGTGTTTCTGGTATCACAAACCCACCTGGCCCCAGCTGTCATGAACTCGACTAAGCCTCTTGAGCCTAACCATATCCAATGGGGGAAAGTGTTTGAACCGGACAGCGGGTCCTTGAAGCGGCGGCTTGTTTGGTGGTGCCTTATCAGCACCCCGGATCGCCATAGTGCAGACGGCCAGTGATTTGCATGGCCATGTTGCAGAAGACGGACAAGACAGCAAGGCGAGGGACGAGAGGAGGACGGAGACCATTGCTGCACAACAATGAGTGACCTGCAGTGCACTGTAATCTTGACGCCCTCGTGCCAATGTCTCAGTACCTAGCCAATATGTGGCATACTCGCACGGCAGTAAAGGAGTTATGATCAATTCTTTGCTGGCCAAGGCAGGATCGAGATTGTGAATGTGGGGGAGCAGAATATTGAGTCTGATTGGCCTTATTCAGGTAAGCTCAAAGCTCCCAATGCGGTTGTCCAAGAATGAATGAAGGGAGGATTTCCACTCTGATGGGACCTCTGCTAATTAATATGAAGAATCCATCTTTAATCCACGCCAACTTGGACACGCACTGGAGTGTAATAATTACATCATTAATTGTGATTGAATTTCGAAAAGTCCAAGAAGTTCAAGTGGTGCAAATCGATGTGAAAATTTGATCGAGTATGAACTTTACACCTCGACCGGGGTTCCATGGCCAGAGAGAACTCTTGATGACGTCTGTCGTTTCAACAAAACTTGAATTTTTCAATTCTCAATGCCAATTCGATTCGATATTATTTGTGCAAGGAAGGTAGCTATTCCAAATGATGCGATAATTAGCTCCATGTGTCAAAGCTCAAAGTCAATGATTGAAAAAACCATTGGCATTGGAGGGTATAGCTTCATTGGCAGTTTTTTCCCGATGAGAGCTGGGATTCAAATTGAAGATCGTCAAGGCTCTATCTCAAGACGGCAGTGGTCTGCCGGATAGTCAGGAACATGTTGTAAATCTTGAGTGCTAAAATAAAATTGGACTTGTGTCTTGTTTGGCTTTCGATTGAGCACTATGTAGGTATGTATCGGCATGCCAGTCAGTAGTCTTAGACTTGGAGCATTGTACTGTACTGATTGTTGAAAAGATCCCGATAACTTACATACACACTAACAAACAAATCCGGCAGTCCACCACTTGACGTTACATCTTCCACAATTTACTGTACAGTATGGACACGACAGGCACAGAGACTTGTCAAGGTCCTCTTCTCCGCGTCGTCCGTGATGCTCTTGTGACCAGCTGCAGTAGGCGTGTCAGGTGAAAGAGCGTGTGATCGATCGGTCAATGATTATATTATCCAGGCTTGCCAGGACGGGCTAAGAACAGAGACGGGATGATTGTCCACTACTGTACTGTAATGCTTAGAATTTGAGGGGTAGCCTGTACTGTAGCCTGTAAGTATAGTACGGAGCAGGTATTTCTCTACTAATCCTAATTAACTGAATATCACGAACCTCCCTACCTATCAACTGCGAGTGCGTCCGTCTAGAAAGGATCAGACAATGCTCGCAGCGAAGGTAATTGCCGCAAAAGATACATATCCTCATCCGTACACATTGGTCACTGGCGATAAACCTCTTCAACCATTTCCTCTCCATCGCTCAGGCTATTTGTTTGTTTCGTTGCCACTCACACCCGCCACCTTTTGCATAGGTAGGTTACCTACCTTACGTGAGAACCTGGCCAATCTGGGTTCTGTTTATAATTACTGTAGATTGTAATAAAGGGCAAACGCCAACGGAACAGAGGCACAGTACATTGCGCGTTCTCCAAGAGGCCATCTTGCAACTCAGGAATAAGCCAACCGAGCTCCTTCATAACCTGGGCACGGTTCCCTTTCAGCTTTCCATTAGTGAACCATCCGCGGCCTCCGCCCTGCGCCTTAGTTTACGGACGGTGGCAGCTACCTACATTAAGGCCTCTCTCCTTTACACAGTTCCCAGACGACCAGACCAGAGAAGTTCAGGAGACTCCTCCAGAAGGTGACAGCGCCACAGTGTGGTGGGTGGGCTTAGCTGACGACTAGAGTCCAATGTGGATTATGCGCCTAAACAGTTTTGGGCTGGTTCTTATATTCACACCCAAAACTTTTGGGGCCGATGCAATCCAGCCCTGAACATGGAGCTTGTATCTCGTACTCGAGATGCGAGAATGTTCTCTGCGAGCCTTTAATATAAAGTAACAATAACGCTTGCTACGCGAACAATGCAATACGTGTTGAGGTTACATGGAATTTGTGGCTCAAACACATGGTTATTTATTACGGATAGACCACGCAAGATTTAGCAAAAAAAAGAAAAGAAAAAAAAAAAAGTTGAAAAGGAAGGGTCTTAAACTTTCCCCCCTTGGATCGCGCGATCAGCCATTGCCGAATAAGAAGAACTCCTCTACTATCTGTCTGATTTTTGGACCGACCAGCAGAATCGAGACACAGAGATCCGTACCTAGGCTTGGCTTTAGATACAGCACTGTACTGTACTGTACATAGGAAACATCGGCCTAGCAATCAGTTGACCGAGGAAATAGCGTTATCAGATCAGATCAGGGCTACTTCACCTTGGCTGAGCAGGACGTTAAGCCAATTGAGGCTACGAGATCAGGGCCCAGGGTTAGGTCAAGGGTTTAGGTCTGAAGCGACGGGGATCTTCACCACGTGTAAGTGGTAGAGGATTCATATTCAATGTCAGGATGTTGCTACGTATAATGCAATGGGCCGAATTGGTACTGCCTAAAATTAGCAAATCAGCATGTTGAGTCAATTTTGGAAGACATTGAATGACTGGATGGAAATTCTTGCTTTGCCGCTGAATTTAATCTCTCGTTCCTGGATACGGCTGATGTCAGCGTTAACGCGCTTAAAGCCGCACGCAATAACCATTCAGGAAGACAACTCTCAACTGACTGCACAATTAAACTCAAAACACAAACCTTCAATGCAGACCACAGAAAGGATTACGTGTGAGAGGCCACTGAAACAGGTTTTCCAACATCCACACTCCAGGGCTCGAAACAAACCCATCGCTCCTTGGTCTGACGTGTTATTAGACGCGTCTCAAGCTGGTACAGCTGGCGAGAGACATGAGAGCCGCCTCGTTACGCCTTGTCCCTGACTTGATGGAACTCTCTATCCACTAGACTATCTCTTGACTTCAAGCCTCTTCCAAAAACGAAGCAATGTTTTGTGCCATCGTGGGGGACCTCAAGCCACGAAACAACAGAAGAGCGTACTATTTATTCTATGGCAATACGTAGAAAAGTTTCAATGAATGCATGACAAGCCGATCCATAAAACTCTCGGGTAAGATCCTCGGCTCGCTTCAAAAATATCCGATGCAAGATGAGTCGACCATTGGGCTGAGATGAAGAATGTTTAACAAATCTCGAATCAGAACGAGAACCGAGAACAACAAACCGGACCTGGAATTAGAATCTGAGACAGGTTCCCTATCACCGCATGGACAGACAGGACAGGTATGCTCTCGACATGCATCGAACTAAGTATGATTGTTTTCGATGGTTAAAGTGGCTCACGCATCAAAGACACCATAGAATAGCGCTCCTTGAGCGAATGAATGCTTGGTGGCTACACTGCACAGTGCAAAGACTCACCGTGCGAGCATTCAATGCCCCTCTTTTGATTCCCCGGGCTTCGCTTCGTTCACCAACACACCCCACTGCGTCCCCAAATCAGCCCTTTCTTGACTTCACTTGCTCATTTCATCAACACCCTCCCCGCCCAGTGCGAGTCCTCATACCCATCTCGATTAAGCCTGGAGCGGACGTCGGATGGCCTCGCCAAGCTGGGCCACGGGGCCACTGTCCACTCTACCCGTCTCGGAAGTTGGGGAAATGGATGGAGAGACGACCAGACCAGGTCAGGTCAGAGAAATGCAGCGCAGGCAGCGAGCGAAGTGAACTGTACAAATCGTGTACTGTATTATGTACGACCAGAAGATGAGGACATGGACGCGTCGGGTGACGAATCAGCCCAGAATCGCCCATGATAATGACGATTGACTGCTGATAATTCCCAACAAGAAAAACGGACGATGAGAGCTCGACCGGATATGATTCCCTTGCTGATGCAATTCGTTGAGATGTTAATAGTCTCTTACCCCGTCTCTTTATCGGCAACCTTTGTCCAGACGGGAGGGACCTGAATTGAAGTGCAGATGCTCCAGGAAAACGGTTAGTTTCATCCCCTGGCTACAACGCTGTGCCAGCGGGCAGGAGGACCCTGGCACGTCTGCACTTCTTTTTATGATGGTGCACAGAGAACCATCACCATTTTTATCCCCTATCGAGCAAGGCCTGTGAGGGGGATTCAAGGACCCAATCATGGGCACAGCGCAAAGCACAACGCCTCATGCACCACGAGAAGGGGAATTGAGGGGATACCATACTTCGGGTTTCCCTCCGTTTGTCCCTCGCCCGTCTCTTTGCTCGCTGACAAGAGATATTGTTATCGATGGAGTTTATTCCCCTGCGACTTCGTACTAACAAAGGGAGCCAGGCACTATCGTGCCGTGTCTCCTTCTCACATATCTGTTCAGGTCGACTACAAGGGGATGTGCTCAGCCCCTGCTCGCCAGCCGATTGCGATGTTCTCTCTGGCCAGTTTCTTAATAGGGTGCATCGTACGCCCACTGTCTAACAATACACGCCCCCACGGGCAAGGTCAGGCGCTCTGCCACCTCTCTTCCTTGTTGCAACTCAGTTCGGGTCATCGGACCAACCAATTAGCTAGTCCTATCCTCTCCACCTGTCGCCATTGAAAGGATGGATGCCCCTGGAGAGAAACCCAAAAACCGCCTGGAAGGCGTTGGAACCGGTCGCCGGTCAAAGGCTTCAGGCTTTGCTTGGCTCCCTCAGGTAGGTAGAAGCCCCCTCTCAGGTTTCCAAGGCCAAGACCATGTCCAGTGGTTCCCCAAAGGTACTAGTGAGTTGAACCACCCGGGTGCACATCCATAGTGATAAAATCACACAGCCAGCCATCTATTCAGAGCCCGATACTCCTACTCCCCGCACCTGCCACACATACACCCTCTTGGCTGCTTTCTAAAATATTATTATTTCTCTCTCCTCTTTCTTTAACACATTACTACCTTCCTTCAACATCCCTCACGATCTTCAGGCCAAAGAGAATTAACAATACCAATCTAAAAGTCTAGTTCGTGATCGACACGACCTGCAGTCGGTCGAATCCTGAACATCCATCCCAAGTCGCCGGCAATGGCCTCATCCAAAGTACGCTGCCCTCAACCCTCGGAGGGAGACCGGTCCAAGCCCTGCTGCCCTGATCTTGCCCTGTCATGATCTTTCCGTGCACGACCTGCCAGATGGCAAAACAACCTACCAAGGCCCAGATTTGCTGATCTCCTTCATCCTTTTCAGGAAATGCAGCAGTCCTCGAGGCCATTGACTCAGAATCGTTCTCCGATGTCGTCCACATCGTCGGCCCTACCCGGTCGTCAATCCCACGCTCGGACGAGCTCGCACTCGCTGCTCACAGGTGCTCTCAACGCCAACCACCGAGTGACTCGACGCAAGTCTGTCACCAACCCGAATACCAATGTGACCGCGATCGCCGCCGCTCTTCGGGAAAGCGAGCGTTCTGCCGCCTTGCCCATCAGCAACGGTGGCCGCCGGATGTCCAAGAGCGCTGCTGCTCGCGCTGCCATCGTCGGTAGCCTTCCCTCCCCTCCCGCTAGTCTCCCGAACCACAAGTCGATACCCGAAACGAAGCAAGAACTCAATGGTAGCGCCATTGAGGACGATATGAATGACGGCTCGGCCGATGAAGGAACTACCAAGTTCCAAAAGGCTCGTCAACGCCGTGCAAGCGATGGCCAGACTCTCAAAGAGAGCAAGAAGAGCAACAGGGTTGAGGTTCGCTGTGACAAGTGCGGCAAAGGCTACAAGCATAGCAGCTGCTTGACTAAGCACTTGTTGGTCCCCCTCCTCCCAATGACTTGCCCCAGTACAGCAAGTCTTGTCCATGATGAGAGCTGTTTTTGGCGTGTAACGTTTCGTATCCATGAATCGGTGTCACTGACTGTGTCTTAGGTGGGAACACACCCCTGAGTGGGCTTTGACTTCGAAGCTGCTCATTTCGAAGCATCAGCAGGTTCAGCTTCTCGAAGCTGCTTCTGTTCTTGTAACCATGAACGGTGTTGATAACAACGCTGACACTCCTCCCGAGTCTACTAAGGACTTCCAAAGTGAAGCCGGCTCATCCTCGCCCGCTGCGTCCGGATATTCCGACTCCGTTGATCGACAGAGCTCTGCCGACACCACCCCACCTCCGTATGCTGAAGGGGTCAATGTCAACGGCACATCATATCGAAACAAGCGCTTCAACAGCAATGGCGGGTATGCGACAAGCTTTCAGTCTGCTTCGGCTGCTTCCTTTGGAGCAGGCAGTGCACCATACGGCTCAGGATTTGGCCACTACCGTCAGCCGAGCAATGATCACCGCCCAGGATCTTCCGGGCGTAATGCTACCGGAGAAGACGATCGGGATCTGGCTGCTGCAGTTGAGCTTCTAAGCTGCAGCTTTGGTAGCAACAATGGTTCCCGCCCTTCCATGGTTCCCGCAGATGCTCCTCCTGTTCCTCCGCTGCCAGCACAGTACCTGGATCAAGCGGCATCTCTGTCGACAGCGAGCTTCATCAACAGCTTTCCAAGTCGACAGCCCGAGAGCTTTACTCGTGGTGAGATGAGACGTCCCAGCGACGACGTCAGAATGGACGGAAGCGGCGATTCGGTCATGGATGACGACGATTTCGAGATGCGTTCGCGCGGTCGCAGCGAAGATGACGATGACGGTGTTTTTGGTCGCATGGAGGAATGATTTTGGATTCATCATTAATGGGTTAACGAATGGGACGGAGTATATCTCTTGGGTCGGGCATGTTGGCTCTGGAGTTGGATTATTGGATGACGTCGATGGACAGGCGCGTTATCTCTTCTTTTTATATCATACCTATACAGCGAGTTAAGGTGGACCAAGCTCCGCCACGGATTCTTAGCACCGATGAGTTGGAAAGGCACTTCTTTGCTTCACCCGTTATATCCTGGGGTTCAAGGAGCGAGATGAGATTGCATCGCCACGAGGTTAAAGTGAGGATTCGGGTAGGCGTCGAGTTGGCACCCAAATAAATACCTACCAAATGTAAATCAAACATTGAAACCACATTACAGTGTTACAACTTTGAATCACCATGAGACGAAGGGCGGATGGAGATGAAGAAAATTGAGAGTGAATGAAGAACTGTGATGAGACAACATAACACAGTTCATGTCACAAACGGAGCAGGATAGTCAGCCTTGTCTATCAAAAACAGGAGCATGAAGGTAGCAAGACGGAGAAGGCAATAGGAGTATTTCTCCTTGGCCAGTCACACTTTATTGAAGTGCCAATGTTTGAAGAGGAAGAGGTAGAAAGCTGAAGTTGTTGACGAGGAAGAAGAAAATTCATCTATGTCAAGGCTGTTAAAACGACTAACCCAATTTGAGTTCCTGGTCTAAGGATACCTACCCAGAAGCCATTTTAGTCTGGCTGCCCTGTGGAGAAAGATGAAGTCAGTTACCGCAACAACGAGGCGACGTCACATTGGATCCATCACCCCACCCGCTGTCGCTCACTGGATTTCACTGACACAATCAATACCTTCAATACCTACCTACACACACTAACTAATATTCATCACCAACAATCAACGCCCTGTTGTCTCTCTGCCGCGACGCTCTCATAACTCATATCGACTTGCCCTAGACAAGTGGCGTACCCCCGACCGAATCTTGGACAAATCATTGTCTCAACTCGAGTAAATATGACTTCGCGACGAAGCGCCGCGGCTGGCGATGATGACACGGCATTGGCGACGATTCCGTCATCGCCCAAGGAGGTTCAGCGACCTCCGCACAGCTTTCGCGAGATGGTTCCTCGTCAGGCGCAGTTCCCTCTCGCTGTAGCGACGAGCTTTGTGATGGCTTCTTTGGGATATAGCTTGCTGGCCGAGCTTACCAACCGCGAGCTTGCTGGATATAGCAGAAGCCAGGACACATGGCAAGAAGTTTTGCTTCTGGCAGGCTGGAGAGTGTAAGTTGATGTGCTATGCGCAATGAGAGATGGATGTACTAATAGCGACACCAGGGTTGAGTTGACGATAGGATGGTATGGCAGATTGGATAGCCTAGATGTTGCCATGTTGGATCTTTTGTCCCATGGCCCTCATGTCAGTTATCTCCACTTGTCGAGTGCGTCGGGCCATGCGAAAGCTGACTGATGAATAGTTCTACCTTCTCTCTACTTTTTACGGCCTCAACTGGACGACATCAGCCTCGGCTCTGGTTATCGACGTTATCTCAGTCGCAGTGCCATTCTTGCTGCTTCGCCCGCTTTCTACCATTCATACGCCCTCAGCTGCCGCTGCTGCAGGTCTGCCCAACCGCGAGCTTCTCGACCTTCCCCTTCAGATGTACACCACCGCTCTTTCAACAGGCATCTACACCGTTGTCCTCGTCCTGTCGATGCGCTTCATTATGCCTCGCATCCTGGTGGTCAACTACCCCGGAGTGCCGACCTTGGAGCCTGCCTACAATGCCTCGTACGCTTCTATTCTCCCCGTGACGACCTTGTTCGGCATTGCCGCCAGCACTTTTATCTTTGCGCCCTTCGCGACGACGGCACGTGCCAAGGAGGATGACAAGATCAATGAGTTCGATCCTGTGGCTGCATCTCTCGGGGAGACCGTCTGGTGGAACGTGTGGGGTTACACTGTCAAGACGAAGGTGGTGATTCGCCGAACAATTGTTGTTGCCCTTGTCACTGCGGTCAACACGTTCCTTGCCTCGTCCAAAACTCTGTATCGTGTTGATGCCACTGGTGCTGCTGTGTATGCGGGCGTCTGGGCAATTGCTGCTATCTGCAGTGGTATTGGCCTGGGGTTCGTGGGCGGAGAATAAATGACTGAATTGTCATGTTCTAGAAGACTGAGGTCAGCCTTACGAAGACGAGCCTGGTGGGGACCTAAGAAAGGAAAGGATGCCGAGAATATCCTTGATTTTGAGATGGAGGGATGAATACCCCGGTTTCCATTTATCGATTGCAATCAGAAGGATTCAGGGTGTGGTCACTTAACGATGTTGAAGGCATTCTCATTCTCATTGTCTGCGACTGCGATATTGTGTATATGTTATTTTTTCTATGTAACGTTAGGTTTGTTTTGCTATTGTATGATTACCATTATTTAGTAAGAGTTTCATCCAAAATTACCTGATATCAGAATGCATACGAGTAGATTTAGGCAGATATGAAACATTAGATTCTTGATAGTTGGGCATGTCAAGACATGAACCAGGTGCCTCGACTGTTTATTAGGCAACGATGGGGCATTCCGGGCGCTGGCTTGGCGTTTCTAGAAGGAAAAAAGGATGGTGTGCGCATTTCTACGGGGGACTTGATCAACTAACGAATAAACAACAAGCCACCTTCATAGGGCTGAGGCGATGCAACCATCTAGAGACGATGGGTTCGATAAACTGGGGACTAAGACAAACTGGGGACTGTACAGCCTCGGGCGATTCCTAACGGGAGCAAGGGTTTAATTAATGTTAAGCTGCTGCAGACCACACGATACGCCCGAGAATCAAGGCAGCAGAATTGGATTCAGGCTGATCGACAAGTCGGTATGCTCATAGGGATGTTCTCCAAGGCAAACACCAAACAGAATGAGTCCTAAGCTTACAGTCCCTGTTGACTGTTCCCCAACCTCTGGGTCCATATGACACATAAGGCATGTGAATGCAGGAGATGCCCAGTCCTGTCCATTGTGAAGACCGTGAAATGGTGGTGTTCGTCGGACAAATGAGGCGTTTCGACTGGGCTGGGTTGGGGTCCTATCCAGGACTATTTACTATGACCCCTGTTGCTAGACATTTCTAGGCTGAGAACTCCACAGAGAGTGTGCCTTGTGAGTGTCTCAAACACAATTCCTAGAGAATTGAAGCAGTTGAATTCGATTGTAGTGATGGTTTTATTGCAAATGCGGTTCTTTCTGAATGGTTTTATGTTGCCATAGAAGAATAAACGTTGGTCAAGTTAATAGAAGAGAGTTTGACTTGGACCGGGTGACCAACATCAACGATGAATCACAAACTACTACTAGTAGTCCTCCCATACTTCAAATACCTGCATGCGTCCATTGGCTAGCCCGATGAGCCTCTATCAAATGCTCCAACCAGCGCAAGGCGTCACGCCTGTTTTGCTGCAGTGCCCGACATATCGGTATCCATACACAAGTCCCGTGCCTAGCCTGAGTAATAGGAGTTCCGTCCTCCGTCTTCCGTCCTGCAAGATATGCCTTATGGCTGGGGCTAGCATAGCATGGATGATTTGTATGGTTGTGAGTCTCTCGAGGCTCCAGTATGCCTATATGTAGTTTCAACCTCTTGCGCAAATGGGTTGAAAACATGAAGTATAAGAACGTCCTTGTTCCTAAGGAGAGAATTTCACAATTCCATCTTCACTCATATCAGCTTGAACGTTACGATACAATCACCATCATTCATAAGCAATCGCAATCTTCTACAAAAAGAAAACACTTTGAAATACCGAAACAAACTCGAAAGTCTTAAACATGACCAGCTACTACACCACTACCGCCTCCTACGCTAGCCCTCCCGCCTACAAGAGATCGAGAAGCATTAAGAGCGACCATGAGATCGACCTCAATGGTCCCATTGAGGTTGTGGGATCAGTCAAGTCTGGAGGCGGCATCAGCTTGAACGGCGATGTGATCGTCCGAGAGAAGATCGACGCCTATGGCGGCCTTGGTCTGAATGGAAGCATTAGATGCGAGTGAGTATAATAGTCTTGTGTTGAAGGAGAAATTGAAGCTAATATAGAAATAGCGGCAAGGTCAAGGCCTATGGAAATATCTTGGTGAACGGATACACTGTTGCCAACGACAAGATCAAGGGCTGCGGAAAGCTCAGAGTCGTGGGAACACTTGAGGCAACTGAATTGGAGATTTATGGAAACGTGAGCATCACAGGATACTTGTATGTATACTAATACTTGATGAGGGAAATAGTTGGCTGACACAAAACAGGAGGTGCAGACGTCTTATTGTCTACGGAAACTTGACATTGATCGGAAGCGAGTCAAGTTACTATGTCGAAGAGTCTGAGCAGGTTGCCGGAGCTGTCATGGTGAGGGAGACCGAGCCTGACTGGGAGTGGTAGCTGGATGATTTAGGTGATGGATTTGAGTAACGAGCGTTGACTTTGGATAGTTATGATGGTATGATTGGGTGTTTCTGTATTACCAGATTGGAGATTGTCGTTTAAAGAGAGTGGTATGGGTATAGACTTGTGATATTTTGTTTGGCGTTGGGATATATAGATGGGTTGTCTCTGGACACA
Organism: Fusarium sp. NFCCI 5145; assembly: GCA_033439405.1. NCBI lineage: Eukaryota > Fungi > Ascomycota > Sordariomycetes > Hypocreales > Nectriaceae > Fusarium > Fusarium sp. NFCCI 5145. The sequence goes on from JAWDHB010000260.1 coordinate 316,234, forward strand.
GTTTGTTTGTTAGAGGAGGAGATCACTTTGATGTGGAGGATATTGTAACAGAATATTTAGATTGAATATAAAGTTACGAGGGAACTTCAATTGCCATTGCAATTCAGTAGGTTTTATCCCTTACAAGTGAAGTAAATCTGTAACTTCAGTTCAAGGTACTAGGTAGGTAGTGGTCCTCATTTGCCGCCTTTGAACAATTCAACAGGAAAAGTTAACCTACATTCCAACCTTGATCTTTGGCCGAAAACCACAAGGTATCTTGTTCGGCAATCGGGCTAGATCTTACCGAGTTTCAAGTCAATTGCACTGCACATTCACCAAGGCCAAGGCAGATTTGGCTACTACCAAAGGGTTCCATCATGATCTATCATGACTCCTTCGGCAAGGCATTTAATGGGACCACGAATACGCCTTGTCCTCCGCGTAGATGCGGAAATCACACGATAAGTTTCATTGTCAAACACGCACAAGTCTCAGTTCGCAAAAGCGCAGTTCAGCCAGTCAACTTCGTTGCGCTTTTGTGGTTGTGGCAGTGAATACCTGTTGACTTACACGAGAGCGATGAGTCAGCCAGGTGGATCACATGATAGCTTGCCCACCCCACTACGCCCGGCATCTGCCTGCAAAGAAAGGCTAAGTCAATTTAGGCAAGCCCAACCAGGCTGCCAGGGCACTCACTAGGTACTAGGTAGGTATTGACGTCGCCGGCAAGCTTCCGTCAGGTCAGGTCGCGTTAAGCTCTCGACGCGCAACAACCCACCCACCCACATCGCATCGTCAAATGGCTTCATCGCATTATCTATCATTATAGCGCACTCAGTCTTGCTTTACACACAGTCAATACTATTTCTTGATTAAAGAGCCTCAGGCCCACGGCGCTACGATGGATGCAGTTGCAGATCCAGATGGCGACGCCATCTCCCCTAAGAACCAGACAGTAATCAAGGCGCCCTCCCTTGAGCGCATCGACAGTCTTGCATCAATGGAATCGCGCGCAGATCCTGATGCGCAAACTACTGTCACCGATTTTCTCGATTTCACCGATTACCTACCATCCGATGTTATGCGATCCCTCACCCTAATCGGCAAGCTCGACAAAACCTATGCGAATGCATCCCACAAAGTCCACGAGTTGACTACAATATGGGGTCAACTGCCAACACTAGCCGCGGAGGAGCGACCAGCGCCAGTTCAACTAAGGGCGGATATATCTGAGCAACTTGAACAGGCCGTTAACTCTCGTGCCTTTGCCCGTGCTGAAGCTATCAGGATGTCGGACAACATAAATCGACACTATACCAAGGCCAAGGTTTTGCTATCGAAACTCCAGAAGATGAGGGACAACTACCCCACTGAGGAACCCAAGAGCCCTGTTCAATCCAGATCACCACAGGTGGTCAGGACCAAGGCACCAGCCAAGGCTGGAGGTGACGGTGGCCAGAAGCCCCGGCGCCCACAAGTTCCTAGAATCATTGTACCTGGTGAGGTACTGGCACCATACGATCTTGACTATGATACGTATACCGACGAAAGCGAAGTGAGCTCTGACGAAGATTCGGATACACCTGCACCGAATCGAAGAACGCCCGCGCCCGGATCACGGATCAAGCTTGTTACCAACAAACCACCCAAGACACCGAATCGCCTTGCTCGTCCAGTCACCTATGCTACGCCAGCTTTAATCCAAGCGGCTGCAGCCAACAACGCCGCTCTACTTCAACCCCCGCCTGAAGACGCGGTGGTAGGCAGTCCTGATGCTCCATGGCTACAGCTCACTCAGTATGAGTTAGCCAAGTTACGAAAACGCATGAAGAAAAATGCGACATGGACACCCAGTGAGACCATGATCGCTCGTGAGCTTAAAGCTCTTGGACGTGGCCCTGACGCGTATCATGAAGCCAAGAAGAAGGCTGAAGATGAAGGGGAATCCTTTGAGCCTCCAGTCCCTAAGCCAGTTGTAGATTCCGAATCGGGTGAGAAACAACTGCCTCCTGGAGCTATGAGCGTCGATGTTTTGGATGCTGAAGAGGTCCCGACCAGTAACAGGGGCATGAAACTGAACGAGGCCAAGAAACTGAAAAGGGAGGCTCTTGCAAAGCTGGCAGCGGAAGAAGCAGAGGAATCTGCAAGAAAGATGAACGAAGCCGCAAAGTTATTTCTCGGGAACGGAAACAATAACAGTAGCAGCAACAACGGGAGTAACAACAACCCAAAGACCCCAACGTCTGAGAGGCCCAAAGAAACTCCCAAGCCCGCCAAAACCCGAGCAGCATCGCGGTCGACAAAACGGAAGAGAGAGCCAGAGCCAGAGCCAGAGGAACAGAACAACACCAACGAGAGTACAGAAAAGAACGAGAGCCAGTCCCTACGGCCTCAGGCCAAGCGGGCCAAAACCGAGACGCCAGTCCCGCCGCCTCCTCAGCTTACTTTGAGTAAAGGCCCAAGTCCTGAGCAAGCACGATCTGGGTCTACAGCGCCTGGGGACCATCCTGTGGTGCCACACGCCGAAACACCCGTTCCTATTCCTATCCCTGGCCGGACTACGAGAGGATCAGCTAAGTCTCCAACACCTAGCCCAGCTACAGCGTCCAATACAGGGCAGCCCAAACCTCCTCCTCACGAAACTCCAGTTCCTCTACCAGTTACTGAGGCTCGAAAGCCGGCGACTCCTGTACTACCTCCAGTGAGGGAGAACAGTAGGAGAGAAACTCGAGGTGATGCAGCAAAGCGAACACAGCAAGCACAGCAACAAACAGAACCACCACCGCCTCAAGTGATCCAGCCGATTCCAGAAGTGCCTGAAGAGGAACCTCTCAAAACTGAGCCGAAGTCATCTCCAGCACCTCAACTCCCACCTGCACAGATTGCCCTTGCCCCCCCACAAACCCCCCCTCCCCCTCCGCCCCCTCAACCTCAACCCCAACCTCAGCTTGCTCCTGAAGCAGTAAACAAAGTAGCAAACAGACAGATTCCTTCTCGTGTGCCAACCCCCCGATTGACCCCTGGCCCCGAAGGCCTTGCAATACGCCGACCCAGCTCTCGAGGCAAAGCTGCGAGTCAAGAACCGCAGCCTTCGTTAGCTGCCGACCGGCCACGCCGAGCGAGCACTGCTCGCAACACGCCTGCCCCTGAACCTCGACCATCAAAGCGAACAAAGCGGCCTGCTCCTGGAATTGTTAGCACCACCAAAAGCGGCGGTAACAGCGCTGTTGGTAAACGAAAGGCGCCACCGAAGAAGAAGGCTCGACAGAAGAAGGACAAGGGGTCTGTGGAGGTTGAAATGGAGGATGTCGATGACGACGGGAACCCGATTGACCCCGATGAGCCGAAATATTGCCTCTGTAATAGAGTCAGCTTTGGAACGATGATTGCTTGCGAAAACTCCGACGTAAGCGACTTCTCCGCCACAAACACCTATCTTCCTACCTCAGCGGCACGCATAAAGAAAGCAGACATGAAACTGACGAACCAGCAGTGTAAACACGAATGGTTTCACCTCGAATGTGTCGGTCTCACTGAAATACCCGCACGTACAACGAAGTGGTACTGTCCTGAGTGTCGGGTTAAGCTCAATATTGGTGAGAAGGGAGAGGTCAGCGCGCGTGGTGTCAAGAAGTAGAATGTCATGGAGGCAACGTGGGTTCCTTGGTTGGGTTACAATGCAATCGGTTTTGATGGCGTAAGATGGAAGGATAGTTTGGAATGCTCCTGGGGCTCCTTTTGAGCTTTTGGGGATGATACCCTACCTGGTGTGAGAACTCATTTACAAGTGTAGTCTTCGCTCTCAAAGGCTATGGACACAGAATAATGGACCTGTCACAATAGACAATTTGGGCTTCATGTACCCATCAAAGCGTAATTAGTTTAGTGGTAAAATTCTCCGTTGCCATTCGAGCAAACATTATAAATCTGGCTATAATCTTGGAGATGCCATGCCTTTTAATCTTCCTCTTATATGGGTTCCCATCAGAACCCATATAAGAGGAAAAGAGCCCTGGGTTCGGTTCCCATACTACGCATTGAATCAATCGTTCTTTTGCGTTCGGTTCTCCTTCTTTTTGTTCATTTCGTGAAGCTTGTTTGGTGTTGTGGTTGTTCAAGAACTGGTGTGGCAGTGCTGCTGTTAGGTGGCGTTCCGCCTTCCACTTACAACAAAGATCTGTAAGTGCCACAACACAACTCAAACATCCATCGTATATGAAACATTGACGCTGAGAGCTGGTGCGCTTCCAGCTTTGAAAACAGGTAAAATTGAGAGTATAGTCCACCAGAACCGCTGACAACAGACCGTCTATCATTCAGGCGTGCATGGTCGTTGCCAGCGAAATATACCAGCTTACCCACAATCCAGTATCTACCTGATCTATAGTAAATCGGGTATTCTTCACTTTCCTTTCTGTCTCAATCAGGTTTCCTGCATGTTCTTACGTCTCTAGCAAGATGCCTAGGCTGAAGTTTAGGCGTTTTCCCAGTGGAAGGCATCATATTGGTGTATCGACTTATTAAAATAGGATCTGAGACCAAAGACAACTATTCGGTCCAAGTATCGTGCAGGATTCGACAGTAAAAGCCTTCCGTATACTTAATTCATGAGCATGTATATAAGCAAAGAAGGCCACAAGAGATATTATGACGAATGGTACCTATGTATTTTTTCTGTTATGTTTCTAGTTCAGAATGCTCTAGGGTAAGCTAGTCCAAGAGCCTGTATTTGAAACTCTCAACCTACCGACTCAGTCATCAAGAAACCTCTTAGGAACGTGCAAGGAGCAGCCTCACTTCCTTCCAGGAAGAATCTAACAAAAATAGCACTCACGGTAATTTCCCGAACAAAGAAGGTTTGACTCGGTACTAAATCATGAAGATCCACTCGGATGGACCGCAATTGCATCATCTGGGTCAATCTCCATATATCTCTCCAACTTTGGAAGTCATGAAAGAGCTGGTTTCTCGTCCTTGATCATCATTCAAACAAATTTCTTCCCTTTTCCCTCGAAATATTTGAGAAAAAAAGTCATTGCACGACGTCCTCATCATGGCTCAGAACGCACCCGCCAACTACGTTCCCCAGTATGCTTCTCAGGATGAGTGGGAAGATAAGCAACTCCAGCAGTTTGCGATCGACTTCTATCGCATTTCAGATAATCCCGAAGAGAACCAACGTTGGGTAGACTCTTTCACGGAAGACGCAAGCGTGCAGATTGGCGCAGACAAGGCGCGAGGCTCAAAAGGTATGCTGATGCATTCATCACTACTTCCAAACTGTTGGGGACGTTGAGCTGATAAGCAATTAGATCTCGCTGAATTCCGAAGTCGGATGTGGAAGCACATCAAAGAACGCAAACACACGGTTCTCAAAGTCTTTCCTGGACGATTCTCTGACTCAAATGAGTGTATGATTTTGGGAGAGGTCAGCGTTACCACGACAGATGGACGACTCAAAGAAGCTGCTTGGTCGGCACATGCAGTTGTCAGCAAGGTGGAGGGACAGTGGAAGTTCAGCCAGTATCGAGTCTGGCTGCAGGCTGATGGTCACCTCCTATGAAAGCCATCTCCTGCAAAGATGACAAACCGATTCAGACAAGCAAGCAAAAGTGTATTTGTGCATAGCCTTTAGTTATTCAATGCAAAGCAAGTCGCTCTGAGAGCCACTGTGAGAGAGAAGCTTCACCAACCGGGTACGTCATCAGAGAGAGGCTCGTGGGTAATGTTGAATTTTGCGGAGAGGGATTAACAAATGCCGAAGGATGCCGTCGTCGAATAGCAAAGCTGGGAACACCACGCCGATTAACGGGAAGCTCTGGGCCTCTGGCAGGGAGAACCTGGGCTGTGGAACACTAACGACACGCCCAGGGGCAATCCAGGTGTCAATCCCGCTGTAGCAGACTGCAGCGCATCCGTAGCGTTTCTCGAGCTAAGCCAAGGTTCACCGTCCCTTGCTTTGGGTGCTAAATCTGGGATATCAGTGTGTCGCCCCCTGGTGATTAGAGAGGCACGGCCATGCTGATGGCGTAAATGGTATAGCTCACCTGACCCATGATCACGGCGTGGAATCATGTGGCTTAGCTGGGGTTGGATGGATGGGCCACGATTCTCGAGGAATGGATGAATGATGAGTGGTGAACGACAATAAGATCGAAGATCAATGTCATCATTGGGACCTTAAAGATAGCCGAGTCCAGTCTCATGGAAACCTGTTATGACGACGGATGACAAGGCAAGGCAAAGCAAAGCATCCATGGCAAGCAGGCAAGGTATCGAATCGAACATCGATCCAATGTGTAACTGAGGCGCCGCTGTAACCTCCGGATTTGTACCCTCCCATTCACTCCAGCTCTGAGCTGGCCAGCGCATGAACCAAACCCCGCGCAAGACGGAAGGAACTTGCTCCATGAAAGGCTTGTTCTGGGCTCGTCATTTATCAATGAATTGTCGCTATTGATTGTCAATACCTCACCTTAGGTAGAGTAGAGCCGGAGCATTACGGCCTATTCTGGCTGTGTCAATCATGCCTCACTAGCCAGTCGCCCGGTACGAAAAGGTGACCATTTGACTTGCGGTTGAGCTAGAAATGCAGCTTGTTTGGCGTTCCTGACAGGCCGAAGGCGTGGTAGATCCGCCATTGATGTGCCCTTCGAGATCATGTTCGGGTGAAAGTGGAGGTGGAAGGGGGGTCTTATCATCACTGACGGGACGGGTTGTCTTATCGCTTACAGTGGATGCCCTCCCCTACCATATCTAGACACCCGCCCGACCCCTCTATTAAACCCCACGTCAGAATAGACTAGGAGGTGTGAATGTAGGCCTACACATGGGATCTATCAGAGTGACTCTTCGGCCAGCTCCCATCAGTCCTTTGAGCTCTCTCCTTTCACTTGCAAACTACTAAACTACCAGTGAATGAATGACTACACGATACAAGCATCAACTAAGCGTCTGACTATACCATTTCCTTGATTTCCTACTCTATAACGACCTCTGTCTTTCTTTCATCTATCTGTTCTATACCAACTCAACGTATTAGACGCGACGAAGCTGGACTGCGCCGCTACTCAACAATCCAATCTCGCGAAGTGCCGTTCATTCTCAAATATTGACTCAACTTGACCAATACCTTACTGGCTTTCATTTACGTCTCCTATAACCGACAGTAATCGACAGCCTGTGCGAGTCGCTTCCTTTGGCGTCACTGCTCAACCCTGTGCCGTACCGTACGAAGCGAAATACATAGGAACACAGACTTGGAACCTGGACAAGTGCCGGCGTCTCCTCGACTGCAAAATAATCGAATCGACTTGACGCCTCTTTTCTGGAAAACGCGCTCTGCAGAAACGCGAGCGTAGCGTTTTAGTTTTAGGGGTAGGAAACTGCTCCGACACTTGTCCGAATAGGTTGGATGCCTTGTATGTGACCTCTTAACTCTATTACCACTACCCCTCAGCCGCTGGAGGCTTTCCTCCTAACTAACACCTGAACCACAACCACGACCACAACCACCTGCGCAACTTGCGCTCCTATTTAATAACCAGATGAGCTGACCATGACCCTTTCTAAAGCCTCCAAGAAGGATAGGAAACATGCCAGAGAAAGTGGCGGCATCGCCGCGGCCGTGACAAAGCAAACAGCTGGGAAGTTCGCGTGCGTCTGCCCGCATGACTCCTCTATCACCACTTAAGTACCTGGCTGACCGCAGTCACATAGCAGCAGTGTCAATAACGGTAACGCCAACAAGGATAACACCAACCCAAATACCAGCAACAACAACAACAGCGGAGACAATAAGAGCTCATCTACTTCGGTCGCTTCCACGCCCCCCGTCGACACGCCCGAGATTAAGCCTTCCTCTGGCCCTGACAATGTCAACCCTGCTGTCTCCCCTATGCTCGCTGCATTGTCTACAACTCCAGCTTCCGTGAGCACAGCGCCAAGTATGAATAACGACTGGATTAGAAACGGCATGGCCGGCTCTCCAGGGAATTTGATCAGCATCATGGGTGATTCGCCTCCTACTCAACCATCTTCGTATGAGGATTCAAGCCGACTGCATCACGGATGGTCTGGCCAGCGCCCCTTCATGAGCCCTTCTCCTTCATCTCTATCCCCACCAAATCACGGTCGACGTCCTTTGAGCTTCCAGATGGATGCCCAGTATCAATCTCCAGAAACCCCGCCGTTGAGTGCAGCCTATCGACGAAGCTCGGTCAACTCTCCTTTCCCGAGTTCGAGAATGGGAAACCATCCGCCGCTACCTCATCAACCCCAACCACACTTCTATGGTGTTCCAGATATCGACCTCAATATGACAAACAACTCGGGCATGAAAGCCGGTGAACGAGGCTACTTCTTCGGGTTTGACAAGCTCCCCGAGTGCCCCGATTTTCCGTTTGGTCCAAGTAACGTCGTCATCGCGGGGTATGAGGGTGGTTTGGATGTATACGCTGTCGGCAAGAGAGGCCTTGAACCTGTCGCAAGCTTGAAGGGACTGCGAGGAGGTGTTCACCATGCCAAGATTCTTCCTTGGACGCTTGACAATAATAGCAAAGCACTCTTTCCTCTCGTGGCGGTGGTGCTACATGGACCTGTCCTACCTTCGACTGCGTCCAGTTCTGCACAAGACGAAGGACCAAGTCCCAGGCCCGATGGCGCGGCCAGCCCTCGATCTGTTTTCACCCACCAGGATGGCTTCCAGGGGCGGCAAACAATCGACGCCTATCAAACTTCTGTTGAGGTATACTCCCTCAGAACAAATCAACTTGTGGATGTGTTGCTTCAGGCGCCAAAGATACCAATCAACCCTGAAATCTCCGTCACGAACCCTATCTTCAGACCCCCTTCACCCAGTGGCTCCTTTACAACTCCAGCCGACTCTGGCACACTTGCAGTATGCTCAGGCATCACTGGCGAATGCTGGGTTTACCTGCAGTTGCTAGAAGATCAAAATGGTCATGTCTTCACATGCGTTGGCAAGATATGGACTAGACTCCAGCAAAGCACCAGAGGTGAAGTGCCCGAGGAGGCCGATAAGACACAGCCTTCAAACGTACCACCACGTTCGAATCCGCAAACGCCAATCCTAGCAATCAGTGGACGATGGATTTCTTACTGTCCCGCGACTCCTTCGTCACAGGTCTCAATGAGAGCTCATGTACCACTTCCCATTCTAGGCAAAGCACCTGGACTCGCCACTGTCACGCCGCCACAGCTCCCTTCAACTTCTGCATCAGTAGACCTGCCGATATCGGATAGTGTCGTCAATAAGATCATGCGCGAGACGACCCAGGAGCTTATCCAGGGTGCCAAATGGGTTGGCCAGCAAGGCTTACAAGCTTGGAATTCATACTGGAATAAGCCGTCAAACCCGCAACTCCAGACTCAACAAGCCCGCTCACCTCCTCAAGGCTGGGCTGGTACTCGATCTCCTCGTGGCGACTCAATCAATTTCCCTCCCACCCATGGTCCAGCTGGCCCAGCTGCATCAAAGGATCCTGGGCTTGTGTCAATCATTGATGTCGAGTCACTCACTGTTTCGTCTTCTATTCATCCGATCACTACATTCTCGCCCCCTTTGGGGTGCAGCTTTCTTTCATTTTCGCCATCATCCCTGGCTCTATTCACAGCCAGTAGCAAAGGTGATGTGCAGACAGTCTGGGATCTCTTCCGTATTCAACATACAAGATCATCTCCTCTTCAGACCACAGTTACGCCAAACGCAAGCACAGGGCCTCAGGTCCGTCAAATTGCACAGTTCTCACGAATGACTGTCGCACGCATTGTCGATGTTGCTTGGACACAATCGCAGGGCGAGCGGTTAGCTATGGTGACAGAACGTGGCACTGTCCACCTTCTTGACATGCCATCCAGTGCGTTCATGTGGCCTGCCCCTCGCCGCCGTCAAGCTGTGCAAGAGAGCGGCACTGCAACACCAGAGCAGTCGAGCACAGCTGTTTCTTTAGCTACCGGTGCTTTTGGGGCTGCCTATCAAGCAGCGAGACCGTTTGTATCACGACCACGTCGCAGCAGTGGTAACGTAGCAAACATGCCCGGCAATAGCCTGAAAGACTCGGCAGCTATGGGTGGCCGAGTGATTGCTGCTAGTATCAGCAGTTCTCTTGGCAAGACAGGAACCGCGATCAACCAGCTTCGACATACTGGCGAGAACCGGGTTTCATTGCCGCTTACTTCCGGTCTCCCTTCAGCATCCTGCGTGACTTGGGTTAAAAGCAGGAAGCATCAAGGACTTTTCGTGGTCGGTAACGGTCTAGTACGAGGTTTCTCCTGTCGAACTCGCCGATCTAGTGTACAGGCTGGCAGGCGAGTAACACGGGCCAGCAGGTATCACGATTATAACGTGCCGATTCTACCCAGCGACTTGGTTGCTCCAGCTGTGCGACAGATGGTGGACTTGGGAGCCCAGGATGAAATCCTCGACCTTTCCGATCGTGACATGGACGCAGGAAACACCCTGACACTCAATGGTCGACCTCGTGCTGCGCCAACAGATCAGACTATGGAGTCATCGATCCCTCAAGCTGAGATAGAGTCTAGTGCACCCTACCAGCCTTTCCATACGGATCGACGAATCACTCTTTGCGAGTACCGGAAAGGAACAGCTGATCAACTTGAAGTTGTCTCTGCCATACTCGCCGAGACAAATCTAGAAGAAAACACGACCTCAAAGAAAAAGAAGAAGAAGGGGCAACCCGCGGAATCAAATTCAAAACAATCTCAAAACACAACAGCTTGGGCCTTTGGCCAAGATATCGCAGTCGTGCGACTGGATTTAGGCTTGCCCACTGTCGCTGAGGAAGAGTATGACGGCACTGAAGACCATATCGCCTTGCCCCCTTCTGCCATGGAGCGTGTGATGCAGTATGGTGATCAGGAGCAGATTGTGGTGACTACAAGGAGACGACGTGGAGCTCAAGGTGGAAGCCAGGGTGAGGATGGCTTCTTCGAGGATGATTGCGAAGTCCTCGACTTTGCAGATCAGAGAGTGTGAGGGGCGAACTCACAGACAGACAACACGTGCGTATCTTGAGGTTGGCGTCTAGGTACCTGGGCTTTGCTTGATTATATGCATACGATACTGGGAATGGCAACCCATTGCTTAAGCTATTTGGTGATATGGAGCAAAGTTGTATCTTATATAATGCCTTAGCATGAATGGCTACGTTCAACCCAACTCAACTCTTGGTCCGGAATGTTGGAGTTGTTTGATTCTGTTCTGGTATTTGGGCATTTTGCTTGCTTGTACGGAGGAGACACTCTTTAGCACGGCATTCGTTTGGCAGGTCATGATGCCTTATTAAATAAATAGAAAAAGATTAGATACCCATCTCCTGTAGTCATTGCCCCACGGGGTTCGAAGTGTTCCGTGGTGTGATTAGGACTCATAGGCCGAACGAGCCTTTACATGACACTGATTGATTACAAGGTATATGAATCGACACGCTTGTCGTCTAGTTGGACTTCTTAGCAGCAGCCTTAGCCTTTGCAGCCTTCTTCTGGTTGCTCCGAATCATAACCATTCCGATGAATGAGCCAACAACGGCGGAACCGAGGAGGATTATGACGACAGGGATACGAATGGCCCAAACGCGAGGAGGGAAGAAGTTCTGGAGAGGATGATCGTCGTCGACAAAGGGCTGAAGCATTGTTAGTTTATAGTGCGTTCGAGTCGAGCATGATGGGTAGGGGTTGTGTAGAGAGAGTCGTATCGAGCTGAACAATGAGGGGCATCTTACCATGAGAAGAGTCCAGATGGTGTAGTAGGTGAAGACAACGGAAGCGGCCACGAGCATGGCGAGACCGACGATTTTGTCCAACTGGAGAAGATCAACATTAGTAAGGAAAGTTGATCAAGAGCGAGGGGTTGTTGCGATGCCCCAGTCTGAAGCACGTAAAGGGGACAGCGTGTAAATGCAAATCGGGGCTTGCAAGGAGAGGCGATGTGATGTACAAGACACGAACCATTGTCAAAGATGCACAGAACGAGAGAGTGTAGTCTTTGTTGAGCCGAAGGCAAAATTGAGTGAGGCCGAAGAGTAAAAATAAAGGAGCGTCGTGGCAGTATCTTTTGGAGGTGAAATAGTTTGCCGTCAAAAGTCTAGCTGGCATTTGGACACAGGCAAGCTTCAGGAGACGTGACGATTGAAGGTGGGGCGCCACAGCACAGCCACACCATTTTGCAGCAACGCAACTTGTGGCTAGCTTTTTTTCCAAAAGTCTTGCATGTCGCGCGCCAGCTTCCCTCAGCCAAGTTACCTAAGTTAGCAACGACATCCATCTTTCTCGGATTGCGAGGATTCCTTTCACCCCTACTCACAACCACGCCATCGAAATTAAGGAAGCGGAAAGCGAAACGATAAAATACGTCGATTGCGATTGTGACTGCAGCTGTAACTGCAATTTCTCACGATGGCTTCCGCCGAGGTCGATCTCCCGCGTCGAGATCGTGACCGTAGCGACAAGCGTGATGGCGATTCATATCGCCCTGCGCGGGCCCAGCGATCACCCTCTCCCAGGCAAAAACGAGATGCCGCGCCTGCGCGAACCGAAGAGGAGAAGCAAGCTGCTGCAAAGGCAGAGTACGAGAAGCTTCTCACGATGCGATCCGGCGGTACATATATCCCACCCGCGAGACTGCGCGCGCTCCAGGCCCAAATCACGGATAAAACTAGCAAGGAGTATCAGCGCATGGCTTGGGAGGCGCTCAAGAAGAGTATCAACGGTCTGATCAACAAGGTCAATACCGCCAACATCAAGTTTATTGTTCCGGAACTGTTTGGGGAGAATTTGGTTCGTGGCCGCGGTTTGTTTTGTCGATCCATCATGAAGGCCCAGGCCGCCAGTTTGCCCTTCACACCGATTTATGCCGCCATGGCTGCTATCGTCAACACAAAGCTACCCCAAGTTGGCGAGCTTCTTGTTCGCCGTCTGGTTATGCAGTTCCGAAAAGGCTTCAAGCGAAACGACAAGGCCGTCTGCCTTTCTTCGACTACCTTCCTCGCGCATCTTATCAACCAGCAAGTCCAGCACGAAATGCTCGCCGGCCAGATCCTCCTTCTCCTACTCCACAAGCCTACCGACGACAGTGTTGAGATTGCGGTCGGTTTCTGCCGAGAGGTTGGGCAGTACCTCGAGGAAATGCAGCCAACCATTTCTATGGCTGTATTTGACCAGTTCCGAAACATCCTGCACGAGGCCGATATCGATAAGCGAACACAGTACATGATCGAGGTGTTATTCCAGGTGCGCAAGGACAAGTTCAAGGACAACCCAGCCATCAAGGAGGAATTGGATTTGGTTGAAGAGGAGGATCAGATCACTCACCGACTCGAGTTGGAAGGCGAAATCGATGTACAGGATGGACTCAACATTTTCAAGTTCGACGCCGAATGGGAAGAACACGAAGAAGCATACAAGAAACTCAAAGCTGAGATTCTGGGTGAGGGTAGCGACGATGAGGATGACGAGGACGAATACGAGAGCTCCTCTGAGGACGAGGAAGATGAGAAGACAAAAGCCATGGAGATCAAGGACCAGTCTAACGCCGATCTGGTCAACCTGCGCAGGACCATCTACCTCACTATCATGTCGAGTGCTGATCCCGAGGAAGCTGTTCACAAGCTGATGAAGATCAACCTTCCCGCAGGACAGGAGCCCGAGCTGCCCTCCATGATCGTGGAGTGTTGCTCACAAGAGAAGACTTACACAAAGTTCTTTGGAATGATTGGTGAGCGATTCGCCAAGATCAATCGACTGTGGTGCGACCTGTTCGAGCAGGCTTTTGCCAAGTACTACGACACCATCCATCGATACGAGAACAACAAGCTTCGCAACATCGCCATGCTTTTTGGCCACATGTTTGCATCGGATGCTCTGGGCTGGCACTGTCTATCTGTCATTCACCTGAACGAGGACGAGACCACATCCAGTAGTCGTATCTTTATTAAGATTCTGTTCCAGTTTATTGCAGAGGAAACGGGCATGCCTAAGTTGAGGGCACGTATGACAGACGAAACCCTACGACCCAGCCTGGAAGGCCTCTTCCCCAAGGACAACCCCCGCAACATCAGATTCTCTATCAACTACTTCACAAGTATTGGTATGGGCGCTCTCACAGAAGAGATGCGAACCTACCTTCAGAATATGCCCAAGCCTGCTTTGCCTGCTCCCGCTGCAGCCGACTCAGACTCGGATTCTGTTTCTAGTTACTCGTCATACACTGGCTCTTCTTACTCACGATCTCGATCTCGCTCGCGAACACCACGCAGAGTCGCTGACCGAGGCCGATCCGCTTCTCGATCTCCCGATAGAAGGAGCCGGGGACGTTCATACAGCTCGGACAGATCCAGGTCATACTCAAGATCTGTGTCTACGCGAGGAAGGGGACGTGATCGGTCTTACTCAGCCAGCCCTGCCCGACGAGGTCGTCGTCATGACAGTGAGAGCCGCTCGCGATCTCCAGCTCCTCGCAACGGCAAGGGACCAGCTCGCAGCGCTTCTTATTCATCTCGAAGTCGTTCACTCACACCACCACCACGACAGGCTCGTGGACGAAAGGATTCTTACGCCTCTGGAGGACGGTCGCCGCTACCCCCAGCCCGTGATGGTCGAAGCCGCTCGTATGATTCACAGAGTCGATCCCCGTCTCCTGCGAGAAAACGAGAGAGGTCATACTCTGGTAGCCCACCACGCCGAGGTCGACCGCGCGGAAACGACGGCCCAGCCACTCATCGGCGCAACAGCTCATCCATCAGTGATGGACCGCGAGATGCGCCCAAGCAGTACAGCCGCTCACCTTCATATGATTCCCGATCTCCGCCACCAAGGAGGGCCCAGCCTCAAAGCGCGTCGCCCCCACCCGCACGCAACGGTCGTCAAGCCTCACACTCCCGGTCACCCAGCCCGCCGCGCCGCGGGGCAGCACAGAGGTCTTTGAGCCCTGTGCCGCCAAAGAGGAGACGTTATAGCGACAGTGTTTCTCGGTCACCGCCGCCAATGAAGCGAGGACGAAGGGGAAGTTGAAAGGGCAAGAAAGAGCATAGGGAGACAAGGAGAAGGAAACTTGGCATAATGAAGAAAGGGGATACTTTGTAATTAGATGGGTCGGCTTGCGGAGTTGTATCATCAGCGGGACTACCAAAATTGAAAGCCTTTGTGGCCCAGAGTCAATGTCTTTGTTGGCGGTGTAGTAATGTTTTATGGTCTTTGCCAGATGCATCATCACAAAGTGAATGTTCATGCTTTGTTCGGGAGAGATTTTTGTATCAAGATGGCGAACGTCTCCAAACTATAAGTCTGAGTTGGCCTGCTTGCAATTCTTGTTTGAATATTAAACTACCCATCTATCTATTGCTTCTCTCAATCTTTCTACCTAGTGAAATCAACACCATCTTCAGTATGGAATCTCCTCCCCCAAGATCCACCAACGACCAACGGCCCGAGTTCGCAATCGGCGGATGCCTCTTCACTCTGGGCTCAAAGACGAAAAACAAGCGAGGTAGTGTTGGGGCCATGGTCGCTGGAAGCATTGTCATTGCATTTGGTACGTCTATCAAGTATACTTTAGTAGAGAGAGGCTAAGTTGTGTTTAGGAAACAGTGGTCTGGAAAGCCTGCGAATGGGTATGGGGGGTATCATGTTCCCGACGGTATTCTCAACATCTTTAAACATGGCCTATTCGAATGTCGACAATATGAATCCGTTTGTTTGAGGGTTAACTAAGTTTGGCGTATTTGGGACTGGGGACATATGTTCGATGCATGCTGGTCATTAACTTGAGCGTTTGTCAAAAGACGTTTGTCTTTCTTGTGGCTTGACTACTAAGGTAGGTACATAGAGATAAAAACAGCCTCCAGGGCTACTGACATATTTCTCTCTATGGTAAGATCTCTTTGGATTTAGTCAATCATGGTGGTAAATAGATCGACGCCCAACTATTCGTTCAATGGCTCTCCAGAAGTCAATTCGGTATCCTCTGTTCCCGCCTGGACCAACCAACTGGTATGGCGTCGTTTGTTTACAGAATTTGAACCGCTGCAGATACCCAGGGCAGGTGCTTTTCTTTGTTTGATGGGCTCCTTTTTCAGTGGCAGTACAACAAAGGGCATGGCAGTTGCAGACAACACTAAAAGGGGGTCTCTACTCTTTGGTTTCAACTGCAGTGAGGCTATGGATTCTTGAAGTTCCATCTTAAATACAACCTTTTCACAATATCACGATGGAGAATGCGACCATTTTAGCTGGCATCTTAATTATGAGTTTCCTTCTTGCTAGCAACTCACCCACGGAGATGTCGCTCCAAGCTTGGGGCATAGCACTTGGCAGCGTGCTCTTCACTATTATTGGGGGTAAACAACAGAGCGGAAGATTATTTGAGGTGCGATACTGACGAACTCCAGGCGCCTCGTTCTATGGCCAAATCCTGAAGGCAGCTCTCCCAGAGCCTAAGCAAGCACAAACTTTCTCCGAAGAATACTTTGAACATAAACCTCGGGGTTTTCATCATGGTCGCGCTAAGTTCAACACCGATGATCGCTTTTACCACAAGTATGGTGTCTGTTGTGACGAAAATGGACACTGTGAGTCTTGCGTCAAGATCCAAGCTGGGGAAGCTCGAATGCTTGTGGGGATGAATCAAGATATGTTTGACATGAGAATGAGGGAGGCTCTTGCGAACTAGAAGGGTTAAGAGCTCGGTTCTTATGGTCTATGGGGTGGAAGATGCTACATAGCAATGGAAGCTCAACACAAGTCGTCAAGGCACATGGTATGCCAAATCCTCGGAGAATGGGCGAAATTCAATATTAAAAAGGGATTACACTGGCTGTGCTGTCATATGAACTTCACGCGAGTCACTCGTGAGCACTGCAATGCAGTCAACTTGTTTCCCACCAAGACAGTTCCATTGAGCTAGCTGAAGAGTATCATATGTAAATGTGATATGTATGGCAGGACTTAGCTCCCAGAAAATATGCCATCTGTACTGGCCCATGGCGCTGCATAAAGTTGCCACCGTCGTTATGGTGTCTTCACTTGGGTCGCGAGACCACAAGCTTCACAGGTATCCATCTTCAAGATCTTAGAATGAAGAGATAGTGGCTCGTGAGAAGAAAAGGAAGACTGAAGAAGGATGGCTGTCGCTGAAAGAAGAAGAAAGGATCGAAAGAAATCAGTGGCTCGCGCCAAAGACACAGGTCGAAGAAGAATCAGTAACCAGTGCTAAAGAATAAAGTGAGAAGAATAAGAGGAATCGATGGCTCGCGCCAGAAGAAGGGTTGGAGAAGTATGGCGTAAGCCGGAAGAGAAGTGCAGTGTTAAGGAGAACGGGTTTGCACCGAAGTGAAATAAACGTCAGACGTCCGTGACGATAGAGGAAATATGACCATCATCTACCAGTCCAAGGTCGAACCAAGTTTGATATTCAACTCTGTGCCTCCGAGTCGTTGTCCAAGATATGGCTCACAAATCTCGCGAAGAAGCAGGACTAACAAACCCCCACACCTGTATATGTATGTAGTCTTTGTTGGCATATTTCATCGTTGCGTGTGTATAATTCTTTAAGGCCTCCAGAGTCTCGAACCGCGTAACAGGAAGATCCCATCGCTCGGCGTAGAGGAGATCCACTATGTTGACACGCGTTACTCGCATAGTCTATGATTTTGTTAGTATAATGTAATCGTGGGATGATTAAAGGGGAATATTTACCGTGCGAGCCTCATCCAGGGTGGTTGGTGCGTCCAGGCCGATGACTTTGAATAGTTTCTGCCACAGTAACAGATCGTTCTCGTCATTTCCAAAGACGAAATAGAACTCATCAGCTATAGCGATGGTGAAAAGCTGCGTGGCCTTTCGGGCAGCCTCCTTTTTGAGACACAACTGCTCCTTCATGCGCTGGAACTCGTCGACAAAAGGTTTGTTGCGACGGTAATTGAATGATGGATATCTATCAAAGAAGATATCCATGGGATGCAGTGAGCCATGGGGAGGGGCAACATGAATGAATTGGCACCCTGAGCCTCGTTTGCAATGGCCAGTGTCGCGGAACTGGTAGCACACCTTCTGATATAAGCCCCTAGTCCAGTGAGTTTTGTGGCCCTTGGTTTTGAGGTTGTTCGCAATATGAGGCTTGACCTCTTTATCGTCCACGCCAGTCTTGTTACCTGGGCCATCCACGATAGAGTCAGCACCTGAAAACACATTAGTATCAAAGCTAATATGAAATAAGAAGCAGATGAGATTTTAACAAGGCATACCCAGATCAGGACTCGATATCTCCTGCTCGGACGCCACAGTAAGCTCTTCATCAGGAGGCTGCTCGTCGGATTCAGCCTCTGTGGCAGAATGGAGGAAATCATCTTTGAGCTGAATCATGTTTTAGTACCTAGAAAAGCTCGTGAAGTATTGCTTTGTTGAATCGTACCTGGCAAAACCGCTTCAACTCATCCTTGACATGGCTGTTTGAATCCTGACCCTCTCCGTCTCGCTGCTCGAGGGAAAGAGTGGCGACACTCCCCTCGAGCTGGTCGTTCTATGACCCTATCATGGTAGAAATGTATGTTCAGAGGTGATGCGTTAAATTCGAAATGTATGTGGAAGAGAAAAAGGGGAGAAGAGGAAGAGGAGAGGAGAGAAGAAGGGATGAGGAGAAAAGGAGAGAGGGGGCGGGTAGATATGAGTTGGTACGTAGGTAGGTATAGCAGTGCAAGGCATGACCGCCAGCACTGGCAGGCAACGGCAGAAAGGCGGGCGGGCGTGATTCAAGTTGCCCACAGCCATCTCCCATCGCAGACATCTAGGCACTGTCTAATCGCCCTCTCAGTGTGGTCAAAAGGTGAAGAAGAAGAAGAAGAAGATCAGGAACTCCTCAATTTCAAGAAGCTGTATGAGGAAAACTAGCATTCATTCCCTCAAATACAAGAAGCCACGCAAAAGAATATTTGCAGGCGTTATATCGACCTGCCCAGTGACTTATTCTTTGCGAAATTGGCATGCAAGGCAGTAGTCATAGGCAATGCTGGGAAAAGGGGGCGATCATCAAAGTGGTGGTGGATGATATTAAAGATCACTAAAGGATTTCAAATTATGGAACAGATAGCGTAAGGATAATTTAGAAACCGGTAGCCTGAGTAAAACAATCAGAAAAACATGGAGAAGTCAAATGGAGTTAATATCGACTAGACAGGTAACTATCTACAACCATGCCTAGTCATGAGCGCTGAAGTTATAAGCATCCATACCTACAGAAGAAGTATCCAAGTGATATTGGAGAAGGAAGTGGCTGGCTGTCATAATGAGGTGAAGATGAGTTATGTTCATGCCAGTCAAAGTAGGAAATCTCGGGTATTTGCTTTGACGAAGAAGAGAGTGTCAGTGTTTGTGGTCACAGGTTGTTCAGCACGAAGATGAGAACATGAGGTGAGAGGTAGTGAGATGATGAGTAGGACTACAGGTTGTATTTATGTCATATCGAGGCATCTAATATCAACCTAGATCCAGAACCCGAGACTGAAATCGCTGCAAGACGGAAAAGGCACAACATTTGTGGCGAGTGTCGTTCACTGGGCCTCCCACTTGCCGTCATTTCGCCATCTGTAGTCCCCTATTCTTCAGACGCTCACTTCTTCGCCATTGCCTCGCCATTGCTTCGCTCGTCGTTTTCATCTCCATTGTCTCCATCACCTTGGCTATAAAGCCAATCTTTAATAGGTCCAGCGGCAGCAACCACTGCTCCAGCGTTCTGAACTACTCCGTGGACAACAGCGACGCCGCCTCCTGCGCCGTATGACTGAAGGGTCGCAAAGGCACTATTGGCCGCGACATTACCAATCATGCTCTGGACTCCTGCAGCCGCAGACCCTTGATTTATATCAGTAAGTACCGCTTGATATATCGAACAATACCTTAGGCAGACTAACCTGCAGCCACCCCATTTGCACCAAAACCTGCAGCCGCAATGGCCGGTGCCACGACCACCGGCGCAACAATCATCGAAGCTCCAACACCCATGGCTATTGCGGATCCGGGGTTTCCTTTGAGGTACTCAAAAGTACTGTTGGTTGCCTGTAATGGAAGTTGTACTGTCAGCGTATCATGCTCAACACCAATGTGCTTAGCTACACCCACGGCGAAGAAAGTGGACTTGGCCGAGCGAAGCATGATGCTGATGCTGATGGGCTTAGTCTGAGTGATGTGTGTTGTTTAGAAAAAGCAAAAGACGAAAGAAAGGCTTAGGGGAGTTTTGGGTTCTGGGTGATGGTGATGAAAGAGTTAAGAAAGATGATAATTTGGAGGAGTGTCTGACATTTTATAGACACCTGCCAGCAGTGAATATCGTCGAGATCCAATGATAGATCTCATTGGTGCCTATTATGTGAATGCCGCTATGTCGCTGGCAAACTCTGATGTAAGTTTGTACAAAGCATTAATGTCCGTATGGAGAGATTGTCCTTACCACCTCAGGCGGCACTCTTGAAGATATGACAGATTCCAGTCGAATCACAGTAAATTACACCGCCGTGAGCGTTGGCGACCATTCGAACAACTGCATAGCAGTCTTGGAATGTAGTACATACATACCAGCTTTGCGCCCAAGCCATCAGCAATGCAGTCAGTACTAAGCATAATACATGTTAGTATATTGAATGCTCTTCAGTCCAAGTTGTTCGAGCCTCCTAAGATAGGTGCGAATATACCGATAAGGGGGAAGTTCCAGGTCTGAATAATGGACGCCAAGATTCGTTCCATTGTTGTGGCCTCTGGTTGATTGCTGGGATGAAGGAGGACAAAACTTGATACAGAAGATAGCCGTGAGCAAGGTATGAGGTTGATCAGTAGAAAAGGGCTAATAAGTTCTGGTAGACTGTGTATTGAGAGAAAGAGCATGGAGTCTGGACGCAGAAGGACAATTTAAGACAGGCGGATCATGGTAACAGCTCAAAGTGACTGACTCTGTTTGATACAAACTGACTTGCATATACGGAATGCCGCATACTCCTTTCATGGCTTACACTACAGACAAACAAAGACCCGGGTAATAACAAGACGATGGACAAACACTAGGGCACAGAGCAATACGCGGTGATATGAGACCAGCTCGGATACATGTAATAGAACAAGTGAACGCATTTTGAACAACATGTCAACCCCTGGTGCTCAGTGCCTGCTCTCGTGTCACGCAGGCTCCCCATTGAACCTAGAGACGTACATCATAGTGTCTCTGCTAGAAGTACAAGATTGACTTCCCAAGCATCACCAAAAAGAATTTAACATATTATTACAGCATGCAGAAGAAAGGTCTCGGAGGGAGTCGGACACTTGATGGCGGAATACAGGGTATGGCTACATTTGTAGTTGTCAGAAATGGCACTAGGGGCGACTAACCTTTCCACGGCTGAAGGCACATATGCAAAACGGAGATATGGACTTTAAGGGTCTCACACTGGAGTGGGAGAGCTGCCATCTTGGCAAAATAACTCTCCGTTTTTGAATAGACATTATCATAGTCAAGTATGCAGGCGCCTCAGTGTTCTGAATAGTCTACTAGGTATAGTGGAGTTCGGCTCAAAGTGTCATGTTATGGCCGCTGACTCAACATCCATCCATCACCCATCACCCATGTCGTCTGTTCCTCATCCTCGGCGCCGACTTTCACAAGCCATCAAAAAAAGAGCTCGTCCCCTTAACCTGTGACATCACATCCCAACCAATCAGAACCTCTAAATCGGAGACGTTCCTGTCCCGTGTCAACGTCTCTGTTAAACTCTGTCGCCATTTTCCCACCATCTTTTCGATATGATGTTGGATCTGATCTGATGATCCTGCGATGTGATGGATTATCTCATCTTGTGCTCTGATATATAAATATCCATCCATACCTACCTTAGGTAGAGTAGTTAATATGTTTCCCACTGACTCGTACCTGGACGTGTCTGTCTCCATGGATGTCTATAAGTCTTTGCACTAACTTGACCCCGCCATCGCTAGAATTGACAACCTAGAACCCACTCAACAAACGAACCAACCCCCGCCAAAATCCATCCATATCCTCTGGGCTCCCAGCTGACCTACCACAACCACAACCACAACCTCAACTCAACTCTACCTCGTCTGTCTCACTCTATAATCCTCCCTACCTACCACCTGTCTTAACTCCTCAACCAAAGACAGCCGCCCATCATGTCTATCTTCAATATTCTCCTCTACTTCCTTCTTGGCTACTTCGCCCTCACAATCTTCTTCTACGCCATGTCCCTCGTCATTCCCAAAGCCGCATTCGCCGCCCGCGCTCTCGCCTCCTACATATCTCTCATCTTTGTCGCAGCCTACGGTGTTCTCGCCTCCATCTTTCTCACCATCATTGGAAAGCAGCAAATCGCTCAATGGGCCGCCGGTCGCTGTTTTCACCATGTTATGCGCTTCGCTACTGGCATCGAGTTTGTCGTGGAAGACCCGGATAATGTTCTCGGCACTACGCGCCCAGCCGTATTTATCGGTAACCACCAGACGGAGCTCGATGTTCTTATGCTCGGAAGGGTATTCCCCAAATACTGCAGTGTTACTGCCAAGGCTTCCCTCAAGAAGGTGCCTTTCCTCGGCTGGTTTATGTCTCTGAGTGGTTCTATCTTCATCGATCGCAAGAACAGCAAGGATGCTCGCGAGGCTATGAAGGGTGCCGCCAACGAGATCCAGTCCAAGCGACAGAGCGTCTACATGTTCCCTGAGGGTACTCGAAGTTATGCCAAGGAACCCATGCTGCTTCCTTTCAAGAAGGGTGCTTTCCACCTCGCTGTCCAGGCTGGAGTGCCCATTGTGCCCTGCGTTGTCGCAAACTACAGCCATGTCCTCTACCTCAAAGACTTCAGCTTCAACTCTGGCAAGATCCCCGTAAAGGGTGAGTATATATATATATATATTCCGCACACACTGTCTGTTGCCTTCCATATATCTAACCGTATATAGTTCTCAAGCCTATTCCCACAAAAGACTTGACCGCGGCCGACGTTGACGAGCTCACCCGCACAACGTACGAACTCATGCTCAGCGAGCTTGTCACCATCACAGCAAAGGCTCGCGGCCAGCCCATGGCAGTGCCCGCTTCAATTGGTGACTCAACAACCGGCAAGAGCTCTGCCATTGACACCAACGGGTCAGCGCATTAAACGGCACCCCTAACAAATGTCAAAAAGAAAATCATGGAGGAGGATGCCCTTGGATTCAGGGAAGAGGAGTTTGCCACAAGGGGAGTCACGTCGGATGCAAAGACTTGAGAGACAGCCTTTTGATACCCCCCATAGACGCATGAGGCGGCTTGTGCTCGTTTTGGGCTTGAGCATGCC
The DNA here is from genome assembly GCA_033439405.1 of Fusarium sp. NFCCI 5145. Lineage (NCBI taxonomy): Eukaryota > Fungi > Ascomycota > Sordariomycetes > Hypocreales > Nectriaceae > Fusarium > Fusarium sp. NFCCI 5145. The sequence goes on from JAWDHB010000260.1 coordinate 339,576, forward strand.
CGACTGCTTTTGTTTAAATGTTTTTGCCAATTTTTTTCTCTGGAGCTTGCTTGCTGGTTGATTTGTGCTTCTCATAGCATGTTCTCAAGATGTAGTCGCACGACGAAATGAATAGACGTATATACATACATAAGTGGCCATCGACCATCACGTTGCCTTTCAGCCTTCAACAGAGTCGTATTTATACAAGTTTTCAACCTTTACACATTTCGTGTTTCATTCGATATCGTCTATCATCATCTACTCGCAAAAACCGGAGGATCAGAAACGAGATTCAACTCCAACATCGCCAAACCGCCTTATATCTCACCATGCACCGAGACCAACCCATTACAAGGAAATACCGCTAGGGAGTAAAAACCACAAGAAAATGAAGCCCAGCTTTTGAATACAGCAAACGCGCCCAAAAGGTTACTCTCTAAGCGCTTGAAGTGCTTGTGTCAATGATACAACCCTCAGACTTCGACCCCTTTTTAGTGTACCCTCGGCGGTTGAGTTGTTATGTGTTGCCGTAGGACTCAAATCATCTCGCCAGAAGCGGAAGACGCGCTTCAGATCCCGGGGAATACCCTCTAGCACAACAGTTGATATGGGCACAAAGGGACGGTCCTCCATGCCTGCAGCAAGAATAGCATACTCCTGAGCAAAATCGAGAGCGTTGCGGAAGGATGAGTAGCGGGACTGAGCACGGGCGCCAACAATGATGTACATCTCGAAGAAAGCGTCAAGAACATAGATGTGCTCAGGAGAGAGGTCATGCTGGTTGAAGGGGGCGATCTCGAAGACCTGTCGTTCGTTAATGTCTTGACAACTTAAATCATTGGGCGGGCAATGAACATACCTGCTGCCGTGTGTCTGCATCCGAACAGAAAAGTCTGCTGCAGTACTTGGCATAGTTGGGCTTGAGTCTCCAATGATCAGCCGAATGAGGCTTTGATCCGCTTTCAAAAAGTTTCCAAAACGACTCAGATTCGTCACCATCATCAGCCTCGATTAACTCTCCAGTGAGGGTGAGCTCAATGGCTATGAGCTTAGCGGCACTCAGTTCTGTCACGTCGCATCCTCGTCCCTTCCAGATATAGGCCTTACCCTGACTGGTGAGCACATAGACGAATCCTGCGCACAGAGTGGATGGGCTGAAGTCGCACTCATCAAAAGCGACCTGACCCTGATAGCGTCGGCCGCAGAGCATGTTTGGTGCTAATGAGTCGTACTTGTTGCTCGAGCCTCGTCTGATCAACACAACACCACCGAGAGCCTGCAAGAACTCTGTCGTCTCCTTGCCTTGCTGCATCTTGATGAGCTTACCACCCAATGCCTTGGCTTCCTTTTGAACAAAGAGAAGGGCATCATCGGCTGCAGATTCGGGGACTTGATCACCGACCCAGAAATAGATTTCCAGCCGCTTCCATCCAGCCTCATTTGTGAAGCTGTGTGGAGCAATGTACATCTCTCGCTCAAACAGTACCCGCTCGTTATGAGACGCGACAGGAGTCTTCTTGCCCTCTGCTGAGATTTGAAAGACTTGGAAGCTGAGGCTCTGGATCTTTACGGGGCCTGACGGAGGTCGGTTCATAAGAAGCTCTGCGGCATCTGCCTTGTACTCAGACCGCGTTGGCTTTGGCCCAAAGAAGTCAGTAAGCAGACTGGCAACATCATTGCCCTGGCTGGGGGTTTTCGGCGGAGCTGCCGATGGTGTTTGTTGAGGCTTGGGGGTCTGCGGGGCCCGAGGAGTCTGAGGTTCTTTGGGAGGAGGTGTAGGCAAGGGTCGAGTGGCCACTCGAGATGGAGTCTTATTAATTTGCAGTGGAGAGGAGCGTTCGGGCTCAGGAAAGGGGCGGGGAGATGCCCTTGGTGGTGTCTGTACGGCTGCAGGCTCTGATCTTTCCCACGAGGGCTTCGCAGCCAGAGGTTGAGCAGCACCACCAAACATGGCTTTGGCGTTCTTCACAGATACAACAGGGTCACTGTCAACCTTTGTAGGAGACGATGGTTCAGGCTCCGGGAGTGAACGTTGGAACATCTTGACAGGAGATCGAGAACCAGTTCGTTGATGTGTTAAACGTACAGGCTCCTTGGCGGGCTCTTCTGTGCCACTCGATGACGGACGTTCCATAAATCGAGACATGCGGTTATTGTTGAGCTTCTTGGACGAGCCAGGTTGTGAACCGGCATCGCCAGTCTTCTGGATCTTCAGTGGTGAGGGGTAATCGCTTGGGATAAACTCAGCCTTGAAAGGCTGCTTGGGTGAAGATGTTCGTTCTTCTCGCGCTTGGAATCGCTGAGGTTCAGTCTCTTGAGGTTTAGTTGGTGTGGGTTTTGTGGGTGTAGGCTTTCCTCGAACAGCAGCCTTGGCAGCGACTTGCTCTTGGATAGAAAGAGGAGCAGGAGGTTCTTGTTCCACGGGCGTCTTAGCAGGTTGAATTGACTTTCTCGGTGTGGTAGGATTGGGCTTCTCTTGCACAGGGTTTGGTTCAGTGGCCGGGGCTGCAGAAGCGGTTTTGGTCGCACCTGAAGTCGGAGCCTTTCTTCTAGGACCTCGCGCTCGACCCTTAGTCATGTGTGTCAGCTGCGGACCAGGAGTAGATGGTTCTGTAACTGTCGCGCTGGCAGGCCCCTTAGAATCGGATTCCTCAGAGGCCTTTCCCCCGTTGGTAGCCATGGGAGGCGGTCCTCGTGCCAGCATACCAGCGAGGGCTGGGTTGAACCGTCCAGCGAGCTTACCTCCTACACGTCCCTGTAGTCTAGCAGGTGAGCTCGTTTCCTTTTGCAGGCGTGGCAAAGCCCGCGGCTCCTCCGGTTTCGCGCTAGATTCGGTAACTACTCGCTTCAGACCCTCGTCAGCGGGTTCAGGGGCGGATTTGGGAGCGGGTTCAGGAGCGGGCTTGGGCGAAGAAGGGGTCTGGCTGGGTATCCTCTTGGGACCTGGTGTCGGTTTGGGCGAACTTGGCTTACTCGGTACAGTTGTTGACTTTATTTCAGCCATGGACTTCCTTCTCGCCATCTCAGCTCTTCGTGCAAGCCCCTCTGGCAATGGTGCATCATTTGAAGGAGTGTTGCTCCTTGAGATGCCTTTACCCTCGGATTGGGCTTTCTTAAAGTCGTCCTTCTTCTTCAGGATAGCCTCCTTGAACTCATCCACTCTCTCCGTCTTCTTTGGGCCACCTGTCTGGTTAAGGGAAGCCTTGCCCCTGAGGATGTTATCCTTCAACTCATCTGGAGCCACGTAGTTTTGTGTCTTGGTCCGGCGGAGAGTGCCAAAGACGTTCTTGAACTCAGGTTCCTCGGTCTTTGGCCCCTCTGAGCCAGTTGGCCTATGCCTCAAAGAACTGCGGAAATCGTTCTTTGGGAGTGTTTCTGGCTTGGGCTTGGGCGAAGGCACGGTAGGCTTTGCTTCTCTGGGGCTAACGAGCAGCTCATCCTTGACGGGCTTCGGTGCCTTTTCTTCTTCGGTGAGTTCAGGATCTGGGACTGGTTCAGACTCAGGAGCGGGTTCGATATCAGGCTGCCCTATCTTGTCCTCAGTAGGTGTTTCAGGCCTGAGTTTAGGAGCACTCTTGGAAATGCTCAAGCTGGCACCGTGGCTAAAAGGCCGATTCCCACCTGGAGGAGGGGAGTAAATACCACCGAGGCCAGTTGTGTTGGTCTTTGTGGCGGTTCCCATAGGCGTAGACCTCATAAGTCCTCCGATGCTAACTTGGTGTTTGTGAGAAATAGACCCAGGGCGAGGTCGTGTTCCTTCGGGAACATTCCCCTTGTTCTTGTTTAGCTCTGCCATCCAAGCAGGCTGCGATGAGCTGGGCTTGTGGTGAGACTTGTTAGGCGACTCGGGCGGCTTGTTCAAAGCGCTCTCAAGCCAGCTTGACTTGGTCGGACTCCACCTTCGAGGATCCATTGTCTTAGAAGGGCTAGAAGGAACGGCAGTTGCCTCCATGGCGGTATCAATCGGGGGAGCTTTGGGTGTGACCTCATTATCAGACTCTCCATGTCGAGATGTTGGTCGGCTTGAGCCTGGTGTTGTTGATCCGGGTCCCCCTCTGCTCTGGGGTCGAGCATTGACAGACAGACCACCACCTTGATTCGATTGGATCGAATTGGCTCGGTTCAAGCCAGGAGGGCCTGTAACGCTCCATCGCTTAACACTGTCTGATCTCTTCATCATGGCGCTCTGGACAAAACCGCCCATACCCTTGGTGGGTGAATTGGATCGCGAGCCAGATCGAGTAGGAGACATACGTCCTGATGACACGCTGGCAAGGCGGTCTCCCAGAGACTTGTCATCGCCGGAGTCAAACCCTGGAGGGTTCAGCGTTGGAGGGCTTGCAAGCCTTATCTTAGTAGGAGTAGCAGGTTCCTGGGCTGGTTCCTCATCGGGCGGGCCTGGCTTGGGTTGTTCAGCTGCCATGCCTGGTAGTTGCGCTTTGACAGAGGCCATGTCCAATCGATCAGTGTCTTCGACCTGGTTCTTTCGGTAAGCAGCCGAATTGGCCCCTCGGTCAGCTGTTTGGCGGAACCATGAAGGGTCCTTGGATCCAAGGGCATTGGCGATTTGGTCCCTTGAGAAAGTCTGCTCGGTGGCTGACGTCGAAGATGGGGAAGTATCCTGCGACCCGTTAAACGACCGCTGGGTTGCATTTTGGGTTGCGAGCATGCTCAACGGGCGGGTAGAGCCGCTGCGGGACTTGGGCCGCCGCTGCCACGACAATGTAGAATAACGTGTTGGTGTAGTCGCAGTCTTGGCGTCGGCGTCCACAGGAGACTCATTCTCCTTGGTGGGAGAGGAGCTGACATCCATTGGGGCTTCGGGCTTAGCTTCAGGCTCGGCTGATTGGGAGGCGGCGTCGTCCTTGGATAAACCGGGAGAGTCGAGCCTCAATGCCTCGGACAAATGCACGCTACGTCGACTCGAACGTGGTGAGGGAGTATTCGCAGGGGATGACTTTTGTGGTGAGATTGATCTGGCACGTTCTGTGAGGGATGACCGTGGTTAGCAAAAAGGACGGCATCAGTGATGATAATGTGATTTCGAGTATAAGCAGCACCAAAAGTCAATTCAAAAACCATGAGTAAACCAGCAACATAACAAAATGAACGGAAAACAAACAACGGGTGTACGACGGGGTTTGTTGCCCTGGCAAATGAGGACGGGAACGCCATCAATGCAAGCAACAAAGCCTCTCGGGAAAGTCAAGCTGCAAGCAATGATGGGCGCCCAAGCTCTTGTCTGGTATTCTTCTTCTCACCTTCACGACGGGCCTGTCTCTCTCGCTTGGCAGCCAAGTATTCTTCGAGCTCACGAGCTCTCACTTCGTCTTCTTCGATCTGTTGACCACGCAGGCGCTCGACCTGCTCGAGAAATTGGGAGACTTCGTCGGACATGGCTATGGGACATGACACGGAAGGGGGTGGATGTTTTAGAAGAGGGCGGCGGAGTAGGGAGGGGCGCTTGGAGAGTAAGCGCGAGCAAAACCACAATACAATCCTACGCACAAGGTTGCAGTAGGTATTATAGACTGTTTTGCTATCTCCCAAGAGCTAAAACAGCCTCGAGATGTGGTGCTTGTGCTTGCTGGTGGGAAGTTGTTAACTAATGGGTCCCTCGACTGGGATGGGTCATCTCTAGCTGCAGTGGAAATTTCAAATGGCACTTCTGTGATGTGATTGGTCCTTGACCGTCCCCAGGTGTCTCTCTCCCTAAAACCCGCTACAAGAGGGGCCCGTCGTAGGGATCGTGCAACGGAAGTCTCAGGGGCATTCGCTCCCGCCCGCTAGGACTGCCTGACAGGTTCCGACCCAAATGCGGCCAGCAATGGATGGATTATGTTAATTTTGAATGCATATCAGAGCTCGATTTCATGCAAAATGTGCATGAACACCAACTCATGACTTGCATCATGCAGGCTTCCAACGATGAAGATTCAATGGAAACCATAGGGTCCTCACTTACCCATATGCACATGCTGTGCTCCGTATCTATGGATGCGCCATAAACAAAATCAGCATAAATGGGACGTCATCATCCTAGGTTTGTTTACTTTCAACATCCCCCACGGTGATCCACCACAATAACAAACCCAAACCCAAACCATGATTTGGATCCGTCAAAACCTTGTCATATGTTGACAGGCGTACGTATCTTATTATGCCTCAAGCAGGTTATCTCAGATGCTCGATCAGAAATACGACGCTGAACTAAAGCTTGCGGCACTTGGTGATGCTCTCCCGCCTAAGCCTGTTCCCCTGCTTCTCGGCTATACACGACCCGTAAAGATTGCGTGCTGTAGAGTTTTGCGGGACGTTGCCGGCGTAACGAGTCTATTATATCGGGTTTCAACGTTTGGCTAGGTGCCTTAACCATACGTATCCAGGTTTTACGGCTGCCTGCTTCCAAGTCTTCAGCTGCCCACACTCTCTCTACAGCTTGTTTGCTTTTCGCAAAAGAGCCCTGTTGTGAGGCCAACAGAATTGTTGAGATGGGCCTCCCTCGTTTAGTAAAGGAATAGTCGCCTCTTTGCTTCCTCCACCACCCATGATAGTCCTTCTTTAAGGTTGGTTCCAGTCATGGCGCTGCATGGTAGGATGTGCCAACGATGTGTTCGTATCGATTCCAGTTGCAACTCCTGTGTTTTTGATAAGCACATATGTTCGTCCACATGTTCATGATGTGAACGTACCGAGAGGATCTCTTCTTTTGTCATGCATCCCTCAACATCTGTCTTGTTCGCAAACACAAGCAGGCTGGCCCCTGCAAGCCGCTGTACCACTTGTCAGTAGCTATCCGGCCGTTGTAGTCTTTTGTCGCGCACCTCTTCCAAGAGCAATCCTTGGAGCTCGTCTCTACAGTCTTGGATGCGTAAACGATCGGTTGCGTCGACAACCCATATCAACGCATCTGTCTTTTCGAAGTAATTTCTCCAGTATGACCGCAACGTTTTCTGGCCACCCACGTCCCCTGAAGAGTCAGCTCACGTCACCAGGAAGCCGGAGCTCGCGAGACACACATATGTTCAGTTTGTACCTTTCAAAGCAGTCAGCAGTGTTTTGTTGCAAATAGAGTTTTTCTTACCCCTCGTAGTCGATTGTCTTGATGATGAAACCCAGTGTCGGGCTTACGGTATTAACATCCTCTCCCATAACCTTTTTGACAATCGTAGTCTTCCCTGCATTATCAAGCCCGCTGTGTCGAATTAGCCGTGTTCCTTATGATGGCATATGTCGTGGTTGTGCTCACAGCATCAGGATTCGCATCTCCTTGTCCTTGAGTCGAGCTTTTCGTAGGATTGACAGCATTTTAATACAGGTGATTTATATCAGAAATCGAATCAGTTGGAAACCAAAGACTCCAGCTCAATTATTGGGCAGTTTTTGACAGATATCTCGGTCTTGGTAAGCTTTCCTTGTTCGTCAGTGAATGATGAAGGTCGTTGAATTCAGGTGCCTGCGGCTCTCATTGCTCCACGTGATTGGTGCTCGCTTGGGGGAGTCACCATAGAATAATAAGTAACAACTTCAGGATAAGTCATCAAATATCATAAAATTGGCCCAAAATTACAATTACCTCTAATAAACTCATTATGAAACCCCAGAATTATCTCAGCAGGTAGGTAGAAAGACATAATTCCCTCAAAGCAGATACTGTCAGAGAACTACCTCAGACAACTGCCACAAACGGCCCACATCAACAGAAGAACCGTATTAGCATCGCACACTACCATGTACCAAAACTTTCTCAATTCTCAATCCTCCATAATCTGAGCACCTGAACGGGCCTCGTGCTCCCATACAACCAGATCCTTCCAGACGCCTGGTTTGTTTCCATGCTTCACGGCTTCCTTGAAATGAGCTACCCGTGCGAAGTCGTATTTCTCAAGAAATCGTGTAATTCCTTCAATTCGAGGATCTTCGTTTCCCGTGAAGAACGTTTCGAGGTAGAGCCGGTTATACTTCTGCTGGTTGTGAGCTGGCACATATTCGTATGTCCTTTTGGTCTCGGAGCAGTCCCAGGTGTAGTCCACAAGACTACGATGGTAAATAGCAGTACACAACATGATCCTGTCCAGCAAAGCAGATCCAACAAGTTTCCCGCGATGATTAGGGTGAACGACGAGCTTAATATAGCCAGAGAACCTCGAGCCGGAGCACACACCGCCCAGAAATCCCTGTCGTGAATGGGTGACAAAGGCGAAGCCCAGAATACTGGGATGCTGTGAGGCTTGGCGGGACTTCTTAAACGCAATGAACTCCTGATACGCCTCCTCTTCAGCCTTCGACCACCCAGAGCGGTTGGGAATCTGAGTTGGAGAGGGAATGGCGACGATGAAAGGGCGATGCTTTGCCAGGCAAGTGTTGTAGAGAGTTGCAATGTCCGCAGGCTCAACTTTGGATAGGAATATCTGGGAATCCTCCCGCTTCATTTCCAAGTTGATGATATCCGCAATACCCTGGAAGTCTCCAGCCTCCACTGGTCGGAGAGTGCAGTTTGCATTGGGCCACTTATCTTCTTCAAAAGTCTTGTTGGCATACTTTTCCTTTCCCTTTTCTTCTTGCTCTTTGCGTTCGATCTCTTCCTTCATAGCGCTTCGGAGAGCGATCTCACGAAGGATGTGACCTTCAGAATTGCGATCCATTCGGGACCGCTCATCCTGCTTATGTCTCTTTTCCCGTAGCTTAATGTATCGAACTGGTGGGATGAGCTTGCCAGTAGTAGGATCGATGTCGCAATCTTCCCTGAGGTTGTTGGTAAGATCAACCAAGGGGTGGTCGACCATGTCTTCCCTCCAATCGTTGATCGGGGCCAATGAAGGATTAACTCGATCGCAGGCCGCTTTTTCGCTAGTTCCATGCCCTTTTGCTGGCGGAGCCTCCCAAGACAAGAATCCATCTGAAGGGGCGGGATGACTACTCGACGCCAGAGAGGCAGTGCTGAAGGAACGTGGACGGAGGGCTACAGTTGTTGACAAGGCAGTTTGGATGACATGGAGCGGCGCTGGCAAGGGAGCGTCTTGGTTCTGTACCGAGGGACTCTGAGCCTCTCTTTCCTTTGGCGAATTCCAGGTACCAACAGAGCTATCTTCAGAGTCATCTGCCAGTGGCATAGTAGTGCCTCGAGGGTGTGTCGAGGGACTCCGAGACTCCCTTTTCTTTGGCGACTTACAGGCACCAGAGCTGTCTTGGAAGTCATCCATTGCCGCTGGATCAGCTTGTGAGGGTATTTCAGGAGGAGCGACAAGAACGATCTCGGCAGTGGTCGTTTGCTGCGACTTGAGTATCCTTTCTTGGATGGCATCTCGGGGCAGCAGCTTGCTAGGGGTGCGCTCTGCGAGGAGACTTGTTCTCAACCCTTGGAAACGTCCCAGTGATTTTTGCAGGTTAGGCGGAGGAGTGTTCTCCTGAGCGCCTCCAGTTTGACTGCTTCTAGGTGTCCACGACATGGCGAAATAAGGTGCCAAGCCGCGAATGTTGCCCGTTGTCTAGGTGCTAGGCATGTTAGGTCCTGTAAGTGAATAGATGAAATCAAAGGTGTGAAAGCGAACTTACTACACTTGGGTAACTGGAGCTGCACTAGGCAGAGGTTGTTGTTGATGGAAGCTTCCAATGTTTACGATGATTGAGCCCGTTCCCGCATTTAAAAGCCCAGCAGCACCGGCGCCCTCAGGGGGCTGAAGGGGCACCTCAGGAGAGTGAGCGGCTGCCACGCAGTGACGAACAGTTTCTCACTGAATCAATGCCTAAAGAACTGCAATCACGGGCGGGCTTGTACCGGAGACTCAGGGTGGAAACAGGGATTTGCATATACAGTACAGGAGTCCATGGCAATCTCTGTTGAACGACCTCGATTGTCAAGTTCGGGCAGTATAACGATGCAAATTCATAACTATCAGGAGGAAAATAGTATGCAAACATCCATAGTTGACAAATGAAATTGTAATTGCAGGGCTCAGCAGTGTGTATCCTATGTATTCCTGGGTATATCCAATTCAATTCAATCCAATCCAACACCTGACCAAAAATCACCACAAACTCGTCACATACAAAGGAAACATCACATCTCCCATCTATTTATCGTCACTCTGCTTGCGCAGCCGTTCTCTGTCCTCGCGTAATTGCTCCCAAATGGTCTTACCTGGCTGGTACTCAGTTGACACACGTGATGATCGAGACATCCTCCGACCACCGTTACGAGCTGCGGGCAACAAATCGTTAAAGAAGCGTGAGGGCGATGATGGCAGGTTCTCCTGTGAGCGTCTGAAGCCAGGATGAGAAGAGTATATACTCGAGGCCGCTCCGACCGACTGGACGTCCGGCTCTCGCTGGTATCTAGAGGGTGGTGACCTAGCAGTCGACGACGACCCTCCAGCATCAGATCCGAGACTTGTCTTGAAGCCCCATTTCTGACAGAACTCGTTGTGTGCACGATTGTCAGCAAACGTGGTGGTGATTGAATCTCCGTCACTATTGGTTGGTTCGCGGCGCGGAGGTGAGCCTCCGGCAACACTTGCTGGTGGTGAAAACACTGAGACTGGCACCCACTCAGATGGCGGAGTACTATCACCGTGTGTGCTATGAGGTGGGGTGGGCTGTCGGCTGAAGCTCAGAGGTGGTGGTACAGCGCTTGGGCTGCTGAAGGCAGAGGATTCGACTCTCAGTGGGTTTGGCACAACGCTCTGTCTTTTCACAGTGGAAATGGAGGCTCTCTTACGCTGTTCGGGTTCAATGTCTCTCTGCAGCCGATCATCCATTGATATTCCAACAACACTCTGCGCGTAGTCGCTAAAGGCAGGGTGCGTGTCGTTCTCGAAGAGCTGCCGTCGCTCATCGGCTGTGAGTCCCTGCTGTTGCATCTGGCAGTCCATCCAAAGCGATGCCTGGTAGTCCGGGTCTTCATCAATCCAAGCCTTCTCGTCTTTAGTCAAAGCACTTTTGTCGCTGAATCCTGGACTAAGAAGTGGACGTATGTCGCCTGCATTGTTGGAGCTCTGTCGGGATGTTGGACGATGACGATGACGACCACGTCTCTCATCCTCTCCATACCTAGCTCGGGGGTAATGGCCTGATTTATACGAAGACCTAGACGAGGTACCAGATCGAGAGTGCTCATGTCTCAGGGCGTTGATAATTGCCAGCAATGATTCAAGTTCTTGGTTGATCTCCCCACTCCCAGTGTAGATGGCCCGACGACTATCAGCATGTTGATGTGAGATCCAAGACTCGACGACTCGGAGAAGTCTTGGCTCTTTGCCGCCGGTGTCAATATGGCGATCACGACGGGAGATCAAAGTGGCTCGAAGGTCACCAAGCACCTGAGGTCTGCCACCAATGACCGACATGATGCAAGCTTCGCATTTGCTCCTGACTATGAGGTTGGTGGGCGAGACGCGTTCGTAACCGAAAGTGGCGTTAAAAGCATCGCGGCCTATCCAAAGTCCAGTCACTGCATCGACACGATCGAGCCATGCGACGACAGCATCGGGGTAGACGATACGCTGTCGCCAGGTGCGCAGAATGTGAATACGCTCGGTGGTCTCAGCGATGATCAAGAGCATAAGACGCCGGATCAACTTAGGATCAAGGTTATGGTGAGCAGGACAAAGACATGCTGTCGGCACACCATCAATCCCGAGTCTGTAGGTGAGACTGTCGATTTTAGCAGAGATTCGGTCCAAAAGTTTAGTCGACCGGCGATTGGACTTATCGAGTGTAGCTATGCGAGCTTGCTGATCCAGCAGCCAGCGTCTATCTGGCACAGCTATGTTGACTCCTGGGTCCATCCACAGCAAGTCCGTGAGTTGGTCAAGTTGGCGGGGTGAGATATCACGCATGGGATAGTTCTCAATCTCCTCATCGGAGTCGTGGCTTGCACGATGGGGTGCCATTATGATACAGTTAGGTTTGTTGTTGCAAATTCAGGTCAAACTTGACAAGAATATCAAATAATCAAGATGTTAGTGGTACCGAATCAATTTGTTCGATATAAAGTTGTCCAAATAGAAGCAACCTCTCCACAAAATGATTTGGTCAAGAAATCGCTGATCTTCGAGTTGTTGTTGTCTGCCTTTCCTTCACCATCAACCCAAGCCAGCCTCATATATATATACCAAACTTTTGTATGCTCCTTCCATGATCATGCATAGTAACTTGAACTCTTCATATTCTCCCTTGCGAATGTACATGGTCGAGGTGAACAATCTGTAGCAGTCTAATTTGCTATGTGGTTGCATCATTGTGAAATGAAGTGCTGTTCTCGGAATGCTTGGCTTTGTGCGAACAAGTGACTGAGGAACTAATTCTTTAACTGAACTGTTAACAGAGAACTGAAATTTTTGTTATCTGTCCTTCACACCTACCAACGGCGTTCCAAGAACAGGTATGGAAAAGAGCCAGGGTGTGAGGTAACAGCCCACAGGGACCACAAGCTACCCGCAAACATAGGGCAATGGATGATTGGGCGAATCCGTTAGTCGTTCGATCGTGGTGAAGCATGGTTCTCGTGGAACATTTGTCCGATTTTATTGTTCTGACAAAGGGAACGAGATGAACAGTTTGGTTGTTCACATACTGCTGGAGCCATAATGAGCTCATCAACGCTTTCCATCAAAATGCACCAGTCCTTCCAGTCGTAGCGTTGCGTAAGAGACCAACTGCCAGCGATAACTCCCTATAAACAGAAAGGCGACGAAATACGATGGCTGCGGCACTAGAATACAAGAGCAAAATTGGGGTCGGCATCAGGCAATCCTCTCCTTCGTCGATACCTATCCTTCAATGCAACGCCTCGGGAAACCAAAACTCCGTGATCATGCTCATATGTCGTTAGTAGGGTATCAGACTTGGGTCATCAACTTCGGACATATTGATGTCTCGGAGCCTGTTGCTCCATTCGTAACCGCTCGAGGCGGATTTTAGCCGCCTCAGTGCCGTCGTCAGGCTGAGCCATCTCCTTAAGCCAAGGATGCTGCAAGGCTTGCTTTGCAGTAATGCGATGAGCCGGATCATACACAAAGATCTTCTTGAGCAGGTCGACAAAGTTCTTGAGGAAAGTATTGTTCCCGGGAATAATTTGCTGTTGGCTGTTAGCATCGGCCTTATGCAGTTGATGGTGGTCGCTTACATCAAGATGCTTCATCGCTTTCACAAACCTACGTGAGCCCCTAGTTGTGTCTTGCGTAGGATAATCAAGCTTGAGACGCTTGAAATATCTAAGAAGGGTTAGTGTGCGAATCAATGGACTACTCAGGAATGAACATACTTAGAAGCGGCATTGCCCCCATTTCTCGTCGACATCTTATTGACAGCCTGGACAAGATGACTGTCGATTCTTGATCCAACAACAGCTTCCATCATAGCAAGATGTTCCAAATTATCGTGTGTCTGGAAGAGAGCATCGCCGGTGAAGAACTCAACGAGGATACATCCTATGCTCCAAATGTCACAAGGGAACGACCATCCGAGGCCTAAGATAATCTCTGGTGCACGATAATGGCGTGTTGAAACCACAGAGGAGTGATACTCGTCTTGGAATGTGGCAGAACCAAAATCGATCAGTCGAATCTCAGTGTCCAGTAGGACACGGCGCTGCGTAGCTTGTCGGTTGATGGTCGAAGAAGAAGAAGGGATCTTGCGGTTATAAGTAAAAGTTTGGTAGGAATGGTTGCAGAGCAAGATATTCTCGGGCTTGAGATCGGTATGGATTAAGTTGAGATCGTGCAGAACTAAATAAAGTCAATAGGCTTTCAATTAAGATCATCAGTACAACTCACAAGCGACACTGGTAAAAAGCTGTCGGGCAAAACTCTGAATCTGGCTGTTAGGGAAAGGAACGAAGCCGTTGCCCTTGAGGAAATCGAAGACACTCTGGTCAAGCAAGTCCATAACGATACAAATGTGGCCACGATAATCGAAGCAATCTCGTAGATGAATGCATCGATTGCGGTTCTCCTCGTCGTTTCGTTTGAGGGTTTCAAGGACGCGAAGTTCAATCCGTGAGGCATCCCTGTATTTTTGTACTGATCGGATGATCTTGACCGCAACGGCCTTGTTGCGCTTTCGATCGCGGGCTTCGACGACTTTGCCGAAGGTTCCCTGGCCTAGAAGGCGGACGATTTGGTCTGTGGACTCAATTAGAAATATACACGGTAGAGAGACAGACTGCGACATACACTTTTCTGTAAGTTCGGCATCGGGAACAACAATATAATGGCCATCATCATCATCAACCTTGATGTTCTTGTTGTAATGTCGCTGTCGAGTTGTCAATAATGCCGTTGCTAAACTGTTGGATAAATGTGGAGTAAAAACTCACGTCATGGATAACCTGAACATTGACTTCGCCAGCCTTCTTGGGAGGATATGGTGGAGGCTTATATGTGAAGAAGTCTCCAAGGCCATCTACATCGCGACGTTTGGCTTCGTTAGCGACCTGCTGACGGGTACGCTTTCGCTTGAGGGGAGCCAGTGTCTCCTCGTACTGGCCGTTGGACGAGAGTGAAGTCGGGGCAGTATTGTTAAGTGCAGAATTGGTGCGGTCACTGCTGGAATTGGACGAACCCGCTGGTGTTGACACCTGTAATGGGGTGTTGGGTTGTGATTCGAGGTATTTGATGTGGTATCCCGAAGCCTGGACAGTGCCAGACTCTTCTTCTCGTCTCCTCTTCTTGGCCACCTGACTACTCGTGTTGTCGCTGGGCGCAGCAGTAGTGCCATTCGTAATTTTTCGACCAGTGTTTGCTTCGGGCTCAGGTGTATCGTCAATGATGATGATTTCCTTAGGTAGGCCATTTTTGTAGAAAGTGCCCCAATCGGGCTCTCTAGAGCGTCGACGCTTTCTCGAGGGTTGCTCCGCGTGTGAGGCAGGGGCACGCTCCGCCATGGCTCCCGTAGAGTATACCGCGTCGTTTCGCGGGCTATGTTCTTGGACGTGGTGTGCAGATCGGGAGTTGGAGCTTGTCAAACTGATTCCATTCGAGCCCGATGATGAGTATGCCAAAGGTGAGAGCTGGTACGGAGGAGGCAGAATGGCACCGGAGGGCGAGAGGGCTGAGGAAACCGGAGGCGGCAGGATATTCTGGTTCGAAGCAGTAGACCGAAAATTGGCGCTGGGGTTTGGCTGGTATGTCTGATGATGCGTGTGCGAATGAGTGTATGACGCTGGATAATGATGGGGATGGTAATGCGGAAGCGTAGCCGTGGCCGTAGTTGGTGTTGACATGATGGGGGAAGCCAAAGCCGCCCAGGGCTTAAGAGTATGCAGTAGGAGCGATCACGAAAAACAGAAACGAGATAGATACAAGAGCGCTGTAGGGAACGGTACAGGCGACCGCATAAATCGTCGCGTCGATTCGTATGTGAGGTCGTTCTTCAGGTTCATGTATGTACGAAAACGCTGTGGGTGAAGAGGAGGAGAAACACTGATGAGCGAAGAGAGGCGAAAGGGACGGGGACTGGGGGTAGAACTAGGAAGCCGGGGGCGCCCTCGTGTGGTGGTGAATGAGGTGGTGAGGGTGAGGGTGAGGGTGCGGGTGCGGGATAGCGAGCGATGGAGCCCACAACTCGTTCAGTGGATGTGTGGGAGACACAGCGGTCTAAGCGTGTGTGGTAGGGGCTGGCTTTAGTGGATAAGCGCCTGAAGGGCACTCACTACCAAACTTCCAATGCTTCCAAATGGATGGACGGTTATGGAAATTTCGTGTAGGCTCAGCTCTATTCTTGCTTTTGTCTTTTCTCCCAGGAGACTGGTGTGGGAATAAATAGAAGAGTCGAGGGCAATAGCCAAAAGGAAAACGCAGTCAGTCAGTTGAGTGGAGTGATTTCACAAATCAACACAAGCCCGGTTGAAGGCGTCACGGGCATCCCATCCATTTGTCTTGGAAAAAGCGTTGGCCGAAGTTACTGCCTTGGTGCGATGGACGGACAGGCGTACTAGAGGGGATCCATTCTGGGTGACGTTGGTCAGATAGAGATTTGTCCATGAGTACATTTCCGACGGTGGTGACGTCTAGTGGCAGCATGTATTTTGGGCGTCATCCTCAACAGTCCCATTAAGGAGTGGATTTGTCACTCATGGTGTGTCTTTCTCTCCCGTCGGGTTACGATTTGGGGTTAAGAAGAGGCAGAATTCCAGTGGAACTGGACAATAAGACGCACTTTGTTTGGAGTGTGGCGTCGCGATTCGGCTCCTCTCCAACTAGCATCCAGGGCAGTCGGAAAACCAGGGTCCATGACTTACAGGGCTTTGGAGGAAGGGGTTATTTTGGGGAAGATGAGTGGCCAGCCGCTACTGTACCTAAGTAAGGCGTGCATGCCGACGCTTGTGGGCGACAATAAAATATGCGACAGTCCATAGCTGACCTCAACTTTTATCAAAATATCATCAATCTGGTATGAATTCTTATATAGGTAACTCGGAGAAAATTACTCGAGATCGTGCTGCTTTGAGTGCCAGGTTGTGATAAAAGCTGATTTGAGAGTACCTAGGCAGTAGATAATCCCGCAAGGCTCTGACATTATGATCTGGTGACGTGCCGGAATGTAAATAACGACTGAACTCTGACAGAAACACTGTAATAAAGATCCAGGCTTTACTGTGATGATTAGGTGCCTAACAACTCAATTTGATCTTGTAGGGATAACCTACTGACAATAAAGCGGCACGCTCCACCAGAAGTATCTGAGCTGAGTATTGCAATATCGCTAGACAGATGGTTATAAGTTGTCTTACTCAGACACCTTAATTAAGTCATTCAAACAAATCTGAGGAGGGCAGGGACCAAGGTGTGACGTGACTAGAGTCGGAGGCCCGTACCTAGGTAGCGAACGAATGGTTGAGCAGAAACATCCATATGTGTAGGTAGGTACTTAAAGCCAAGTCGAATGATGATATGAAAGGATTCGAACTCGGCAAATCTGTCAACATTTTAGTTACATACAAAATAGTTGACTACTTCCCAAGTTCATTTTTTTTGGTATGATCTTTATTATCGACTAACATCTATGAGTGCCTTCTCGTGTCATGATGGAACGTGAGGATGGCCTAGAAGACTGGAAAGAGGGTCCGTTCTTTGGCGGATGCCGGAGGTACAACCAAGTCCATGACCCACAGGTACCCTCATCATATCGCACGATCATTCTGGCCCTATCTTGCATGCTACGGTACCTTCACAGTTTCATGATAGAAGTACTTGGCGCTCGCTCACTCCTGACTGTGCCTCGAATAAGAAAAATTACTTGTGCCTTGACCAACACAGAACCTTTCATCGTCCCTGATTGAAATTTATCTAGTCTGAGGATTAGGTTTGCTCTTCTTCAATCATAGCCTTGAAATCACACGTTTATTTCTTCTCATTTCGATGGATTGATGCTACGTAGCGAACGGAACAAGCAGTCGTCAAAATGTCGGATATACGTCATGAGAGACCCAATTGCAGGCCATGAACGATCCTACAGAAACACAGGAGCCCACACCTTTCACCCTACACCAAACATCCATCCATATCCATACCTTATCCATATCCATATCCATACTGTACCGTTCGACCCGGATGAGGGCGTTAGCAACCACGTCTGTTTCTTCACAAAGGTATTTGAGATTTTCCACCCGCGCCGGAAACAGATCCTTTTGCAGTCAAGTCAGGAACGATTTCAAATATACTTCGGGTCGCCCGTTGGCGCCTCTCTACCGCTCGAAAGAGAGTTCAACTTTAATCGTTTAGACGAGTCTAGCTACCTCCATACCTAAGTACTGCACATACAGTGCTGTCCCTACCCGCTATGCCCTGTGCAGTACGTGCCTACCTACCTAAACGGCGTCAGATCTGGTACGCATTTTGCCCCAGGGCAGGGTGACGCTGGTGGTGGGCCTCTAGCCAACCCTCGACCCTCTGGCAACCCCGTGCCTTTTATGTTGCGCCTTGAACTGCTTGCTCTTGGCTCACGCTTCACGTTGAGAATGCCCTAGGGGAAACTTGAAAAGATCTGGGGGTGGTAAAGTCATGGACAACAATAGTGCTTCATGTGTCACTTTAGTCCCCCTATCCCACGATCAGCTTGATTGTAGGCCTGCGATGGCTCTCAATGTCTGACTGTTAGGACTGTCCGTCGTCTCAGCCTTCCATTCGAGAACCCCGGACAGGGGACTCCACACCTGCAGAGAGGGGATGCCACCAATTCTGTCTCGAATCGTTCCGGGCCTGCGGCCGTTATAGTTCCAGAGCCTCTCTACACCACACACCACACTCCAGCATAATCACCACTGGTCAGTGGACACCGTCCGAACTTTCGCTGACCCAATGTCTTGGGCGGATGAGAGGCTCAGCTCACGGCCTCCTACATCATTCGTCGCAGCTGGCGTGCATCTCAAGAACAGTTGATACAGCAAACAAACAGAATTCAAAATGAGGATGTTTCGAAGCTTGAGTATTAGTCTGGGGAGTTTCAAGCACGCTCAAAACGTGGCTGGACTGTGCTATTGATCGATGTGTTCGAGAGCTTGTTCGTGCCTTTCCTTTCCTTTCACAGAGTCATACACTCGTCCACTCTTGCGGCACATGCCCGTCTCCCGCCTCGGCGATGGATCCCTCCATCCGCCAGTCTTTAATCCCCGGCCAGCGATGTTTGACATGGACCCTTCACTTGCAGACTTGAAGCTTGACCAACAACCCCAAATTTGTTGTTTTTCTCTCTCTCGTGGGCTTTGTGGGCTGACAGTCTTCTCCCCTTCTTTGGGGATGAATCTTATCCTCAAATGTATTTCCATGAGCAGGCAGTACAGTACGCATTCGCGTGTCTTTCCAGGTGACAAGTCTAGCGGAAAGGGTTCCTTGGCTTCTCCCAGCCCAAGGACACCCCACTGCGCGCCACTACCAAGTGTTGGGGGTCGTTAATTTACGATTTCCTGTTGGTTGGCTTCGTTTGCTCAGTGACGGTGTCCATGAGATATCAACTTCGCGTCCTCTCATTACGGCCATGATTCCGTGCTATTCATAGTCCTCCCTTGCCGAGCCGAGACGCTACGGTACTGGACCAAATCCTTTTCATCAAATTGGTATTAGGCACTCTCGTTTCATCAAGCCCAACACAACAGACAACGAAGTGCTCTCGGCGTTTTTTGCTTCGCCTTGTCTCAAAGTCTCAGCAGTGGTCATTCTGCCATCCAAGGCTACTACGTATTGCCAACCAATACATACATGCCCCACCAAGAATCGTCACCAGTGACCAAACTTGATGACCCAAAGACCATGTAACTTGCTGAAGAATAGTCCTTATCTGGACACGGATATTCCTGTGGAGACCTTCTAAACATGAGTCTCTATCCTCTTGGGACACGACAGCACAGAATTTACCCCCCTCACATCTGGTTATCACAAGATATGCAGTCCTGCCATCTGCTTGGT
This sequence comes from Fusarium sp. NFCCI 5145, assembly GCA_033439405.1. NCBI lineage: Eukaryota > Fungi > Ascomycota > Sordariomycetes > Hypocreales > Nectriaceae > Fusarium > Fusarium sp. NFCCI 5145. Next base: position 358,961 of record JAWDHB010000260.1, read on the forward strand.
TACATTCCTTCAACCGGCGCGACGCGACGGCTCAGCATCCAGCCTGGGCTAGCCTTGTCGATCTCGGTGGCGATGGTTTGACATTTTGACTACCGTCTGCCAGGTCCGAAATACACTCTCAGGGCTCAGCTACCGCTTTATCATTGTTCGCCAGGCCTGTATCAGCATCATTAGCCTTGTTCGAGATGCTCATATCCAAACACATGTCTTTTTAGACCACGAAAGGTTAAAGGACTATCTTAGGTTGTCAACTTTACCATAGCTGCCAACCATTTGGGGTTCACAAGTTGTCCATCTTAATAAGGACTCATTCTGGACCGAGCACTCAACGCAAAGGCCAGCCACGTCACAGTAGTTGATTCTCCATAAGATGTGCTGTACGAGTCCGTTCATACAGCTATTTATAATACAGTCAAGTCTAGCTCTATCGGTCAACATGAGCAAATCCTGGCTTTGAATAGCCTTCCTCTTGTGTCTGGCATACCGTTTCAGCCCACATACACGCTCAAAGTAGCAAAGACCTTTATCTATCCCATGAACGCCGTCTTTGTGATCCGCTCGATCTTTCAACACCCTCGAAACCAATTGAGAGACATACTTTTATCCTTTTGCTTCTTCCGTGCGCATTTTGAGATGCCGTGGTTCAATAATCAGGAATAACTTCCTTTCTCGGCCGGCCTTTGACAAATCCGTCAACTGGCGTCAAGACAACTGTCGTTTCACGGCCGCTGGGGCAAAATATATCATCGGTCTCCCGATTTTCAAACGAAGATCTAGTTGGTTTTGAAGCAACAGTGACCATTATAGACCACGGTTGAAAAGAACCTTGCCGTCCTTACCTCCCTTGCCATGGAACTCGGGCTCGAGCGACTCAGCACTAACCGACTGCTGCTGGGGGAAGACAGCCAAAGCGAAAGGAAGGACAGCAAATGAGGTGAGGGCGATCAAACCCAAGTTGATGCCCAGGGGAATGCCCTTGACCAGTGCGGGTCGTGTGCGCACCCACTCCTTCTGCATGAGGTTCTTGTACCAAGCCTGCTTGCTCTCGATATAATACAAGACCATAGGGGGGAGAACCATGATAGGAGATGCAGTGAAGACTCGGCTGGCCGCGGTCTGATACACAGCAAGCTTGGCAGCAGATTGGGACTTGCCTAGTGAGGAGACGTCTCGCTCCGACTTGCCCTCGGCGACAAGCTTCTGCTTATCCTCGTCCGAAAGCAAAGGTCGAACATCGATACCCTTGACGATCTCGTCGCGGCGCATAAGGTATGTGTTGAGACCGGCAGCTGTGGCGACAGCAGCAAAGGGAATCAGTCGACCGAGGATCTGGCGTGTGGAGGGTGTGACTTTGAGCCGAGGCACAATGGCGTTGAGTCCAAGAGCGACAGAGCAAGAGGCTCCGACGGCAGAGAGATAGGATTTGACCATGACAGAGGTCGACATAGGAGACGACTTGTTGCCATTGGCAGTGTTGAATGCGACATTCAGAGACTGGTTGAAGACTTGCCATCCAACAATGCCCACAGTACCCATACCAGGCTGAAGCATACCGGCAGTCACGACGAGGTTGGTCAGAACATAGCAAGACATTCGGAAGGGGAAGAAAACGGGCTCGCCGGTATCTGTTGTACAGTATCTCGTCAGCTGTTGTCACGATTGCGCCTCTCCAGGGAGAACCATATATACCAGGGTGCAGTGTAGAGTCGACAACTTTCTTCGCATGCCACAAGGCTGGTGACATGTGCTCGATCTTTCCCGTCTTGTAATCCGTCACCAGCTTCTTGGCCGCATCGAGTCCAGACTTGCCCGCGAAAAGTGTCCTAGAGATTGCGCCGGCATGGTCAGCTCAAGATACTTGAGGTTCAGAGGCACTCAAGTTCAGCAATTGGACTTACGTGGGGTCTGTGATACCAACTGTATGGCGCACCCGTCCCATATACGTTCCAAGATCATACTGGGAAGCGGGGAGCTCCCGCGCGCCAGGAAGTGAAGCCGACATGTTCTGCGTATAGTTATGGATGGAGTCGTTGTCGGTTCGAGATAGATGAAGGTGCTGCTCGCGAGCAAGGGCGGCGGGAGGGGCAAACAGAGATGACCTGAATTAAAGTGAAGAAATAAAGAAAGGTTACAGGTAACTCATTGACCGCCAGAGGGGTTCTTGTGGACTAACAATGCCCGAATGACCACGGCGTGGGACAAAAAAAGAGCAGTGGAGGGTAGGCTTGAATAAACGCGACGATAAGCTAACGTAGCCGCAGTTGAGTCCCGCTTTCGGAGCCGGCATATGGCTTAATTTACGTACATACAGCCCCCGGCCCGGGCTACACACAGATCGTGGGGTTGCGCATAAGCACGGTCGGGAGCAGTCCCGATGAGTTATGGAAGCATTTTGGACATAGTTTCGACTTTCTGAAGAGTATAGAAACCTGCAACATTTCAGAGCTCGAAGAAGTTGAAGAGGAAGTAGTCTAACTTTGGGTTTAACACGTCTATGCCGGGCCGGTATCGGTATCTGAGCAACGATATCAGACAACAGAGATATCAAAAACCCTAAGCAACAAATTGACAGCCCGCGATTGGCGGCTGATATCCCGAGGTGTGACTGAATGTCAGACCAGCAAAAAGACAATGCCGACTGCATGTCAGCAAAAGATATGATCCAGCAGATAATCGACCACGCCAGGATTCGAACCTGGAATCTCTAGAGAGTTCGGATGCTGGAGACCGAAATCTAGCGCCTTAGCCATTAGGCCACGCGGCCGGAACCTTTGATTTCCGATGATACCCATGTCCGCTATCCTGTTCCATGATTGATGCATTGTCTGTTCAAGCTATTGTCCTCGAGGTTTGGATGGTTGCAAAGTGCTAGTTAGGTTCATTATGATTATGGGACGCGGTTATACTTACTGGCGAAAGTATGGAATGAAGATAGTGTTTGGAGTGAGTTTGGTGGGGTTGGAAATCACAATGCCGCCAGATGACGAGACGGCCACCCTAGAGGAGACACATTGCAGCTCTAGTCTTTTGCTATCATACAAATCTATTCATACCGTCTACCTCATTTATCACTCGCATCCGTCATAAGCATAGCAATCGCAGGCTGGAAAGCAGCCGCCTTCTTGAAATCTCCCAGCTTAACCCTCATGTGATCCAATGCCATGAGCGCCTCACCAGCCTGGCCCCTCTCATCTCTCTTGAGCGAGTCAGCCTTGACATAACGCTGCGAGAAATGCGTCAGAAGCGTCCTGCGGGCCTTCATCTTGCGCGCAACCTCGAGTGCCTCGCCCATAGTCGAGTGTCCCTTCTTCTTAGCGTGAGAGAGCATGTCGTCGTCGAACGTGCACTCGTGAACGAGGAGGTGTGCGCCTTCGCACTCTCTGGCGAAGTCATCCGAGGGACGGCAGTCGCCTGAGTAGGCGATACGTAGACCAGATGTGAGTTCGAGCTCTGTTCCGAAGGAGAGCCAGCAGTGGGGAACAGGGATACGTTTGATAGCCCGCAGTCCAAAGTCATCGGTTTCGAGTACAAAACGGCCCCTATTTAACTTATCGGGCTTGGTGGTGCAGTGAGGGAAGTGTAGTCTGTGGAATCCAATGTCTTCGACCTGGGAGACTTCTTCCAAGAGGGCCTTGTATCTTGAAACACAAGATATGGCTAGCTTGGCATTGCTATCTTCGATGGTGTGGTCGTACCAGGCTTTGATCAAGTTGGGGGTACCCAGGTGATGATCAGCGTGGAGATGGCTGATTACAATGCACTTGAGATCTCGGAGGATATCTCCTGTTTCTTCCTCTCCAAAGAGACGTCGAATCTGACCCAAAGTGCCCTCACCAACGTCAAGAAGATAGTTGCCAATGCCAGGCACACGAATCAACGTTGCTGAGACGTTGCGGTACTTGCCTGGAATTGAAGAGCCAGTGCCGAGAGGAATGATCTCAGCATCACGGCTGGGAATATCCTTCTCATCTTCTTCTAGTTTTCGCAGAAACTCAGGGTCAGATATCTCCTCGCGTGCCTTTTGTGCCAACTCCAAGATTTCATCGCTGACAGACTGAGCTGCTTCATCCAGGGCAGGAAAAGGGGCTTCAACACCATCACCGAATCGAAGGCGGGGCATCAGCCCGACTCTGTTTCCTATGCGGCCACCCTCTATTTCTGGCCCAGTTGGCATAGTTCCCTTGACAGCATTGTCGTACTTGAGTAGACTAAATCGCTCGGGGTCAATCCTTCGTAGTTTGGTCTGGAGCTGACCAGGCCCAGCAAGGGCGACCATATTGGGGCATGTGTCTTTGGCACAGAAGAAGTGCTTCTTGGTGGAATGTTGGTCGACGAACTTTTGGATCCTAGCATCATCTGCCAATCTAGGGCCAAGAATCCAGTACACAATAGCGACGTTGGACATTAATTCGGGATTTGACCATTCTGGTCGTTCCATGAAGGAATCGATAAGATCGCGAGACTCGATATCAGCAAGGATAAACCCTTGACCAGGCTGAGTCTCACCCAGAACCATATCAGGGGTCACCTCATTACCCTCATTTGTTAGCACAGTATTGCCTGCAGTCAGGTGTTTGAAGTCAGTCACAGGTACTCCAAGCTCCTTGGCCTTCTTTGGGTTGAATTTGCCGCGACGATCGAGGCATTTGACGATATAGCACATAGAGGTTTGACTGTATATGGTAGGGGGTAGTGGGCGATGTGTTACATTGATATAATCCCCGGTGCGATCGATCTGGGCTTCGTTCTTGGGAAACACCCACACCTTTTGATCGGGCTCTGTAAGTTCTGTTGCATCGCCAGGTCTTGGGCCCTTGTAAAGCTTGACTTCGCCGTCATGACGTATATAGACCGTGTCTGTAGGCTTGACCTCGCTCAGGTTGACGGGGATGAGAATTCCGTTTCCTTTGAGTGAGCCATTGAACATGACCTTCTCGACAAGAGTCGAGGCATATTCAGGGTCCGAGAGGGGCGAAAACTCCTTGAACAATGGCTCATCTAGGTCTCCACCGACGAGGGGGCTTGAACGGCGACGCTTTTTAGGGCTGCTCGAGCGTTCTCGTTGGATGGGAACCTTCCACACACGAAGGACATCGTCTTGCCAGTCAGGTTCTAGGCTCTCGACAGCCTTGAGGCGAGGGTCTTCTCTGTGCTCGTGTGTGCGAACGGAGATAGGTTGCCGCAGAATGACAGGTCTGCATGCAGCCAGAGTGTGGTTCAGATTCTCGCCACCGTGGATGTGGATAGTCTCAAAAGCAGCTTGCTTTGCCAACTTTTGGCCCCTGCTCTTGCGCGCCTCGTTCATCAGAGCCGTTTGCTCTCTGCTGGCCTCGAGTGCACCGCCGACAGTGAGAACAAAGCCGAAAAGACCTCCGACCTGTTCCCATGAGACACTGCCGCTGAGGAAGACCTGCTCCGTGGCTCCCATTCCAAGTCGTCGACTCTGAAAGGCGCGTTGAGTACCTTCCTCTGGTCGCCCGAACAAGTACGCCCGCCTCTCACTGTGGACAAAGAGACATGTGCCCGGAGTGTCCACGGTGGGCGCAGAAGCGATCTCGACTGTGGTCGACATTGGAATTGCAGCAGAATAATCGTTTGTCTTTGGTTTTATAACAGACTCCGAGAACTGGCGCTGTTTTTGAAAAACTCGAGACTTGTTCTTGAGATGAGATTTTGTCCAAGCCTGTCGTCTACAGATATAGAATCCTGAGAGTGAGGGGTGTTGGTTCTGAGATGAAAACGGTGATGATAATGGACGACTAAAAGAATTGAATAAGAGTTGAAGGCGTCGAGTGCCCCATATTTGCATGAGAATAGTTTAAGAATTTAGAGGGCGTGACACAAAAAATGCGTCAACTGCCTATGTCATGGTCGATATCTCTTTTCTTCTCTCGATGGGGCTTGAAGATAACTTTTTTTTACAGGCGCGGGAATGACTCTTTGCCGCGTTACACTAGCTCGCGGTGTCACATGTGGCGGTTATAGTGGTTGCCTTAGGTAATCTAGATCACCTACCCTATACCTTAGATCGACGGTAGCATCGATATCGAGAACATAAACTTCTGATGTCAGCATACATTGGTTACCATGAACGACTGAACCTGGAATTAAAGTCCAATAGCAGTTTAAGGACGAGATGCAATCTGTTGACTAGCTCGGAAGTCAATTCCGACCCTGATACATGTAGTAGTGGCCCTTATAACCTTTTCTCTCAACTCTTCCATCTGTTATCATAGAATATCCGTTATTTCCGACTAATAATTGTCTTGATTCAGCCTTCTCAATGACAGTGTTGAACCTGACTCAAGAGCCACTCACTCCTCACTCATCACTCATCACTCCTCAATCAATCAGGTCGCGCAAAACCAGGCAAGCCAATACCAGTGGAGAAACAGACATCCACTTGCTTTATCACGCATTACAACGATCTTACCAAGATGCCCGTTGGCTCATGTAATAAAATCTTGCATCCATACCCCGGATCCGACATCTAAAACTGGTCCCGAGCCGAACCCCTCCATCCCCATACTTTTAAGTCCTAGAAACCTCCATGCGTCTGTACAACGCCTTTAAACCGCTCACAATACGGCTCTTCAGTACATCTCGCTTCATCATGGGAGACGCAATCATCAAGCGTAATCCTCACCCGGACTTTAAAGGAGTTGAGGCTTCTCGGCCCGACCTGGACTCGTCGTCACAGTTTCGCTACACTAAGACTGTTGAAGCGGATTGGGCCTTTGGCGATGGTACGAATAAGCTGGCCAAGGATGATGGCGACAAGAAACATGTCACTATAGATCCTCACGAGTCTGGCCGCCCTGTGGGCTTCAACTACAAGCTTCTCATTTCGTCTGTCGTGCCCCGCCCTATCGCTTTCGTGAGCAGTCAAGCTCCCGATGGCACCCACAAGAACCTGGCGCCGTTCAGCTACTTCAACATGATGGGCCACGACCCGCCCATGCTTGTCGTTGGTTTTGCATCTAGTCTCGCCAATGCCAAGGATACGCTGCGCAACGTCTCCGAGTCAGGCGAGTGCGTTATCAACATCATCTCAGAGCACTTTATCGAAGCAGCAAACGCAGCCAGCGTCAACGCCCCAGCTGATGTATCTGAGTGGGACATCTCAGGCCTGACACCTGAGTATGACTGCGAGACTGTCAAGTGCGCTCGTGTGCGCGAGGCCATTGTCAGCATTGAGTGCAAGCTCGACATGATCAAGGAGTTCGACAGCAAGGCACGACCTGGACAAAAGTCAGGCTGCATGGCCGTTTTTGAGGGAACTCGTTTCTGGGTTCGGGAAGATGCCTTGAATGAGGAGAAGAACATGGTCGACCCTGCTGTGCTGCGGCCTGTCAGCAGACTGGGAGGAATCACATATGCGCGAGTTACTGAGGCATTTGAGATACCCAGAACGGATTATGACAAGGACGTTGGTGGCAAGGAGGGAGTTGAGAAGATTCAAAGTAAGCAGAAGAACTAGAACAGACGTGGTATATTCATGACCAAGACCAAGACCCAATATATAGAATAGAAAGCCCGCAATCGAGGCTTCATAAGAAACATCCATCATGTAGTACATCCCTTCAGATTGATACATGCCAAGTCCTTTCCCCCACCCGTTTCCTAAACTATAATTCATAAACCAAATCATCGTCTCATATAACTGAGATGTATAACAGACAAAAACCCAAAAGACAAGTACAAGAGTATCATAGATTATAGTTACCCCGACTATAAAGAGAGAAGAAAAAGAAACTATGCGGCCATTACCGAAAGAAACGAAATCCTTAACGCCGATAGATGAGGGGCTCAAAGATAGAAGCTCTGGCCAGGATGAGAAATAATGAACTCGCAGCCCAATGGCGCCTCGCTTTCGCTCTCAAGACTGTGCAATTGCCTCAATATGGTGTTTCCAACATTAGGGCCATCGTCCAGTCGATCTTTGACATGGATGATGACAACCTTGAGACCCTCCAGGGGCCTTCTTGCCTTAGGCGCAGATGTGAATGACTCAGATTGGTTGAGTGTCAACTCGGCTGTTGGCGTAACAAGATGTGGTGTTGGAGGTGTCTCTATACCAGGATGTACGAAATCCGGTGTTGAAGCCTTGATGGTCTTAGGAGACACGGGGTCTTCAGAGCCGAGATTCGCAATAGAGGGGTTACGTCGTGGATTATCGTCAGTCGTGCTGCTCATGCGCTTGCGCTTCTTAGATTCGTTATAACGCGCCTTGCGTTCGACTTCGACCTCGCTAGCCAGCGCACGCAGCTCCTCCACGACAAAACGGGGTTTCAAGTGACCGTACAGACGGTCTTCGGCCTGTGACTCGTCGTAGCTGCACTCGATGAAGATGGCCTTGAGATTCCCTGAAAGGATCTTGGGCGCGGCTTGCTGCCAAATCTGAAGATTACGTGGGCTTAGAGATATGCTGTCAGGTTCAACATCTCCGAAAATAAGGACTTCGCGGTGGGTGGTGGGGTCCTGGATGAAATATGCACTTGAGTTGTAGACGCAGATTTGCTCTTCAGGCTGAGGAGCCACGGGGACAAAACTGTTCTGAGAGAGCAGGACGGAACCTCGGTGTATAGATCCTGGGTAGTATGAAGCGGAGCGTGCGATAGGACCCATTGGCATGGATGCGTCATGACTGCTGAAGCGAGTAGAAGCACTTGATGTCGAGCCTCTATGGCTGTGCCGCTCAAGACAATGTCCATGGCTCACGCTCCAGACCTTGATCAGGAGTCCGTCTGCGACTTCGATGTAACCCCTACTTTCACCGTCGCCGAGGGTCGGACTGCCACCTTCGACCAATCTCATATACGTCACGAGACCAGCTCCGTTATTCTCATCACTGAGATTTGGCCATATCACATTGTTGAAGATGTGATTCTTGAAGGCTTGAATTGTACTCGGTAAAGCAGCCAGCTTCTTTGGCCTTGTACCTGGGAAGCCAGCGGTGTTGACGACAAAGCCAGAGATGTGATCAAGGTGAGGATGGGTGATGAGATATGTGTCGACAAGAGAACGAGTGATGTGAGAAGCATTAGCAGAGGCTGAAGAGTAAGGTAGCTCAAGACCTGCAAAGGGCCCTGTGGTGAGTGTGAACGGAGGAGGTGGAGGTGGAGATGGTATTGAAGCCTCCATGATGCGTGTTATAGCGGAGAGGTGAACACCAGCATCGACGGCGATGATAGAGCCACGATGCCATTTTTGAGCAACAGAACGGACCAGAAAAGCAGTAGTATTTGATTCTTGAGGACCACCTCCCGAGCCCTGAGATCGAAGTTAGCCAAAGTTCAACGTTCAACACCGAGCCGGTTATAAAAATTGAGTGAAACATGGCTGGGCTGTGAGCAGCAGAGTGATGATGAGGACACGGCAAGACAAACGCCACCACGGATCATGATCCGACTTGTTTCTCGCTTGCTTGCTTGCTTGCCGCACTGCATCCGAACGGTTGTTATATGGTGGCCGATGTTCAATGGGGTTTGCTTTGCATAGGGTGGATGGATGTGGATTGATGTAACGGTGCACATGTAAACAAACGAGATAGTGGAGGCTATAACAGATCGAGGACGTACCAATACAATCACCTGCAAAGCAGGCTTGACTTCGGCTCCCATGGCTTAACTCGAGTAAGAGAGGAAGGAGGAAGAGAAGAGAGAGAGAGGCCAGAGATGACGGTTGATGGCTTGCGGCTTGGCTTGTATTCGACTGGACCGATTTGGTGGTTATGTCTGGGACCTGGCCTGAGATGGTTTAGGTGGCTGACCCACTAAAAGCCCTGTAAGGTACCGCCAGAAAGGTTCAAGCTGCAAAGGTAAAAACGGTGGACCTGTTCCTGTTTCCACGCCTTCTCCGTCACTGGCTTCAGATGTTAGTCTATGACTTGACTTCCGGAATGAGAGGTAGATCAGTTAGTTAGGTACTGTAGTTACGGTACCTTGGGTAGTTGACTCGAGAAGTGAACCACTTACAGCTTAATATTCTCCGATAGGTACCTAGATAAGGGATGCAACCCTGAGTGAGCTGGATGGAATGCGCGTTGCAAATACCGACAGATGAGATTGAGGAGACCCGAAAAAGAAAAGAAAAGATGCAATTTTGGATGGGTACACGTGATTGACTTTTCGCCGTACCCGTACCGCGTTATTTCCTCAATCCTGTGTGACTAAGGCTGATACTGTTCTAGTATCGATCAGATTGGATAGGATTAGGATGTACTGATACGCTTTCGCTCTCGCCGAGTATCGCTTGTTGATAGACTGTTCTTGACCACGTTGACCCTTGCTCCGATCACCGCTTAGCAGGGTATGCGAAGCAGAGCGGATATTTAAGAATTCTTGTTAAGTTACTGAATACTCTGGCTGAATAAAGAAGATGAACAGGATCAAAGACGAACGAGACACGGCTTTCTTTTCAAACATCCCATTGTTGTCGCCTTCGCCGATATCTCACCCTCTCACGTCCTGTCCTGCATCCAAAATAGGTATACGGACAACTCACAACCATAAGATGCAGCTACAGCTACGGCAACAAGAGCTGCCGGCTCAGCTACAAGGCCGCAGATCAGTCCTAGCAACGCCCCAACCTTGTTTAGCTTGTAAGCCTGCATCGGCGTTCCCGTGCCTGACCCCTCGATGGGACGTTCCCCGCCAAAACCTAACGTCACTATTGAATGGGTGGGTTGAGCTAAGGGTAGCAAGGGTAGCTAGAGGTACGGACAGAGCTTGAAGAGAGCTTCTGACAGGGTGTTCGAGTCCCTTTGTTGCGGGAGGGCTGTTGAAGCTTGGACGTGTTGCCTGATTAGATAGATAGACGATCGACTCTGTCAAAGTGTTTAGGACTTCTTTGAAGATCGAGGCTGGACCTTGCGCTGAGCCGTGCGTTCGTTAGCTGGCTTGTGGCTTGAAAGAGGGACCCATGACCGTGGTATCGTATCTTTATTGTTCAAAACAAAAGGATCTAATTTAGATACTGGAACGATTATTTTTAAAACAAAGACTTGAGACTACTTGAGCAATGTTCTAAACACAGAGATTCTTTGTATTCTCAACTACTCAGCTGACCCTTTCTTTAGGCCTCGGTCTTGATCTTCTGGGAAATATTCAGTCACTAGCATCACTCACTCAATCATTCATTCACTGCAACTCATAGCTCGCTCATTGATATGTACAATTCTGAATTCTGAATCTCTAACACTCAAACAGGAAGGTAACCCATAATTTCATAACTCCATAACTCCATAACTCCGAACTGAATGCCAAGTCAAGCCTAATGCACATGTCGCTATGCTCCAATTCTATGCCATGTTGGACCTGCCTGGGTATTGAAATATCCACAACTCCATAGATGTCAACCCAGACCCAATAAATCCCAAATCAAAAACGCCTTTTTCTAGATAGTCTTCTGGCCAGCAGAGAACCGTACCTATCACATCCATCTTGTGACTCAAGAACCCCTCAATGGGCCCTGATAATCCCCACCGCCGCCTCTTAAGGCGACTTCTTGGAACTCACCCGACCGCTTCTCCTCAAAGGTGAGCCCTGAACTTCGTCACCGGTGTGGCCAGACGCCCGACGACTGCCTTGGTACTTTGTTGGAGAGTTAGAAGCGGAGGGGTCATCTCCAAAAAGATCGTCATCATATCCCAGTGGAGAGCTAGTTTTAGCACTTGAGGGGGCAACCTGAATTTCTTCCAGAACTTCCTCTTCAGCATTCCCGGGCGTTGGTAAGCGGTGATTCTGTGCCTTGTCTGGAGATGCGTGAATCTCGCTCTCGCTCTGAATAGGTGCTTCCGCAATGTTTCCAGCTGATAGGCGGAGGCTTCGCCTCAATGTTGAGGTGGCCTTTTCCTCTAGTGCCTTGAAAAGTTCCGGAAGTGGGCGTTCACCATACTGCTGTTCAAAAAAGACTTGGTGAAGGTCTGGACCGGTACCAGGGGCGGGATTTGAGAAGTCTGAAAACTCGTTCTCATTAACAGGGAACTGATTGAGAAGACTATCAAAACCTTGCGTTGAGCCATTGGGTGTCACTTGTGCATGAGGCTTTTTCTGGGCACAAGGAGACTCATTGGTGGCACTCGGCTCAGGAGGCTCATCATCATCAACCCATTGAAGTTGGACCGGCTGTGTACGCTCGGTTGTTGATTGAGATGGCCTCGCCTTTTTCCTGGACGCGGCGTTCCTAGCCTTGGATTCTTTATCTCTTTGAACATACAAGGCAAGGTTGCCCATGTGAGCGTCCTGAGTCTTCCTTTCCTCCTCTGGTCTATCCTGATTGCGCTTGTTGCGGCTCCTTGCACGGCAATGCACTTGTGATCCTAGGTGGTGCTTGACCAGTGTGTACGAGAGACTATGTTCGTGATTCTCAAAAGGAATCTTTCTCTCTTTAGGGGGTATGTTGCTGCGAGCGTTCGTCCATGGTAAAACAGCTTCTTCGATGATATGCGTGTCATTATCCCGGGTAATAGCCATGATGTTCCTGTCCTTGGAATTCCTCCCCGGTTCCAACTCAAGAATGCGATCATCGGGCCGCATTTTCTTACTTTTCAGGAATGCAGCGGGATCCATCATCTGCTCAAAGCACCATAGATGCATAGCGCCGGCCATCTTGAAAGGATCTTTCTTGCCGGAGGAAGTAAGACTAGGAAACTCGTCAAACACCACACGAAACCAGCCATTTATAATTGTTCGACTTTTTAGAGGGCAGTGCTTGTAGCGGCACATCTTATCGATGGGGTCCATTCGTGTTTTGCACTGGGCTGGAGCGTGTTGAAGCCAGATGACGAGCTTCCGAGGACAGTTTACCACGTATTCTTTGAGGGCTTTGGGCGAGAGCAGAATCTTTTCGTCCCATTGTCCTTCAGGAGAGTACTTGAATCTGAATCCATTAGGTGACACCCAGGACAAACCTGGTTCATGAAAGACCCCATACATCTCACTGGCTTCCACTTTCTGTCCTCGCTTGGCTATGGTATGGCGATTCTTCTTTTCAGATATCTTCCTGGCCTTTGGTGGTGGCTCGTTCCCATAGTCATCCTCCTCATCATCCGTATCCGACCACTTGCGCTTGGGGGGTGATGGTCTCACTGGCTGTGGTGCGCGTGTTGCTGCGTGTATGGATGAATATGGAGGGCATGGACCAGTATGAGGACGGCATGCACAAAGTTTGCATTGAGCCAGCTCTGTTGGGTTTGGTATGGGCTGGCCCTGTGGCTGTGGTCGTGGCCGCGGCGAAGGTGCGTGCTGAGGAACATAATAAGCGCTCGAATTGCCCTCAATACCATCCAAAGGATAATGATAGGAAGGTTGATGGGAGTTAGTCGTGGGGCGAGGATTATCAAGGCAGTGACCAGGTTGCAAAGCGTAACCGGGAGGGACCGCTGTAGGCATCAAGCTGGGATGTGGGCCAGGATTCAATTGAGGCCAAAATGCCCAATTAGCTGTCCAATCGTTGTCTGGATGAACCTGACCATAGTGATAGTTTTGGGGGGGCATCATGGCCGCGTTGTTGACTTGTGCTTTAGGGCTGGGATAGACTGGCTGAAGCTGCTGACCAGCAGGCTGCATAGGCGTGGTGTTTAGTTGTTGCTGAAAGGCAGGGGGCACTCCCGAGTTGAGAAGCAGGCTACTTATTGGGGAGTTCTGGTCAGGGACAGTCTGTTGTTGGTCGTTCTGATAAAGTGCTGGATCAACTGGGCCCGCGAAGTCCTCCTTTACTGCACTTGAAGACGCTATGCTGCTGCCCGTGGCTGAGCGGGAATGCGGTGGTGTTTGGACATCAGGGACGTTTGCTCCTTTGTCCAATTCGGTGAAGATGTGGTCGCCCATACTGGGACCATCTTGATTGATGTCGTCGAATTTGAAGTCATCATCGCAGTTGAAAAGATCACTGTAGTCAGGAACAACGTAGCCAGGATCGCCGTTCAGGCATCTGGAGACTGAATCTTGCAGGGTGTCGTTCTCCAAGCCCAATCCGTCGAAATCTTCCATGTTGTATAGAGTTTTGAGCTGTTTGTTGGTGTCGAGTAGCGATGAGCAGTGATTGGGACCAAGAGGGTTGTTGTACTTGAATGTCGAGATGGAAAGCTTGGGACCTTGAGGCCAGAAGAGTTATGATGAATGCAAGAGAATTGAGAAGTGGGCGGCCAATGCCATTCCTTATATTACTACGAGATAATTTAGAAACTTCAGCGCTCAAGAACCATTATAGCACATTGTCTTGGTTCAGAGCTTTGTTCAAAGGGCTAGGCCCGAACATAAATCGAACAAGCACGTATCCTCAATGACAGAGAGGGTGGTGTTCGACTGTCTTTGTCCCAAGTGCGCGCCTGAACAAAAGGGCTTAACCCGGGAGACTCGAAGCCTCGAAGCCTCGAAGCCTCGTTTCCATTGCGGACTTCATGTTCTGTCATTTTAGGAACCTGGCGCTTTGTTAGTACCAAGGCCATGAAAGAGAACAAATGCCAAAGAGAGTTGTAAGGGTTTTGATCAGATTAAAAACATGTTTTTCTACACAAGTGTTCAGAACAGGTCTGTGTTATGTGTGTCTCATCATATAGAAATAGAATGCGCTGAAAGAAAGAGAGAACAGACATACCATATGAGTGAGTCGCCGGTAAAGGAAATACTGTTCTGGTGAGCAACATCGAGTCAAAGAGTAAATGATGGTAATGGAGAGGCTCATTGTTAGTTGAGCTGGCCTAGAGAACGCATGATTTCATGGCGCCTGAAGGATGTCTCGAACAATCCAAGGCAGTGAGTGAACTGGTTGAATGTGAGATGTTCTGTTGTCCCATCATGTTCCATGTTGCAGGAACAGTGAGAAGGAATTTTTTTCGAGATCGCGAGAAAGATAAGAGGTGTATTGCGGGCCCGGAGATTCGGAGCAACAGCCTCCGACCGTTGCAGCTTCGGCCAGAGTGAGTTGGTGCTCAGCGATTAACGGACCGAATTTGAGAGTATTGAGAACACGAATACAAATTTTGTGCATAATTTCTGATGGGTTGACTCTGTTCAACAGAAAGGATAGATGAGATCCAGTTTCACCATCCATCTTCGAGGTGGTTTGTTTCGTGGTGGTTGCGGTCGGTTATGTGGCCATAAAGCCAACTCAGTTTCTTAAAATAGACTGCTCCATAACTAATCGAATGCCGAGAGCTGGTGCAGATACGGGCTCGGAGAATGATTATCGGCGCACATTTCCCAAAAGAGAGATAGATGAACTTATACGATATCGACTAAGATACTAAACCTGTTGAATACCATGATTGCTGACCCTATTCTGGAAGGGAGTTTCTATCTCTATCTGACTCTATGCAAAACGCTGAAATGGGCAAACTGCTCTGTACCTCTGGCCACTAAATTTAGCGTCTAATTCTTCACGGAATTGGCGGAGTTGGAAACGAATAGCGAGTAACGAGGAATAGAGGACCATCTATTGCACGAATACAAGTTCCTGATAAGTTATTTGACATAAGCCTGTGAATTCATTTTAATTCCTAGTACTGTGGAGATATCGTTGTTAAATCTTCAGATAATCTCACAGCCCTTAAATCTGTAGATACTGCCCGCAGACTTATTAGATCCCTTGCACCCTCTACCAAGTCTGAGTTGCGGGCGGATTAACCCGTGCCAGGTACTGTATTCCTTGCTAAAAAAAACTGGTTAAAGTGGTGATACAAGCTAATCATCCGCCAAAACAGCCCAGGGGCACCCCGCCCTTGAGCCAACGGGCCCTGTACAGAGAACCAATAAGATCAATCGTCTGAGTCTTGTCTGCCCGCCCTCCAACAAGTCGAGAGTTCAGACTACGTCACGAGACTCTGCTATCCCGACGGGTCCCTTCAACCTACCTGTGAGACGAGACTCCGTAAAAGCTAACCTCCACTACCAAACTTCATCCTAACGGCGGCCAAATCGCCAGACACCGCCATTATGGCTGAAGTCAATCCAGAGCTTCAGGAGCGGCTTGAGGAGTTGGATCGCGAACTCGAGGTATGTGAAATATTCCCCGATTGTTCAACAAATTCCCACCTGCCGCTCAATGCCTGTGACTTTGGCGCTTCAACACGCCATTGGAGGTGATTTGTTGTTGTCGCATGCGATCAAAACTATCATGTTAAGATATCGTGGCTAACATTGAGTTTTCTGTAGGAAGGAGATATTACACAGAAAGGGTATGTTACTTTGCGACTTAACCTTTCACCGTTACCCTCCAATAACTAACGCGCCTGTAGCTATCAGAAGCGACGAACCCAGCTCTTCTCTCAATTCCTCGGTTCACCTCCGCCTCAAGTTGCTGCTCTCGCCGAGCCTCAATCTGGCCTTCGCATACACTCTCCCGATGACTCGGACCATCCCTCAGGCGATGGTCATCGTGCCGCTGCATATGCCTCTCTCGGCGCCAGTAGCGGCCCAATCCCCGACACACCAGATTCACCTGTATACCAACCACAGATTGTCTATGCTCCGTCATCAGAATCGCCGAGACCTCCAGAACAGCCACCGGCTTCGTTGTTGCGTCCGGGTGGTCCCATGGCTGCAGGCTCAACAGCTGCCCACCGCGATTCTCTCTTCTTTTCCCCTTCGCATGTCGAACCTGAAACCCGGACGGGCACCATGATGTCGGGCGACTATGCTTTCAGACCAGAGCAGCAAGGCGCATATTCTGATCAGCAGTATCAACAACAACAGCCACAGTATCAACAACAGCCACCACAGCAGCAACATGATGGAAGAACTGCGACACTACTTGATTCGCAAGGATATTTCTCGGACTTTGCGGGACAGCAGCATTATGATCAAGGCCAAACTATTGAGTATGGAGGACCCCAGCAGCGATACTCTTCCAGCGATGCCTTTTCTCCAACTGCCGCGATGGCGCCACCCATGCTCACAACTAACGACCTCCCACCTCCCGAGGCCCTCGAGTACCAGCTACCGTTAGATCCTCGCGAGGTTCCCTTCGCTATTCAAGACCCTCACGACGATTCGACCCCAATGTCAAAGTTCGATAATATCGCAGCTGTACTTAGACACAGAGGTCGAACGATTGCCAAAAAACCGGCGTATTGGGTGTTGGACAGCAAGGGCAAAGAAATTGCTTCAATTACATGGGACAAGCTGGCGTCTAGAGCCGAAAAGGTTGCTCAAGTTATCAGAGACAAGAGCTCTCTATACCGTGGTGATCGAGTTGCTCTTATCTACCGCGACTCTGAAGTCATTGACTTTGCTATTGCCTTGTTGGGATGCTTTATTGCTGGAGTTGTTGCTGTACCCATCAATGACTTACAGGACTACCAACGTTTAAACCATATTCTCACAACAACACAGGCCCATCTCGCCCTGACCACCGACAACAACCTGAAAGCTTTCCAGCGAGATATTACTACACAAAAGCTCACATGGCCTAAGGGTGTCGAGTGGTGGAAGACGAACGAGTTCGGCAGTTATCACCCTAAGAAGAAGGATGACGTCCCCCCCTTGGTCGTCCCCGATCTGGCCTATATCGAGTTTTCGCGAGCGCCGACCGGAGATCTGAGAGGTGTGGTTCTGAGCCACCGAACTATCATGCACCAAATGGCCTGTCTCAGCGCGATCATCTCGACAATTCCTGGCAATGGTCCTGGAGATACCTTCAATCCGTCTCTGCGGGATAAGAACGGCCGACTGATTGGTGGAGGCGCGAGTAGTGAGATCCTGGTCTCATACCTTGATCCTCGCCAGGGTATCGGTATGATCCTGAGCGTATTGCTGACAGTTTATGGTGGCCATACTACTGTTTGGTTCGACAACAAGGCAGTCGATGTTCCTGGACTCTATGCCCATCTCTTGACCAAGTACAAATCAACCATCATGATCGCGGATTATCCTGGCCTGAAGCGAGCCGCTTATAATTACCAGCAAGAACCAATGGTAACCCGAAATTTCAAGAAGGGGATGGAGCCAAATTTCCAGATGATCAAACTCTGTTTGATTGATACTTTGACTGTAGACGGCGGATTCCACGAAGTTCTGGCCGATAGATGGTTAAGACCATTGAGAAACCCTCGCGCCCGTGAGGTTGTTGCTCCTATGCTATGTCTCCCTGAGCACGGAGGTATGGTTATCAGTGTGCGTGACTGGTTGGGAGGAGAAGAGCGCATGGGATGTCCCTTGAAGCTCGACCTAGAAGACGACACAGATTCCGATGATGAGAAGGAGGAGGAAACCGAGAAGCCAACAGTATCCAATGGATTTGGAAGCCTTCTGGGTGGCGGCGGTACCGCCACAACAGAAGAAAGAGCAAAGAACGAACTTGGCGAGGTTCTTTTGGACCGTGAGGCTCTAAAAACCAATGAAGTTGTGGTAGTGGCCATTGGCAACGAGGTCCGTAAGAGGGTGACGGATGACCCAGCATTGGTCCGGGTTGGCTCATTTGGATATCCTATACCCGATGCCACACTCTCCGTGGTCGATCCCGAGACGGGTTTACTGGCTTCACCCCATTCCGTGGGTGAAATCTGGGTTGACTCTCCCTCACTTTCCGGCGGTTTCTGGGCTCAGCCAAAGAACACTGAGCTCATTTTCCACGCTCGGCCTTACAAATTCGACCCAGGTGACCCAACACCGCAACCCGTGGAGCCCGAATTTCTACGAACTGGCCTTTTGGGCACTGTCATTGAGGGTAAAATCTTTGTCCTGGGCCTTTACGAAGACCGTATTCGACAAAAGGTTGAGTGGGTTGAGCATGGACATGAGCTGGCCGAGTACCGCTATTTCTTTGTTCAGCACATCGTCGTGAGCATTGTCAAGAATGTTCCCAAGATTTATGACTGTTCAGCCTTTGACGTCTTTGTCAACGATGAACACTTGCCAGTGGTGGTATTGGAATCGGCAGCTGCTTCGACAGCGCCGCTGACATCCGGGGGGCCTCCGCGACAACCAGACACTGCTCTTTTGGAGTCGTTGGCTGAGCGTTGTATGGAGGTTCTCATTTCAGAGCATCATCTTAGACTGTACTGCGTTATGATCACAGCACCGAACTCGTTACCACGCGTTGTCAAGAATGGACGACGCGAAATTGGAAACATGCTCTGTCGCCGAGAGTTTGATCTCGGCAACCTTCCCTGCGTACACGTCAAGTTTGGCGTGGAACATGCGGTACTGAACCTTCCTATTGGTGTAGATCCTATGGGCGGTATCTGGTCACCACTGGCTTCTGATTCAAGAGCCGAGTTTTTGTTACCTGCAGACAAGCAATATTCTGGTGTTGATAGACGAGAAGTCGTTATTGATGATCGTACTTCAACGCCCTTAAACAACTTCTCATGCATCTCTGACCTTATTCAATGGCGTGTGGCTCGCCAGCCAGAAGAACTAGCCTACTGCACCATCGACGGCAGAGGTCGAGAAGGTAAGGGCGTTACATGGAAGAAATTTGATACCAAGGTTGCTTCTGTTGCCATGTATCTGAAGAACAAGGTCAAGGTTAGACCAGGAGACCACATTATCCTCATGTACACACATTCAGAGGAGTTTGTCTTTGCCATTCATGCCTGTATCTGCTTGGGTGCGATTATCATCCCTATTGCACCTCTCGATCAAAACCGACTCAACGAGGATGTTCCGGCTTTCCTTCACATTGTAGCCGACTACAATGTCAAGGCTGTGCTGGTCAACTCTGAGGTGGATCACCTTATCAAGGTCAAGCCGGTGGCCAGCCATATCAAGCAATCAGCCCAAGTTCTCAAGATCTCCAGCCCTTCGATCTACAACACCACCAAGCCTCCGAAGCAGAGCAGCGGACTGCGTGATTTGAGATTCACTATCGACCCTGCCTGGATTCGACCTGGTTATCCCGTTATTGTTTGGACATACTGGACCCCTGACCAAAGACGCATCTCAGTTCAGCTTGGACACGATACTATTATGGGTATGTGCAAGGTTCAGAAGGAAACTTGCCAAATGACCAGTTCAAGACCTGTACTTGGATGTGTGCGAAGCACAACCGGCCTAGGCTTCATTCACACAGCCCTGATGGGCATCTATATCGGAACACCAACCTACCTCCTGTCGCCTGTGGAATTCGCAGCCAATCCCATGTCTCTCTTTGTCACCTTGTCGAGATACAAGATTAAGGATACTTATGCGACACCACAGATGCTTGACCATGCTATGGCTGCCATGCAAGCCAAGGGCTTCACGCTCCATGAACTTAAGAACATGATGATTACTGCGGAGAGTCGACCAAGAGTTGATGTATTCCAGAAGGTCAGACATCATTTTGCGGGAGCTGGTCTGGATAGAACCGCTATTAACACCGTATATTCGCACGTTCTCAATCCTATGGTTGCATCGAGATCCTACATGTGCATTGAACCCATCGAGCTTTGGCTCGATACCCAAGCCCTTCGCCGCGGTTTAGTTATTCCCGTGGACCCTGAGTCGGATCCCCTGGCCTTGCTGGTACAGGACAGTGGTATGGTTCCTGTCTCGACACAGATCGCCATCATCAACCCTGAGAGCAGGGTGCACTGCCTTGATGGTGAGTATGGTGAGATCTGGGTTGACTCAGAAGCCTGTGTCAAGTCCTTCTACGGCTCCAAGGATGCCTTTGATGCTGAGCGCTTTGATGGCCGTGCGGTTGATGGAGACCCGAATATCCAGTACATTCGTACGGGAGACTTGGGATTCCTTCATAATGTGAGCCGACCAATTGGCCCCAATGGCGCTCTGGTGGACATGCAAGTCCTGTTTGTCCTCGGAAATATTGGTGAGACATTCGAGATCAACGGCTTGAGCCACTTCCCTATGGATATTGAAAATTCCGTGGAAAAATGCCACAGAAATATTGTGCAGAATGGCTGGTAAGTAAAAGAGCCCTCCATGGTGTATGATTTTGTTAACAAGGATGCAGTGCTGTGTTCCAGGCTGGTGGCCTGGTGGTTGTTCTTGTTGAAGTCAACCGCAAGCCGTACTTGGCGTCGATTGTACCTGTCATCGTTAACGCTATCCTTAACGAGCATCAGATAATTGTCGATATTGTCGCGTTTGTCAGCAAGGGAGACTTCCCGAGATCTCGTCTGGGAGAGAAGCAGCGTGGCAAGATTCTCGGTGGCTGGGTCAGCCGAAAGCTACGAACCCTTGCACAGTTCTCCATCCGTGATATGGATGCTGAGTCTACAAGTGGCGACGTTATGGACCAGGCTAGAGCCTCTATGGTCAGCGTACGAAGCGGAGGCGGTGCGGCCCCTGGTTCTTCTAGTTTGAGAAATATTGAACCAGCTCCTCAAATCTTGGAGCAGGAGGAATATGATCAGATAACTCCTCGCCACGAATATGGGCCAGCACAGACGATGCTCTCTGAGCTCCCAGATGGACAAGAGACACCAACGGGATACCAGCAGCCGCAGTTTGACCACCCTCCCCAATCTGCAGGTTCCCAACCACCTACGCAACTGAATCTTTCTCACCAACCCGACCAAGGATTTGACATCCCCGACTTTTCACGTTACAGTGCCGCAGAGCCTGAACATATCCACAGACGTCCTGTTCCAGGCCAGGAACCACCGCCTGAGCCAGTTCCAGCGAGCGCTCAAGCGCCGCCCCAGATTCGGCTACCAGGTGTGGATGGACGCGAAGAGGTGAACTTCTGGCAGCAGCAGAACAAGGAAGAAAAGAGCGAGGAGGATTGGACAGCCGACGCCATCATGCATATGAATCTGGCAGGTGATATGAAACCTCGATGATAGTTCACGACATGAATACGGTGACGAAGCGGAGTTGGAGTTGGGAATATCATATCTAGAAACGAATATAACAGACAGTTGGACTTATTGGCCTTATGGCCGTTTATCTAATTTCCAGTCATTGACAGGTGCCGAGTTTTGGTATCTCAAGATCTAAGTGACGTCTGATTTGAGGCCGGATTTCTGTAATTATGTTCTTTATTTCTGCTGGTCACGATCGTTGGAGCGAATAACGGATTTGCCTACGCCAGATGCACTGGTCCTTATTCTGAGCACGACTAAAGAAATTGTCGAACAAGCGCTTGTGAGCTTTGGACCATGGATCTAATCGTTCAGGAGCAAAAAGAAAGGGAAACAAAAAGATATTCTCAGATGTATCAGGCAGGACAAAAAGATGAACCAATCGACGCAGGCCTGATTCGAACAGACGCCTCCGAGGAGAATAGATTTCTAGTCTATCGCATTAGACCACTCTGCCACTGCGCCTTAGCTGATTGGATAATGATTACCGTGTCTAATTCTCCTTGTGGATGCTTTGTGTGGGCGGGTGGATATCCTTACTAGCCCATTCATTCTATGTCTAAGCCAATGCTAGGTACCTAAACAGGGTATCAAATGAATCCAGAATAACATAATCTTGCTTGCTTGCTTGGTACACAGACTTGAATCGCTATCACCTATTCCTCCTCTTTCTTTCCATGTTCGCGAGGGCCTGTTTTATTATTCCCTCGGCTTCTGCAATGACATCGTTTCCTCGTCGCCACGTGTATAGGGCTACGCCTAGCCCGTCTAGCTGTTCGTGTGCTCTTGCTAATCTCCTCCTCCAAAGTTCCAACTTCTTGTTTACTGCTTGTGGGCCGAGGGTTGGAGAGCCTGCTGTTGATGTGTTGCCGTCTGATCGATAACCTGATCCTGCTGAACCAAAGGATGGAGGGGGGTTTGATGATGGTGGTGGGAGAGGGTCGTAATCCACGTCTAGATTAGCCGTGTTCTGAGTAGGGCGTGGTGGGAGGCGAGGGTTTTGATTAGAATCGGTGATGCTGGAGGGTGTACCTCTTCGTCGTGGTGGAGGTGGAGGAGGACGGTCTCCTGAATTAGAGCGTGCTGGGATTTTGAAGCCACTGTTACTGCTCCCCGAGCTTTGCTGAGAAGAGTTGTGGATCTGCTTCAGCGGGTGAGGCGCTGAAGGTTCCCGAGCCTGCACTGCTGGCCTTCTAGGCGGAGGAGGTGGAGGTAGCTCATCAGAGTTCTGTCTCGAGAGACCTTTATTCAGCTCGGTGATCGACTTAGTACTTCTCAAAGCTATAGGCTTTGCCGGTCTAGGCGGCGGCGGCTTACGCGCGCTAAGTAGATCGGTTGTGCTGGCACTCTTTGAGTCCGAGTTGGAGTTTCTGACTTGAGCAAGAGCCGCGCTACGATCAAATTTAGTCTCTGCAGGCTCGTCTGAAAAGTCGATCAACGTCCCCATGGCGGGACTTGGCGATGGCTTCCTTTCTCCTCGATAACCGGATCTCAAGTTCTGATATGAAGGATTTCTTGAAACATTCCTTGAACCGTTATTAGAAGTAGCTGGAGTCCTTGGCCGGTTCATATCATATCCGGAGTTGGAGTTGAAGAATGCCGTCTCTTCAGGCGTTGTGACATCTCGAATGAAGACTGCGAGAATACGTCCAGGGTTCGAAAGGGCGAGCTCAGTGTAAACCTCCAAATCAGCTTCTCCACTATCTCCTACAAGAATAAACATCCTCTCAGGGAAATCTCTCAGGAGGCGAGTAAGTGTAGATCTCTTTCGTTCAGCCACTGGCTCGAAGATGCCCTGCAACATGCCGCTGTATTGCTTCAGATGAAGCGATCCTGGCGGTAGGCCGTGTATCTTGAAAAAGCTGGCCAGAACTGGGAACAGCTGCCATGGACTGTTGGAGCAGTAATGAATGCTGACGCCCATGTCGGCCATGCGATTATACCACTCCTTTACACCTTCAACAGAAAGATCAGAAAGATCACGGATGAAGGTGTTGCGGAAGATTTCTTTGGCTCCTGCAGAAATATTGGATTTCTTGACTGTGTCGTCAATATCGCTAATGAGACTGACTCCATACGGTTCAATGACCTTGATCTCCTGGATGGCCGATAGGTCTTCATCCGCCAAAACTCGAACATGAGTTGGTACAAAGTCGAGAGCAGCACGGATAACAAAATGGCCCGCGTCATTAGTCATGACGGTCTTTGATTGAGATTTGGTGCTGTTGTAAAAGAAGAAGGTGACCGGTAGAGCAACCGAAGGGTTGGTCATGAAAGGAGCAATTCGAGCCATGAGGTTGGCATTGGCAAGTATCAAATCGCCGTCACTAAGCTCAGTTGTAGAAGTGTTTGATGACATGGTTTTGGTGGCTGGCATCGTTGGACTGGAGGGGGCTGAATCGGGGGATTGGTTCCCTCGAGAGGGATAGTAAAAGCTATCCGTGAGAGGGTCATCGTTGTCAGGCGGCTTTTCACTGAAGCCTCCTTGGTAGGCAACGTGCTTCTCTCGCTGTCCCACTCGCTCTATGCGCCGGGCTTCGGAATTGATCTTCTCCTGTTCCTTTTGCTCTTCGTGCATTTGATGATGAGTACGCGGAAGTCCAGTCCCTGGACTATATATTTGGTCGGCCCTGGGGGCTGGGATACCGCTCAGTTGCCGTGCCAGACCGATAAGAACCCTATTTCTCCTCGTCATTGGGCCTGTCTGAGGGGTATAAACCCAGCCACGAACATCAACGTCGATAATTGCTCTTTCATCTTCGTTTCGTTCCCATTCCTGACGCCAAAAGCCTTCGTCTTTGATACTGCCATGCGGCGCATCCGAATCGTGCATCGCCATCTCGCCCCAATCTTGTTTAGTGTGCTGTTTCGCATACGAGGGAAACAGCACCATCTGGTTATCGCCCTTTACTGTAATCGCGACATCTGGAAATGCACCGGGTATGTGTATCCGTCCATGGTTCTCATGGCCTGAAGCCGCGGGCCCAGCTCTCGTCTGGGCATATGATTCTCTGATCTCGGTCACTGCCGCCTGGCCGCTTCTATATAGATTGCCTGCCATGGCCGCCAGCCGCTTCCTCCTATAACCTCTCTCGCCATCACCAGGGCTCGTCGCCCGGTCAGAGCCATAGCCCATCATGGTTCCTGATTTCTGTGGCGTTTTATGCGCCACTGAACCCTTGGATCGGGCCTTCGCATGCTTAATGGGTCGATTCGCTTGCGATCCAAGCCAAAATTGTCGGCCTTGTCGCCTGACAATGTCAAGAATGCGCGATTGAGACGCGCGCCTATGCTGACGCTCCAGAATATAACGGTAGACTCGCGACTGGAAGCTATGCTTGAGAAACGGAAGAGTATTGAGATGAAAGTTGAGCAGTCGTTCGCGGTATCGGTCTCTTACGGCGCGGGGGAACAGGAAGCGTGCGAGGCTCTGCTTGTGGCGCGGATGAGGGCGATATGGACCGAAGAATCTGAAAGGAGCCAGCTTGTCGACTTTTATATGACTTGGATTGGGATATAGCAGCTGGAGTCAGACGAGGCTGCCTCGGGATGCGATGGCGGCTGACGAACGGCAAATCGGCAAATAAAGTAGAGGTAGGGACAGATCTCAGGCGGCTGAGTCTTCTGATGGGGATGCTCAGCCTGACAACTGATACTGACAGGGTTGTCAGTTAACGTGTATATGGCCTAGCACATGATTTGCTCGAGTTCGGATTATTTGAGGTGGTTCGCAGCGCTCAGATGCGAGACAGAGAGAGACAGTTTGGCTCGTGACCCTAACCTAGATGTACTGTAGCCCTGGTAAGCTCGCTACGATCGGCCTTACGTCATCAGCCATTCCAACCTAGTAGCCCAGCAGCATCCATACCAGGATTCCTTAATAGCGGGATGCTCCATACAATATTCCAGTGCCGTGCCGCTGTCAGATTTGACCTCCGAATCTAGGTACGGTCGTTGATGTTTGTTACATTGCGCCTGTCGTATTTGTAGATATTCATTCGTCTGAATAAATGTGTGCAAAAGCCACATAAAACAGTCAGTCATTACACTTGTTGACCAAGCTCTGGTTCTGTCCACTCGACTTCAATAGATAGGATAATCATAATCTCTATTGACTCACTCACTTTCAACCTGTGGATTATATTTTCTTTTCTTGTTTGATATCAATGGTCGGGTACATACATCATCAACAATTTACAAGGATATATCTCTTCTCCAGTCCCATCTCGTAAACTTAGCCTCCGACTCCGGGTTCGGCTAATAGCGGAAGTGCGGCATAAGCGAAAAAGAACAAGCAAAGTAATTGTATCATTGCCAAAGAAAGTGGAATTGCCCCTCCAAAATCTGAATTACCTGCTGCTGCACTGTGACTGTAACCTCGCTCCTCCAAATCTAAGGCACTACCCCGCCTCCGCTACGTGACTCAAACTTTTTGACTTTGACTGACTCAATCTTTTTTTTGACGTCTTTCTTTCTCTTTGACTATTTATTTGTATCCGTATTGCTTCTTTTCTTCCCCATTCCTGACGGACACACTCTGTTTAGAATTGAATTCAGTCGCCCTTCAATCTCCCGCCCCAAGATGACTATGTACGTTTGCGATATCGGCGCATTTCATCATCCCATGATATTAACTTTTTCCTCTCCAGGCTCAAGGAGCCCTCCAAGAAATACAAGCCGTTTAAGGTGAGTTGTGTTACAATGAACTTTGAATTGTCCTCATGATTAACATGGCTAGGCTCCTAAACTGCCAAACCGAACATGGCCCGACAAGACTATCGACAAGGCCCCTCGCTGGCTTTCGTACGTCATCACATCATCAATTGATACTCATAGAATGTCCGAATAATACTGATTCCTCTGAAGGAGTTGTCTGCGCGATGGTAACCAGAGTCTGCCCGATCCCATGGTACGTTCGCCTATACACGCGCACAATTGCGACCCCGAGACTGACAGACACTCCATGAATAGAACGGCGAGGAGAAGTGGAAATACTTCAAGATGCTTTGCGATCTAGGTTACAAGGAGATTGAGGTCTCTTTCCCTTCCGCCTCCCAAACCGACTTCGACTTCACCCGACGCCTGATCGAGACCCCAGGAGCTGTTCCCGACGACGTCTTCCTACAAGTTCTGTCACCCTGCCGACCTGACCTCATCCGCAGAACCGTCGAGTCTGTTCGCGGTGCCAAGAACGCTATCATTCACATCTACCTCGCTACAAGCGCATGCTTCCGTCAAGTAGTCTTTGGCTACACCGAAGAGCAGACCCTCGAGCTGGCTGTTGAGTGCACCAAGCTGGTCAGATCTCTGACCAAGGATAACCCCGATGCTTCTGGCACCAATTGGCAATTCGAGTTCTCTCCCGAGTGCTTCTCGGATACAGACCCTGATTACGCTGTCAGAGTCTGTCAAGCTGTCAAGGCTGCCTGGGGACCTAACGGAGCTACTGGCGACCAGATTATCCTAAACCTGCCCGCCACAGTCGAGCTGGCAACACCCAACGTATACGCCGATCTGATCGAGTCCTTCTGCAACAACATTGGCGACAGACAGGATGTTTGCATTTCTCTGCACCCCCACAACGACCGAGGATGCAGTATTGCCGCAGCTGAGCTTGCGCAAATGGCTGGAGCTGACCGTGTAGAGGGCTGCCTGTTCGGTAACGGTGAACGAACTGGAAACGTCGACCTCGTTACCCTGGCCCTGAATCTGTACACACAAGGTGTGAACCCAAACATCGACTTCTCCGACCTGAACTCAGTCATCGACATGGTCGAGTCCTGTACCAAGATCCCCGTCCACCAGCGTGCTCCCTACGGTGGCAGCCTGGTATGCGCCGCCTTCTCTGGCAGCCATCAAGATGCTATCAAGAAGGGATTCCAGGACCGCCAGGCCAAGGGCCTGGGCCACGAGGACCCCTGGAACGGAATGCCCTACCTTCCCCTGGACCCCCGAGATATCGGCCGCAACTACGAGGCCATCATCCGTGTCAACTCTCAATCTGGAAAGGGAGGAAGTGCTTTCATTGTACACACCAAGCTTCAGCTCGATCTCCCCCGTGGCCTCCAGGTTGCCTTCTCCAAGATTGTCCAGAAGCAGAGCGAGGAGGTTGGACGCGAGCTGCTGGCGCACGAGATCACTTCTCTGTTCGAGACGACCTACTTCCTCAGCGACAACCCCCACTTCCGTCTGGTCGACTACAGCATCACCCCTGACCGATCACGATCCCCCGCCCCTGCGGCTCAGGGCAAAACTCAGGATACCAAGGACTTTATCCGTATCTTCGAAGGCGTTCTTCTGGTGAATGGCAAGGAGCTGACTCTGCGTGGTCGTGGTAACGGACCTATTTCCAGCATGGTTGCTGCTCTTAAGGAGATTAACATCGAGTTTGATGTCAACGACTACAAGGAACACGCTATTGGGGAGGGACGTGGTGTCAAGGCTGCGTCATACATTGAGTGCAAGCCCGTTGGCAGCAAGCACTCAGTCTGGGGCGTTGGCATCCACGAGGACGTGGTCCAGAGCTCCCTGATTGCTCTCCTGAGCGCAGCCAGCAACGTAAGTTCCATCAACATGAGTAGTAGAACAAGCACTAACAGACCTCCAATAGTTTGTTACCAGCAGACCCGGAAGCCCTGTTCTGAAGTCCGATTTTGCTGCTCAAGAGCCTTCTCGCGTCGTATCCATTCTGGAAGAGAAGGCGAATGGTATGTAAGGATATGCAAGGAATGAAACAAAAAGAAAATTGAAAGAGCATCTGGCTCTTGGTTTGCCGCGTACCGCTTGGCATGTTTGTACAGTTACATTGCGTTGATATGAAGGAGGCGCAGAACCTGAAAAGCTTTGTCATCTTGAGGAGTTGGTGAAGGCAAAAATTGAGATACTTGACTTGACCATAATTTTTGCTTGTCTTGAATGTGAGATGAAAAGGGTGACTTGCCACGTCCTTGCTTGTGAACTTGGTGGGTCTCATTGTGAGTATCGTGTATCCTGCAGTTGTTTCGCCGTGATCAGTCGGCTCGGAGACTTAGTCAAAGATCGATGCTCAGCTGGGAATCTGGGATTGCGAAGATCCTCCATCGAAAGGAGCAAAGTCAAAGTCTGACTTCATAAAGGCCTCCGGGAAGCCATGAAAAAGCCATCGGGTGCAGTGACGATGCTGTGCAGCTTCGGAACCACAAGTCTAAGGGCTCGAGGCTTGATAGCTACAAGAAGATATGTACTTGTGCTATGGGGCGTATATCCGCAGAGTGATTTTCTGTACAAGCACAGGGCGTGTGTCCTCCAAGCTCATGATGTCTTTGGAGATCGAGACTCCCAATAATCTCAACGGCTGAATGTAATCAGCGCTTACTCTTCTGCTATTCTTGGCTGTAGGTGCTGGGGGAAACTGTCTCAAGTGCTCGTCAGCTGAACCAGAGGAGTCTAGGTGATGCCATTGAGACAAGAGGCTTGTCACCAGGCTGGGAATGTGGAAGGGATAACACATGCCGATCTTGGTGAAATATAATCTATTTAGGCTCAGCGCCTGGCTCGGCGAGACACGAGCTTATTCTCAACCCTTGGAATGCCGCCCTGTTACACAAGATTTGAAGTGTAACGGTCTTCTGAGACTTTATTCGCCAACTACTAAGACATGCTGACTTGATTACCTCTGTGGTGGTGGGACTGAATCAAGGTTTGGAAATTCGAAGTCGCTCTTTGACAAAGTTTGTGATTCAACGTGCATATTCAGGCTTGATTTGATGCAAGGAGGAATAACATCAGCCCAACATTCTTGGAAGCTGACACGGGGCAAAGTAAGAGGACCGGAAGTCATCTGCCATATGAGCTAATGTTGTTTCATTGTTCATCGTGGATCAGTCAGACAGGTTGTGGAAGCTGGTCTATGGCCGAGCCGACATATATCACCGAGACATAAGCCGTCATGAATGACTTGCATATACTCTGCTTATGGAAGGACGCACATTCCTGTTCGAATCAAGATTGAGTTTCTGTAGTGCTGACTGGATGAGATCTGAGTGTCAGTTCGCATGTTTCAGACTTTCAGGCAGGTCTGAAGGTTTAGGCCAATTCTTTTGCTTCAATGACGTTAAAAGACTCAGTGACTATGCAATATACATCATTGGAAGCAAAGAGGCTCAACTTGGTTTCTGATGTTTCTATGTGAGAGTCACGGCCGAAAGCTCCGTGCCGACTTCACACCCCTATCTGATCTCGGTTCAGCCTTAATCATAAAACGACACCCAGATCCGTCATCCTTTTGTTGATATCAGCCCTGTAAAGAACTATTGAGCTCATCGTCTAAAACATGATAAAAACAGCCTTTGTAAGTATGTACTCAAATTGATAGTCTAGAACGAACCGTGCCGTACGGAAGTAGCCGTTCAAGTCGAGTTGTGTCATGCAAGATATTCCACAACTAGTATCCCTAATCCCTTTAGTGAATATGCCTCTACTGAGACATATTGTGGTTCGGGACCTTTTCCGCTGTCAGCATTGACAAGTGGCAGCTGTCTAAGACACCCACCCTGGCATCCATCAAGCGGCTTGAAAGCTGATTGAGCTGTCCCCTACATGATGTCGTGCAGCGCCAAGCCTCCATACGTTCTTGAAGCCCATAAATGTACGTATGTATAGAAGATCGTCATTGCTATTAGCTATGTGGCTGCTTGAAAGAGTTTGGCATGGCATCCTTTCACAAGACATCGGGGCGAGAGATCAGTGTGAACTAACGTTATGAGATGTAACCATGTTGATTTCTTACCCGAGCACTTTTGAAAAGGGTCTTACTAGTTTCATAATAAGTGTCAACCTGTCAACGTTGTCTCACACTCGAGGAAACCAAGCTGTCAAGTCACATAAACTCCGAAACCCTAGAAACTATCGACCGTTCCAGACGCCAACTGTCTCCCCACAACATGCATGTTTCTTTCAAAAGGGTAGCACACCACTCCTTGAATATTAAACCTCCCCTAGGCAAGTAGACCAGCGCCTCACCCTTGCGGCCCGGCGGTAGCGGCGTGATCCGAGACTGCACCAGGTCTAGTCTCTGGAGAAAGAAGGACAAGGTTTCACGCGGGTGTTGGAATGGAGGGGGGGTCTTGTCTAACCTCTAGAGTTGTGATGTATGTGTGCTTTTGCTTTGGAATGTTTCTGTGGAGGGTTGCCCAAAACTTGTCAGCTGGAGTCAGTAAGCTGTATGTTCCTTCGAGGCGTTATGATCGAGGTGACGATCAAGTCTGTATTCGATGTTGTTGAAGTCTATATAATCTGCTTGATCTGGCGATGTAAAATCTGCCAATATCACTATCATCTCCAGCTCACTTCACTCCATTCCTCATCACTCATAAGCTCATCATCATTCAAAACTTTGTCTCTTGAAAGAGCCATCACGATACAATGAAGTTCCTCAGCCTCATTACTCTTGTTTCATTCGCCACGGCTACTCCAGTCCGTAGGCAGCAGACCGTTGTTGGAACTATCGACAGTTCAGTCACTACTCTGTCTAATTCCGTTACGGCGTCTCTCGGCGAGATCAGTATGTCAATTTCCAAATACCCCCAGTTTCTCTTTACTAACAAGTCGCAGACACTGCACTCGCCGCTATCAAGGGCAACACAGACGCCCAAGTCGTCGCCCAACTCCAAACCACCATCAAGGCCAACTATCAAGCCATCGCAAAAGCCTTGACTGACGCAACCACCAACATCGTCGCCGTCACCACAGGAGCCGCTGGAGGTGTTGCTGCTGGAGCCGTGGGCCTCACGAACCAGCAGATCAAACAACTCACAGACGATATTGATACCATCAGAGGACTTATCAGTCAAATCACTGCCACAGTCACTGTCACGGCCACAGATCTGACCCCAGCTGCGCAAGCTGCCATCAAAACCGAACTGGATGCGGTCAAGAATGCCATCACCCCCTTCGTCACTCCTGTTATGCTCTTCGCCCAAGCTGCACAGAAAGCTTATGTTGGAGTTGGAGTTGTCATCACCGGATTGGGCGTTGCTATCACCGGCTTGAGGACTATCGTAACCCAAGCTCTTCAGAGTCTTGGTCTTCCCCCTCTTACCCTGCCTTCTTTGTAAGTTGGTCGATGGGATATAAGAAAGTTATGAGGATGGACACTCTTTTATAAATGACGATATTGAACGTGCTTGTTATGACAAAAAAGCGATGGATGGGAGCTAGCCAGCAAACACACTCCTTCAATTTTAATACAGTAATTTTTCTCATGAGCTTAATTGTCCGATGACTTGATCTGCGATACCTCATATGGCATGGCCCTGGATATGTCAATTAGCGTTGCACCAACGTCAGATTGACGATCAGGGTTACATAGATCAACAGGCACAAGCTGTCAAACTTTGATGCAACATTTCTCAACCAGTCCAGAGTCGGAATACCCACCGAAACGGGTTAGGTATTCCTCCAAAGACCGAAGACAGTATGTATGTGTAGTATAGTGACGAGAATGCCCAATTAAATCTACCTATACATCGCTGCCAATAAACTCCTCTTAACTTAAACTTTTGCCTCATCTCCTCTTACCACCAGCTTTTCCCTTTCCTCTAGGCTTAGGTTTGCTAGGAGCCGCGTCCTTGTCTCCACCCTGATTAGCCCTTCCCTTTGCCCTGGGTTTAGCCAGTTCCTTATGCCGGGCCTTCATGTCAGCCTCTGACGACTTGCCCTTCCTCCACTCTGCGCCACCCTCGGCACGTAGTTGCTTGGCGTCGAGGCGTTTCTTATCCTTGTTGCTAAGCTTGCCTGTCTTCAGCTTCATCGCCTCTCGCATGCCGTTAAGTTCATCGCGGCCAGCCTGCTTGGACTTCTTCTTGTCGTGCTCAGACTCGAACCATGTTCGCTTAGGTCGGCCCTTGATCTCGGCTTCGTGTTGAATAAGGTTCTCGCCCTTCTTGACTTGCATCTCAACGTGGGCGAGTTGCTTCTCCTCCTTCTCCTCCTGCATGATCTCCTCGATCTCATCATCCATCTCGTCGATCTGAGCTTGGAGAGCATCAGCCTCTTCAGAATCGATCTGTCGACTGATGATCTTGGCACCCTGAGCCTTGCCTGCCTTCACAGCAGATTTGACGACCTTGCGGTCTTTCTCAGAAGCTAATGTCAAAGCAGTACCCTTGCGACCAGCTCGAGCTGTTCGACCGACTCTGTGAACGTAGATTTCAAGTGATTGCGGAGCTTCATAGTTGATGACGGTGTCAACGCCCTTAATATCAAGACCACGAGAAGCAAGATCAGTAGCCAGTAGGTATGCCACCTTGCCGTCTCGGAAGTCTTCAACACTCGAGATACGCTAGAAAATGTCAGTGATGGACATACCTGTGATAGGAATTAGACTAACCTGTGTTTGGTTCATGCTACCGTGGAGCTCGGCACACGATAAACCTAGCAAACCAAAGATAATTCTGGCTCGATGGGCGTCCTTCTTTTGTCGGAAGAAAATGATAACTCGCTCCTTGTAGAGATTTTTGCAGACATGTGCTAGGTAACCCATTCGCTTCTCCTCCCGACCAGGACGCAGACGAACGAATTCTTGCACCAGTGTAGTAACCGTCTTCTTCTGGGAGTCCACCATAACCCTGGCGGGCTTGTTAAGACCAACCTGGATAAGGCGGTCGACAGTAGATGTCATGGTGGCTGAGAAAAGCATGGTCTGTCGGGATTTAGGGAGAGACGTAAGAATTTCGTTAAGTTCATCGGCGAAACCATCCTCAAGCATACGATCGGCTTCATCCAGAATCATGATCTCAACAGTATCAACGGTGAAGCTGGCTGAGTTTCGCATGTGATCAATGAAACGGCCAGGAGTAGCGATAATGACATCAGGCCGCAACTTCAGCTCAACCTCTTGGGCCTTAAGACTCAGACCACCAACAGCAAGAGTAAACTTGATGTCTGTGAAGGCAGCGAGCTTTGTGGCGACAGCGTGACATTGAATAGCCAACTCACGAGTAGGAGTAAGAACAACAACTCGCGTGGTGGGAATCTTCTTGGGTCGGTATAGCAAACGCTCCAGGATAGGAACGATAAAAGCACCAGTCTTTCCGGAACCAGTAACAGCACCACCGACAAGATCCTTACCCATCAGCGCAATAGGGATTGTCTTGGCCTGGATGGGTGTGGGTTTGGAGAAGCCGACTGAAGCAAGACCACGGAGAATAGGACGTGACAGAGACATAGACTGGAAAGAAGAGACACCTGTCTTCTTTCCTGGCTTTTCTTCCTCCTCGGGGGCGAAGAAGGCTTTTCGTTTAGCCTCTTCCTCTGCGTCCTCCTCATCGTCGCTGTCGTCGGATCCGTCATCATCGGGGTGTCCGATGGGAGTAGCGACAGAGTCGTTGTCTGATGCGGCCTCATCGTCATCGTCCTCATCGTCGTCCTTGGCTTCAGCTCCAGACTCGTCCTCTTCATCATCATCCTTCTCGTCGCCAGATTCTTCGACGTCAGAAGCAACGTTCATACCGAATGCGTCGTCAGCAAGAACCTCGTCATCATCGTCGTCCAAATCAACGTCCATTGCCTCGTTCTCCTCGACGTCAGCAGTATCTTCAGGTACGGATTTTCCGAGCTTCTTTTCGCGACGTCTTCGGATAATCTCGTCCAGGTCCACGCCCTTCTTATCGACCGCCATGCCCTTCTTTGCGCCATCGAAACCCCATCCCTCGAATTCTTCTGTGCCTAAGTCGACGGCTTCCTCACCACCGAACTCGAAATCCGAGTCCATGGCACCATCGTCGTCATCATTGAATCCCCAGATGCCTTCTACGGCCTCCTCCTCATCGTCGTCGTCAGTTTTGGCGGCACCCTTTGATTTCTTTGGCTTGTTGCTAGTCTTGGCCTTCTTCTTGGGAGGCTGTGCTGTGACTTCCTCCTCCTCGACGGGGATATCGTCATCGTCGTCAATTGTGAAGATGAAGTCGTCTTGGGCCGGCTTTCGCTTTTGTGAGGGCGCCATCTTGTTGAATTAAAGACACTCGTCTATGTACTTGATCAAGATTTGCAGACGCGACTCCAAGTAGTGGGGCACCTCTCAGAGCAAATCTCGAACTTTTTTTTTTCTGCCGCTTGGAAATTTTGGCGGTGAGAGCTTCCATCTTCCTGGCAATCGATGAGCGCCTCGCCACGTGACCTGACACTGGTCAGCACCAGCTTCAGGGGTATGATGGGAGCCTGGGTAGGAGGGGTTATAACGCACGGTACTCTGTACTTAGCGGTACATTCTCGACCCAGCTCAATCAGCAATAACACAGCGGATGCCTTGGTTCCTCCCTGGTACCCCCCACCAACGACCGGCTGGTTGATTGGGTGACAGGCTACCCATGGACAACCTCGTGGAATCAGCGCGAAGACAGCTGCTTTTAATTTCTCCCCAACTTAACCCGACGAACGCAATCTCTCTTTAGCTTCCCTTTGGCGCCGTCCTTCTATTTGTTTTCTTTCCTCCAGACGATATCCTCGATACACGCTATTCAACTCTTCTCCTACGTCGCTCTGCTGCGCTTTTACGAACCCGAATAATACACCACACACACCCAAACAATCAGTTCAAAATGGGCGAGTCGAGGTTGGTGATGATGCCCTCAAGGCTGTCCCTGAGGCTGTGACCTCCCAATGTTGTTTGTATTCTGACTCGACATGCTACAGACAAGAGCTTGTTGCATGGCTCAACAGCCTGCTTCAACTAAACATCACAAAGGTTGAGCAATGCGGTACTGGGTGAGTCTATCTGTCTTTTGTTTGCCCCGCCCCCTCCTCACGGTTCGATGTGTCGTGTTGCACCGGGCCATGATCGCAGCGGCGATCTATGGAAAACACCAAAACAACCCCGCGATTGCCATCAAGGCCACATCGATCGAGCCCCATCCATTTTCCTGATGCACAAGGAAACAAACGCTTTAACATGAGTCTTTCTAACGCCACTTTCCCAGTGCTGCTCTCTGCCAGGTTTTTGACAGTATCTACATGGACGTCCCCATGACCAAGGTCAAGTTCAATGTGAACTCTGAATACCTCTACATTCAAAATTTCAAGGTCCTGCAAAGTCAGTCACCTCCGCTCTCAATGGCCTTGGTCACATCATTAACTTGTTTTCAGACACCTTTGCTAAGCACCAAATTGACAAGCCTATTCCTGTCCCCTCCCTCATCAAATGCAAGATGCAGGACAACCTCGAGTTCCTTCAGTGGACTAAGCGATTTTGGGATCTTAACTTCCCCGATCACGAGTACGATGCCGTCGCCCGCCGAAAGGGCGGCTCAATGCCTCCTGCTGCCTCCGCGCCCCGACCTGCCGCTACCACTGGTGCCGCTCGCCGTGGAGGCGGAACTCCTAGCGGTGGACCTCGAGTTGCAAAGGCCGCCGGACCCGCTACTGCTGCTCTTCAGACCGAGAACGCCACATTGAAGGAGACCGTGGTTGGCTTGGAAAGGGAACGTGACTTCTATTTCAGCAAGTTGCGAGATATCGAGCTTCTCGTCCAACAGGCTGTCGATGAAGATCCTGAGCTGGAGAAGCAAGAGGACGGTCTTGTGAAGCAAATCCAGACCATTCTTTACTCAACAGAGGAGGGCTTCGAGATTCCTGCTGAGGGCGAGGGTCTGGATGACCAGGAGACCTTTTAAACTTGTTGATGGCATCAAAGTCTTGAGAGATGTAATTAACGTGACCACGATTGGGCTGGGGGACACACTGGTTTCTCTGGCACGAGTTAAATAGGGCATGGATATGGAGTTGTGACCCCAAACTTTTGGGGAGGGAGTTCGTTGAGCTAATGGACGGCAAGAATTGGCTCTAGAAGCGAGTTTTCTCTGTACCTGTTCCGGGACCTGTTTTGAGGACCCGAGAATGAGGATAAAATCGATCTTGTTGGACATCTGAGCTTGTGTCGCCGTGTTTCGAGTAACATCCATTTGTGGTCAGCCAGCGGTAGCGGGACGGGCCGCAACCGTGGAAGTCAAACTTGTGAATGGTTTGTCAGGGGGCAATACAGTCAGGAAGGTCAAGTTGAGCTGTTAAAGTGATGCGCTAAGTTTGTATTAAACCGTTGAGACGAAGGTTGAACCTGCTTAGGCCTGGGATTTGGTGTGGAATGACGTTTGTACTGGAGGTTCTAAGGATAGTTTGCGTTGCTAATAAACTGAAGCAGCATTGTACTGAAGTCGGGTCGTACATTCTAATGAGACGATGGCGCGAATGAGTTCTATGGACAACTCGTAGTCGCCCTTTTTCCAGCTTACATGCCATCTCATGATCAACTCAGTAAGTTTATTACTGTCAGGATAGTAGCCTCAATGTATATTCCGCTGGCTCCCCATTGTAAATATCCTTAAAGATGGCGAAGAGACCTTCCAGCTGACTCTGTCGAGTTGAATCAGTTTCTAAGAGTTTCATTCCAAACCTCCGATGTTCAAGACTTCGGTCATGCTTTGATTTAGGTTATATATCGATGCGAGTACTATATAGCTGCCCGTCTAGCCATATATCGCACAAATGACCTGAATCAGTTGGGAGAAAAGGGCCAGAAAGACTTCGTTGACACAGCCATCTTTCCTAGAGTAAACCGTCATTTAACCATTATCCCGTATTCGTGTCTTAGAAGCTCATATTTCTGCACTGAAGTTAAGGGCAAATCGATTGTTTCAGTCAAGCAATTAATAGTTGGAGAGCGATCGAGAAAGTATGTACAATGAATGATAAGAAGTCAGACGATATCTGTTTGACTTTATCGATTATATAAGAGAACCTGACTATATCTATTCATAAGGTAGTTAACAATCGCCCTCACTAAACCATCATGAGATCTCACATGACCTTGTTGTTCACATTGCATCTTGCGGCTCAAAGAGCTTCATCTTGGTGGATCATTTTGCCAAGTGGTCGCATGCGCATCCAATTGCAGTTTAGTGCCACCAATTACCGAGCACCGTGACGTTGACCGACGGTCAGCCACACCAACCAGCCTAAAACACAGACCATGCATAACCTGTACGAATACGTCAGGCAGCTTCTTTGCTTTGATTTTGATACCTTAGCCGCCATGACCATGATGCATTTATCATCTCTTATCATATCTTAATTTGCAAAGTCAACAATCATCGCTCAACCGTGTCAGCCTAAGCAATACCATCACTTTCCTCTATACCCATCATTTCAAACGTGAACCCTTCCAAGCAGTAAAACAACCAAGGCAGTAAACAATTGAGCTTCATCATGGCACCGCCGCCAGAAATCGCCATCCCTTCAACCAGTGTTTCCGACGAAGGCTCTAAGAAACCGTATACTCTATACAACATCACACTCCGACTTCCTCTGCGATCTTTTGTCGTCCAAAAACGATACTCCGACTTTGATGCCCTTCATCAGACTCTTACGCAGCAAGTTGGCGCTCCGCCACCAGAATCTCTTCCCGCCAAACACTGGCTGAAGTCTACCGTCAACTCGGTCGAATTGACAAGAGACCGTCAAGCAGGACTTGAGAAATATCTACGCGCTATTGCAGAATCGCCCGATCGTCGATGGCGCGATACTTCAGCCTGGAGGGCGTTCTTGAACCTGCCGAGCTCGAGTACAACCAACTCGGCGATATCAGCTGGTGGGATGATCAAGAATGCTGTCGCAGGTGCCGCTGATCCAGGAACTTGGTTGGATATTCACAGAGACTTGAAACAAAATCTTCACGAGGCTAGGCAATGTCTCTCGCGGCGAGATGCAGCGGTAGATAACGGCAATTCAACGGCTGCAGCGGAAGCAGGAGCAGCGGCCAAGAGGGTCCTTGTTCGAAGTGGAACATTGATTGCAACACTTGCGGATGGACTACGAAAGATACAAGAGTCGGGACGATTGGGCGAGGGCGAACTACGGCGCCGTCGAGATCTGGTTTCCCAGGCTCGCATGGAGCGAGAGGGTCTCGATAAGCTTTCCAACAGTATGCCCAGCTCAACATCAGCTGCTGGAAGAGGTGGATTTAGCCAAGGCCAGGCCTCCGCAGCCGATAAAGCTGGACTTCTCAAAGGAGGTCGTCCTTCTGGTCGTGTTTTGGGTGCTCCTCTGCCCGAGACAGATAAGACACGGGAGCTGGGCAACGAAGGAGTATTACAGCTGCAGAAGGAAGAGATGCAAAACCAAGATCTTGCGGTCGATCAACTTACCGCAGTTATCCGTCGACAAAGGGAGATGGGCGAACGGATCCACGAAGAGGTCGAAGAACAGATCCGACTACTGGATGAACTGGACCAAGATACTGACCGAACAGGCGCCAAACTGAAGGTCGCGAATAACCGTATCAAGAAGATGTGACAGCTACCTCTCATCCTGCTGGTAAAGGTGGTTCTATTTGTGGTACAAGTCGCCGTTTGGTGTCTTTGGATTCTAATGGGTTTATCTGATGGGCTTTCATGGGTTGCAGACATTGTAACATTCTTGGTACAGAATCGAGGAGGAAGCGTTTGATATGATGGGCATTGGGCATGCAAGGCGCCGGAATTGAATTGGGGATTTGATTTGCTCGTTGCTGTATAAACTGCATGAAATTGAATTGGTGTTTGTAAAGTAGAGTAACGAATATTAGTTTGCATGGTAAATGATGGTTTTGATGCATCGCCGTTGTGTCCATGAAAGTTCACGCAGATATGAAACCTTGTTCCTTGTCCACATGTCAAAGGCAAAATTGTGTTGAGTTCATGCCATTAGGACCCTTTCCCCACTAACAGCCGGTGTCATCCTTGAAGGCCAAATATCTCAATTTGAAGACCAGTATTTACCATTCACTTGTGGTTTTGATACCATTCGACGACATCATGATCATCAGCGATATCACAGCCACACAAGAAACAAAACAAAAACCTGCTTCGTAAACAGGTGATTCCGACTTGACGGACTATCAAAAATGGACAAGTCGAGCCCTGGCGCGCCGGACCGTTCCACGTTGCAGGAGGATGGGGTTGGGTTGGGTTGCACTACGAAGAGGTACATGTTGGTGACCTTTGGCTGTCACTTCACTTCAGCCCACCACCAAATTGAACAGGGTGACAGCCTTGGAGGGGAGATTAGCTGTGATTTGTACATAGTATGTTTATCAAGGCTGCTGGAAACATGCAAAAAGTAAACAAACAAATAAATAAATAATGACTTATTGATATTCCTTTCACTTTCTTTCTTTTCCTCTGCAACGCAAAAGATCTGGCTTCAGGCTCAGACATGCAGCATGCAGCGACTGAGACTGAGACTCGACTCAAGTCTCAGACTATCCCCCTCGTTTAGGCTCATTTTTTTAGTGGCGCAGCTACGTCACTAGCCGACGTCGCTGCGTGGTTAGCGTGTTTTTCTTTTCTTTTTCTATGATCAAATGTGGTCTTCTTTGCTGATCTCTGGTTGCTAGGCAACGAGAAATAAACGTGGTCAATTGAACTCTTTCGAGTCAGTCGTCAATTGGTGGCACAAAGGACTCGGATTGAACGAATTGCAAGTCGTGATTGGAGCCACGCGTTGGGTAATGCATTTGTGCTCGTAAAATTGATTACTTGCGTTTGAGGGTGGCTGGGAAGACGTTGAAGACAAACACGACACAGAGAAAATGAGGTGGGTGGTGGAGAGGGCCTCAGCGGTGAGGCGATGAACTGACAGCCACTCCTCTTTGCTTGGCACTGCGGGAGCTACGGACATCACAATGCATTGTACGGATAGCATATCCGTACATATTTCACTCATTTTCATAAACAGACAGATAGCAGACATACACAATTCACTGGTAAGACCATATGCAACAGCTAATTTAAACTTTGCAAGAAGCAAATTCTCTAGGTTGCATCCATCCAGGAAGAATGACGTCGGCAGTTGACCACCGAAAACATACTACGGACCTAGGCAC
Organism: Fusarium sp. NFCCI 5145; assembly: GCA_033439405.1. NCBI lineage: Eukaryota > Fungi > Ascomycota > Sordariomycetes > Hypocreales > Nectriaceae > Fusarium > Fusarium sp. NFCCI 5145. The sequence continues at coordinate 399,607 of JAWDHB010000260.1, forward strand.
TTAGATTAGGGTAGTAGTTTCGCGGCCTCAGTAACAGAAAGTTAAACTTTGATGCCGCGGGCAGTTGAGGTATATTCCTTAACTTTCCCTCTTCCACCACAGCAAGAACCGCATCCGTGGTATTGGTGCCGTCGTAGTAGTAGTACCCAGTTGTACAATCGCTATGTAACCTGAGCAGCAGAAAAAAAAGAGGAGGCCGCGACATCGCATCTAAGCCGCAACAAGGGTATCGCGAGGCCTAGACCATGCATGCGGATATCGGTTACCTCAGCATTTAGAGCGGTGAAAATGCCAGCTTTGCTAGCTTGAAGTATTTTGTTCTGTCGGTGACGATTTCATGCAGAACTTGTGCAAACTTTTACACATGTGGGTTGACAAGCGGTATCAAAGCTCGGGCTTTTATCCACGAGTTGCGGAACTTAGATCCAGTGTCTTGTAGCCGATGCGGGACATATGGATATCGCTCAAGACAGGAATCTGCTCGAAGGCGGGGATTGCATACGAGATCCTGCAATGCTTTGGGGGCAAACACCGAGGCAAAGAACACGTACATGCTGTGGAAGAGAGCTGCAGGACAAGAGGGACAAGCAGAAAAAAACCAGGACCAATATCGATTGCAGCCCAATCGTTTCAAAACGCTCAACTTGGATGCCTATCAAGACACTCTTTCTGACGAGATCGACAGGCGGGGACGATCCCATTTGCCGCAGCGCGTATGGATATTGGTACGAGCTCACGAACAAGCGAGGGAATCTTCAAAGTTCCCCTCCGACCCCTCTCTTGTTCCTTTTGTTCCGCGCTCGTGGTCTGTTCTGACTTCTTATTTCCTTCTCGACTCTACCTTGTGGCTTGCATTTGTGAGAAGCATTGACAGGACCCTGCGGATCAAAGGAATGAGCACAGCCGTGAGGTGAAAAATGTTGAACTCTTGACAAGCAGGGGAGACCTGGCTTTGAATGGTGTCATGCCCTGAGGGGAAATGAGAACAAGAGAGGAACTCTCTGGGGGCTAAAAAAGTAACCCGGCCGTTGGAAATGGTGTTACCTGGCGGGAGTAACGGAAATGAGCTTTTGCAGGGCACTTTGACCAAATGAATAGGCGACAGGAGAGTGTCGTTTTTTCGCTTCATACGAGACTCCTTTCTCGGCTATCGTGCTTGGATTCATACCAGATGTCAAGATCCTGTCAGCCTGTGGAGGAAAGATCAGATATCCTCGAGGGTCAAACAGAAGGACAGGATAGCTGGTCGACAACTTGACCGTTCGACGCATCCAGATAGAGTTGAACTGACATATCAAACTCAACTGTTATCTCAGCCCGGTCCGGCATCGTACCACGCGACGACGAGTCTGCAGACAGAGATGAAAAGCCACTTGTCGAGTCGTTGAGCACCGCGGCAATGAATCCTGGTTCCTAGTCTCTCTCAATTGATAGGTTGGAGGTGGAAGGGTGAAGTCTTCGTCTTTACGACCATTCACCAGTCAAAATGCATGAGTGAGTGACGATACCCATTGGGAGTGGGGCCTAGGAGCGGGAGTGCCCCGCTGACGGGGTGACCTGGGCTCTTGGGGCCCTGGGGCTACTGCAGAAGGCGCTCAATGTACCTGTAATGTACCGTTTCTGGCCCCTGGGTAGTATCCACCCGTCCCGCCTAGACTTTGCCCAAAGCGCTGGAAGTAAACATCCACGAAAGGTCCTTTGCTCTCCTTCTCGTTCGCTGCCTTGACCTTGTCTTCACTGCCTCTTCTTCTGCCTCTGCCTCCACCTCCGCTCTCCGTCTCCATCTCCACCACGGCCGCCACGCCATTTTTCTCCTCGGTGGTGCCCTCCTCCTTTCCTCGTAACTCTTGACATCCTGGTTTTTTATTCCTCGCTTGCCCAGACCTGACCGACTCTCCTGTCTGTACTAACCCTCAGCACCGAACCTGCACCAAGTTGGAGCAAATAATAGGGCATTGTCATCTGGTATCACAAGCGGTCGCTTCTGTTTCGTTGCTCTTTGTCCGATACTTTTTGCAACGCCCTTTTTTGCTCAGGATCCTCGAGTAGATCCGGTCCCCTGTACTCCGATTTTGTCTTGCGTGAGTTCTGTCTTGTCCAACCTCGTTTCCCTTTGCCGTAACCCAGCCACTCGGGTACGGATTTTTTTTCTCGACTCTGTTCTTTCACCTGTCAACTTAGCAGTGACTTTGAAATACATTGTTCATTATTGAGTCTGAGTATGCCGACGGCGTCAACTGACCTGTTTGTAGTCCCGATCACATTAATTAAACGGCCTTAATGGCTTCCTCGACATTCCCGTAAATAAGCGATTTCGTCTACGTTGCGACTCCGAAACTCCATAGTCCGAGGAGTCGATATTAAAAGACAACCTACTCGAGCTGACAGACGAGAATGAGCGGTCCCCCTCCGCCGCCTCCGCCTCATGGCGGAGTGCCAAAGGGTTCTGGCTTGCCTCCGGGCAAATACGACATCTTTGTCATCCCTGAGCATTCTTCTGGAGGCGGTTTCTTGTACCTCCCGTCTATGCAACCGAACGTGAACAGTTTCGCTGCTGGCTTCGCTTCAGCCCTGATACTCGTCGTCCTTGGCCAGACTTTGGCTCCCGCTTTCCGCACCTGGTGGGAAGGTTTTCATGGGCTGGGAAATATGGCAATGGCGATGCTAGTGATTGGTGTTGGCTTTGGTGCATGGGCTCTGGGTCGTTTCCAGAATCAAGATAAGGGGTTCCCAGGTAGTCCTGGTGGTGGTGGTGCAGGCAATTCCGGTCGTGGTAGTCAGGGTGGTTGGAGTTCAGGCTTCCATTCAGCCAATGCTGGATCCCCCCCTCCTCCTCCGCCTCATGGTACTCCTCCCCCACCACCTCCTCATCATGATACTCCCCCTAGGCCACCACCTCATGATGGTCCTAAGACATCATGGCAAAGCTCCCCTCACTCAGAACGTCCTCCGCCACCTCCACAGCCGGAGCCACAACCAACTCCGCGAAGTGAGTCCGACCCACCTCCACGACCGCCTCCCCAGGCTCGACCTCCACAACCACAGACGCCTCCTGAAACACCGCCACCAAAGCACAAATCGAAAAAGTCCAAGTCTAGGCCGAAGGATCCGTCAAGAGACACTCCTAGAGAACCTCCAAGAGAGCCATCTCCTCCGCCACCAAAAGCTCGCCCAGAAACTCCCCCTCCTCCTCCCAAGCCCAAGGCTAAGGAACCAGAGCCTGAGCCAGAACCAGTCCCGGCGCCCAAGGCTGCAAAGCCTGAGCCTGAGCCTGAGCCATCTAAACAGAAGGGCTCATGGGAGAAGGCACGCGAAGAAATGAGGAAGAAGGAAGAGGAGCGAAAGATCAGGGAAGCTGAGCAAAAGCGACGTGAGGAGGCTGCAAAGAGACTTGCCGAGCTGAGAGCAAAGGACGCCAAAGAACGACAAGAAAGAGAAAAGGAGAGGCAGCGCAAGGAGCAAGAAGCCAGAGAGAAGCGGGAACGCCTTGAGGCCGAGCAACGAGCCAAGGATCTTGCGATCAAGCTAGAAGAGGAGCGAAAGGAACGGGAGCGCCTAGAGAAGGAAGCCAAAGAAGCCCGTGAGCGAGAAGCGCAACGAGAAAAGGAGGCTCGTGAGCTTGAACAGAAGAAGAAGAGAGAAGCCGAGGAGCGTGAGGCAAGAAGAAAGAAATTTGCTGCCGAGCGAGAGGCTTTGAGGAAGAAGGAGGCCGATGAGGCTAAGCGACGTGAGGAGGAGAAGAAACAAAAGGAGCTGGAGAAGCAGCGTGAACAGGAAAGATTGGAGAAGGAAAAGGCTGAAAATGAGAGAGCTGAGAGGGAGAAGGCCGAGAAGGAAAGGGCTGAAAAGGAGAAAGCTGAAAGAGAAAGGGCTGCACAGGAAACTGCAGCTCGACAGCCCAGAAGCTATGCCAACTCAGGCGTGGGTGAGAAGATGAGCATGTGGCCCAATGGTCGCCCTCCTGCTGCACCCAAGTCTACCACCTCTTCTGCTTCGAGACCCCCTCCCAGCGCTGCATCTTCTCAACGAAAGCCTGCTCCAGCTCCTGCTCCCTCTGCCACCAAATCTAACATCTCTGGTGTCAGTACGGAGAACTCATATCGACCCTACGATAAGCCCAAGCAGCCGAAACACAAAGCTTCCATGTCTTCAATTGGCTCTGAATCGTCGTGGGCTGCATCGCAGACTACTGGTCGAACGACGCCGCCTCCTTCGACACGTTCTGGCCCTTATTCAACTGACGATCCCAACAAGATTGTCATCTCAGGTGTCTACCTGTTCATGAACCAGTTCTCCAAGACGCCCGCCAGTCAACTCATCTCGGGCGTTGGAACTGTGACCGATGGACTCATCCTACGCATAACTACCGAAGGCCTCTTTATTGACGACGACCTCCGACATGTACCGCAACGAGAATGGGACGTTAAGGCTTGGACGCTGAAACAAGTCGAGGTATGGTGTCCCCCGCATTGCTTGAATTCGCCCGCTTCTTCCCCCACCCCTGGTACCAAGTCGAGCCCCTTGCTTTCCAAAATGGCCTCTTCTCGAGTCCGCGATCTTGGTGCGACCGAGCCTCTCGTAGGCGACGAAGCCGACATTTACGTGACCGAGTTGTTGCGCGCATGCAGAAGTTGTTGTCGTCTTGGTTTATGCGATCGTATATTTCGAAATACTAACATCCCTTCTTCGACTGGACAGACTGGAGACTGGTCAAACAAAGGCCTACACCTACTACGGGCCACGATCCGAGACCATGAAGGAAAACGATACCTATTTGTTATCGACGAGTCGGAGTTTTGGAAGGTTGCACAAGGAATCCAGCGTCTTAGAAAGGGCTCTCAGGTCCGGCAACTTGCCGTCAGTACTATGTCACCTCCTGATGCTAGAGGTACTCTTGAGATGCTCGGATGGGCCTAATAAGACCTTTGCGGAATACATATTCGCTTCGGTACATAACCTTTGGGCTAGACGGTACCAACATAGTAGGAGGAAGAATAGAGGTGTAGAAAGTGGCGGGAAGCGCAGCGATTTATGGGGAGCCAGGAAAGCAAGTGGTTACCTGGGTAAAGAGGATCGAGTGCAGCATTTGTGGCGACATGATTGTTGGAATGTCAGTGAATTGCATAGCAAGACAGGAGTACGGGGCAAGGCGGATCTGGATTTGACTAACTGGGCTGGCCAGCTCCGCGTCTGCGGGAGGTCAGTCCAGGCGTTTTTGTTTGATTGCGTGCATTCTGATTCTGTTCACCATACTCATACCCCTTTGGCATCTTTGAAAAATTGGATCAAGGATAGATTTTATGATAAAAGATATGACCATAGTACAAGACTTTAATTCCTCAATTCTCAAGTTGAAAATGTGAAGTGTGTATTGCGATTGGACGCCAGTGTTCTGTAGGGTAAGTTTCTTCATTTGTCCATCTACTTAACGCTATCAGAGCGAAGTATTCGTAAATAACAAGTCAAAGACTAAGTATATTTTTCTTGAATGATTATACCAATTGCCTTTTGAAGGAAAGATTATTTTGACGCCGTTTTATTCTACAGTGGACTTGAGAATAGTGACATGGATATTGTTGTGTCTCAGATCCTGGAATGCTGTTGAAGCACTGTCACTTTGAAGTTGGCACGCTATGTGCTTTGCTTCTTTTACAGAATGGCATCATTCTGAGAAACCAGCCAAAGATTAGATATACTATGACTCATATTCTTTCAAGAAAAGAATATAATTAATTGACAGATGCTCCTTGCGGCGCGAAAGATATGGCCAAGATATGGATTGCTTGGTTGATATTGTCCAATTGTGCCAAGTTAGTCATGTGATGTAATTTGTCATCACGAGCAACCAGTTCGCAATAAACAACATCGCAGTTACAATCTCACTGAGAACACCCAACAGAAACATTCAAAGTCATTGAACAAAATGGAGATCAGCTACATCTACATCGTCTTCGGCATCCTGGCTCTCTTTATGATTGCCCAGGTGAGTTGACCCAGTCTCAACTCACGACCACCTCACTCACCATCTCATCTTAGTCTGTATTCGCTGATCGGTCCCCCATCCCCGAAACATCCGGCAAAGTATTCAAGATCGCGTCATCCCCCGAACTCGACGCCGTCCTCGCGTCGCACACCCATGTCGTGGTAGATTTCTACGCCGACTGGTGTCCCCCATGCCGCGCCATTGCACCCGTGTTCTCAAACCTAGCTGATACGCACGCGGCGAGCGGCCAGCTTGCTTTTGCAAAGGTTAACACTGATCATGTGAAGGATGTTGCTCAAAAGCATGGGATTACTGCTATGCCGACTTTTGTGTTCTTCTCCGGGGGTGAGGAGAAGGATAGGATCCGGGGTGCTCAGCGTTCTAAGTTGCAGGCTGCTGTTAAGGCTTTGGCGGCTTAGAAGTAAGATGGGAGTGAGGTTGGCCAGCTTTATTTGAGACCGTCGGACGTCAGAATCTCATGAGAAGAGCCAATCAAAGCGAGGCATATGCCAATGGATGAATCATCTCATTATGAGTGTTCTTGCCTACTTTACTAGTGCATGCAACTAGAGTGAAGCTCGAACGGTTTACAGGAACGCACTGTTAATTTATGCATATACTAGGGAGACCTAATCCAGTTCCTCTCTTAAACATTGCCATTCTTCTCGCCCTCTCGCTTAATGGTAACAACAATCTTGTTCGCCGACACACGAGCGTTGAGAGTCTCTAAAGCCGGCTGCAGAGCCTCCAGCCCATGCCCAACAACCTTCGCTTCTGGGGCCGGCACAAAGTTGCCATTTGCCAGCTCATCCGAGATATAATCGTTGAAGAGCCACGATGCAAGCTCTTTATCAGTTGACAGCGGCACGACGAACTTTGTCTCAACACCTTCGGGTAGTGCAAACTGTGGTACCATGGTCAAGGGAACGAGCTTGCAATTATCCGGCGAGCTCAGGGCTACAGCTGCGCAAGTGTCCACGATTGAGGGATAGACTGAGACGTCTACGCCGCCGTTTGCTATAGCGCCTGCCACCACCTTCCCCTTGACCGCATCGAGCAGATCCTGTTTGATGGTAGGGGAGTTGTAATCGAAGACCTGGCTTGCACCAAGTTTCTTGAGATAGTCAAAGTTTCTAGGCGAGGAGGTGGTGATGACTTGGAAACCTGCCGCTTTGGCAAGTTGGATGATGTTGCAGCCGACACTGGTAGATCCTCCCCAGATGAGAATGACCTTTCCGTTGGCTTTGGTGTTGGGCGTAGGAAGATCAAGGGCCAAATACTCGGGATGAAACAGAGTTTTGACAGCCACCGACGAGCACAGCGGAATCACAGCTGCCTCATGGTAGCTGATGTTGTCCGGGAGCTTGGCGCAGAGATACTCTTTGATAGGAACGTATTCCTGGAAAGTGCCTGAGTTGTTCCCAAAAACTCTGTCTCCGATCTTGAACTTGGTGACATCAGAACCAAGAGCCGTGACACGTCCAGCAACATCATAGCCCAGGATAGCAGGGAACTTGAGCCATGGAAAGGCTGTACCGAGTCTCTGTTGAGCTGCGTCAACGGGATTGAGGGCAACGGCGTAGTTCTCGACCACGACCTCATCCTCTTTGGGCTCTGGGTATGGAGTGGGCTTCACCTCGAGAGGCGCCTTTTGGGCAATGAGGAATGCAGCGTTATTGGTAGTCATTTTGGGTGATGAGATGCAAGTGTTTAGAAGTGCTGAGAGATTAAAGGCTACATGCTACGGATATCTATCGTCTTTTATAATTAACCTTCATCATTCAAACATGAATGCTCAAAGCTGTTGATCCATGAGTCCATGACGATAGGCTTGCCGCTTAATATCAGTGAATACGAGCGGAGGTTAGCGCAAGAAAGGCTAATGTAGAGTATCGGATATAGGTGCTTAAAGTCCGTTCAGACCACCAAGGCTGCATACTAACGAAGAAATTCAAAGACTCAGACTCAGACAATAGCCGTTAGATGAAGCTCAGTTATCGGCCATAATGGAGATAACAAGATTCCCGTGTAATTTAAGGCCGGAGCGGATAATTTGTGTCGTGTAGGAGCTGCACTATCAACAACTGAGTCTCACAAATAGTGATTATAATGCCCATACACTGACCGATAGTAGTACCTAGAGCTTGGATTGATATTGGTATCGTCAGTAATCCGGGAACTGGTGTTGCAATGCCACGAATGCTAACATCTGGCTGGCCCTTGGGGACGACGGTTGCTGCCCATGGTGCCAACACGACGATAGTTAACCAAGCGAGGCAGATACAAAGTTGAGGACAATTCTAACGTATAAGGACAGTAATATCATAAGAGGGACAATATTATTCGAATTAAACCCCTTGGGAATGTGCATCTCACAGAAAACATTCAAAATAGCACCATGACCCGATGCAAATGAAAGTCCTATTACAGAGAACCAATACCAACAAAAGACAAGGCCATATTTCCTCTAAGGCCGAAAGCTCAAAGGACCCTTAGGACAAGGCGCATGAATGGCATTATTTCGAATTTCGCTTTGCCTGTTCACCAGAATAGCATTTCCTTCGATGGACGTAGACTTAGGTAGTAAGGATATCCTTTTGAATCTGCCTGCTTATATGACCCTCTTCGATTTTTGTCAAGGACGCTAGCATAGTCTCCATAGGTTATATGATATAAGAAAACAAGCTTGAAACAAACATTCTGTTCCTTTTGGTTATATACTTCCAGGAAACATGTAACGTTATGCGGGCAGCTGGGGGATTCTAACGAGGGCCGGAGCATAATGCCTGATGACAAATCAACTAGACCACAGCATAATCGTATACTATAACCTCACTCTTTCAACTACATGCACATATATGCCTATATTATGACACTTGATACAGTATTTCCGACAGCTTATATCACCAGATGGAGTGCTCGTCCTTCTCCTACCAGGAACGAGCCTTCAACGAGAAGTCCTAGCTCGAATTCGTCACAGACGCGTAAATACAATACGTCATGTGATAGATGTCGAAAGTCTAGGGTCAAATGCTCAGGCGGTGTTCCATGTCGTCGATGTGAAACTTCGTCCAACACATCATCTTGCGTTTACAGTCTTTCTCAGCGACGAGGGAAGAGGAAGGCCAGTATAAGCAATGGGCCACCACCTTCTCACGAATTACCAACGGAGGAGTTTTCTCCATTCGATATGGATATGGTTGTTCAATCAAACTTCAGTCTGGTTGATAACATAGACCCAAATGTAAGAGCCTCCCAGAATGACGAAAACCTGGATTGTTTACGGATAAAACTAGCTTTTTCATGATGCTTTGGAATTCGATCAACCTCTGTCGGGTCAGGATCAGGGAGGCATGTCAGGAACTTCAGCAAACGCAAACTCTCCGTCCTTGACTGAGATTGTCAATGCTCTCGAATCCTCGCCTTCAACACAGACTCCAAGTCCCAGACCGAGGCAAAGGTGCCCCAATGCTTGCTATACTGCTATTCACGAACTGAACAGCACTTTGGATGCCATCACACGAGATCCTGGACACATAGGCCTTGATGAAATTCTAATGCTCTTCCAGCGAGCTTTCCATCAATCTGCACAGTATCTAGCTTGCGATAAGTGCGATGCCGGTTGTCCTCGACATATCAACCTCGCAATGCTACATCAACGACAAGTCACTCTTCTATGCGAGCTTGCTAAAACCCCCGAAGATCATCTCAGCAACGACACGACAAGGGCCTCGTTGGGAAGCTTTCAACCCTCTAAGCAAGATGACCTCTCGATCAAGCAGTTGATGTTGAGACAAGCGACGCGTCATGTTAAGATATCAGTGGAAGCGTATCATGAAGGCGCAAAGGGGTTTGAAGAGAGGTATATCGCGGGAACATTGGAGTTGGGTGACGCAGGAAAGCTTAATCTGAAGTGGTTATTGGATGTTTCTGAAAATCTGAGGAGAAGGCTTGATTGTGTGCGAGTCTTGTTGGAGCGAGATGATTGGGCTGCGAAATTACGTGAGTAATGGATAACGACGACGTTTCATCAAAAGTTATCAAGTGCTTCCTGTTCTTGGGACCATGGTCGACATATTATTCCAAGTCTATAAATAGTTCGAGTTAAGAGAAGAGAAATGTACCAGTAAGAATATTTCAGATATTTCCATAAGAGCAAAGTAAGCTTAGTCGAATTGGACATCATACTTCTTTCTCAAAGTTTCACCATATCGCCAGAACAAAAGAGGAGCAATTGACACCGCGAGTGCGATGAATCCAAGAAGAGAGTTTCCCTGGCAGAGAGTCAGTATCACATCACTGTGTGACAAGTTATGTTGGACTCACCCATCCATAACCAAGAGCGGAGTAAAGGGGAAGTCCAGCAATAGGTAGACATCCACCCACTATACTGCGAACAATGCTTGTAGCTGCCAAAGCACTTGCTGCATAAGTTGTGAAGGCGTCGATCATGTATATTTGAGTGGGAAGCTACTGTGGATTAGCGGGTGAAGGTTATAGTAGAATTGTGACTTACAAACGAGAAGATCAACCCAGCTCCCGTGAACCCCGTAAAGATTATGGGCACTATCCAGTGAACTTTATACTGGGCTGTCCAACCATAGACGAACAATCCAATAGGAAGCAAAGGGATTCCGAGGACGATCGGAAGTAACCGATATCTTGTGACTGTTAGTTGTAGTTCTGTTTTGGTTTTCTGAGAGGAAAAGACTCACTCTGGTTTCGAGACTACGTATTTTTGAGTAAGTCGATCTTGCAACCAGTCGCTTAGCCATGAAATTATTATCAACGCAACCATACAGCCAACTCCCAACCCAAGAAAAGCAAGACCTAGAGTATCAATACCAAAGCCATATTGCTTAGGAAACACAGTCGAGAAGGTTGTAAAAAGAAGATACAGATAGCCGTATATTAATGCGAGATATAGAGAGAGACCAGTGACGATGGGACTGCGAATCAACATCCGCATTGGTCTCGAGACTGATCGTAGGAGAAGTTGGCTGGCTTTCGGCTTCTCAATGTTAGGTACTGGTCCTTCTTTGTTGTTGGCTCGTTTTCGCTGGATCGTGGGAGCGTGGCTTTCGGCGAGGAAGAAAAGGTAGCTATAGTCATGACTCCTTTCTGAATAGACTCAGATTAGTTCCGAATATAGAACATAGGCCTTGTGACTTACAACGATAGCCATGACCCAGAAGACCCATCTCCAGCCTAGATCTTGGGCGATGAAGCCTCCTACCACAGGGCTTGCCCACAAATTAGCATGGATATCACGGTTGAAGTTCTACGTAGAACGGTTTCAACTAACCCAATAACAGGACCTAAGAAAATACCAGTAAAGAATATAGACATGACGAATCCCCTTTTCGACAACTCGACTTGATCAGCGATACTTCCGCCACCAATGTTCATTGGACCAGCCCCAAAGCTGCCAGCAATGAAACGAAAGACGATGAATGAAGCAATATTTGGTGCAAGGGCACTGCCGATCGAGAAGCCAAGTGTGACAACATTCGAAATATTAAAAAGCAAACGACGCCCGTAAAGCTCCGAGAGAGGTGCCAGTAGTACAGGACCAAAGGCAAAACCAAGGACAAAGATTGATACAACCAGGGATGTTACAGGCGGTCGAGTTTCGTGAAAGTCTTGTTTGAGAAGTGGAACTCCAGGGACGATGATTGAGGATTCTAGCGGACTAAAAATGTGTGAGATACAGGACATGCACATACGATACCAACTCAACGCGGGTACTTACGTGATAAAGGCCAATATTGATACAATACCGAGGTTGACTGCTTTTTTCCGCGTACTCCAATTCTGTGGGTTTTCGGCATCTTCGTCCCAGGGAATGGCAACACAAGATTGCTGGTTCTCACAGTCCGATTCAGTCGACATTTTGTACAAACAAATGTTTGATGAGATTGGCATATCCGTTTCCTTTCATCGAAAAGAAGATACACATGTTCAATTTATTAACAAAAATTGTTTGACTTATCGGACAATGTCAAGCATGTTGAAAGCCGTCGAGACGAGGTCCTGGTTCGTTCGCTTTACGAAAATTGCCTATTTAGGAAAGTATTGCACCTCGCTCAGCGAAGCTGGGTTTGTATAAGCGCGGCTCAACGGGGAATTAAGAACAAACACATTGGGAATGGTACGTACAACTACGACTGTCAGCTTAATTGAATTAAAGGGTATACGAGGCTGAAAATATCTAGGCCTATCCTCAAGGCTTTGGAAGCTTTCATGCTAGCAGTGTTAATGCATGTCAGCTAGAAAGTATGGTCTGTCTGTGCCAGAACTTGGACTTCATTATTGTCTATTACCAAAGCTACGTTATCAATTTTCCAAATTCCAAACGAATACTCCAGTTAGAATTTGTCATCACAATCTAGTCCGCACTGCGATCCCGGAGAAAATGGTTATTCATCTCCACCTCGCTCAGCGACGATGCAACGATGGTATTGGCGACAACCCAGTATCTAGCATGACTGCGATCTTCAGACCTATAATATAAAAGGCTTGTAGCTTCTTATACTCTTTCGAAAAACCATACCACTGCAGTCGACCCAATATTGCCTTCACCAGTGCACGCCATGTCGGCCACCAACACCCAAGTCCAGCTCAGCGACGGAGCCAAGCTCAACGTCTGGCTCCTAGGAGCTGAGAACAAGTCAAAGCCCCTGACCATCTCTCTCCACGGCGCTCCGGGACTTTCCACGCATACAGAAATTAGAGAGGGATTCAAGTTTCTCGCAAATAAGTTTCGTGTTCTCGTTTATGATCATCGAGGCAGCGGAAGCAGTGACTTCAAGGGACCTTTTACAGATGAGCAGTGGATAGCGGATATCGATGAGCTCAGGTCAGTTGCCTCCGATATGCAGACTAGATACATTGCTGACAATGTTTAGGGCGTGGGCTGGGGATGAGAAGTTCATCCTAGCTGGTGGTTCTTATGGAGGCTTTCTCGCCTTGAACTATGCCATCAACTATCCAGACCGACTGATCGGATTGATTCTACGTAATACCTGGGCGTCTGGACCCCTTGGCACCCATCGCGCTCTCGCAAACATCTTGTCCTCTCGCCGTATCAGCCCAGACCCCATACGACAAGCAAGACTCTGGTCCGGCAACACTAGAGACAGAAGCGATGTTGAGGAAGGCCTCGCTGAGATTGTCAGCATCTACACCCCTGAGCGGCCCGACGAGAAGAATACATCGCCAGGATCATTTGAAGGAGTAAGTTCTGGTTCGGAACTTCGTTGGGAGGTTCACAATGCAGCCTTCTCATACTCTCAGCCTCGATTTGATGTTCGGAAAAGACTGGGAGAGATCAAAGTCCCAACATTGGTGGTTGTTGGGCGACTTGATGTCATTTGTCCTGTTGAAGAGTCGGAGATGATCAGCAAGGGTATCCCGAATAGTCAGCTCGTCGTTTTCGAGAAATCGGCGCATAATCCTGCTACTGATGAACCAGAGGTATTTCAGAGAGTCTTGTCAGAGTTCATAGAAAAGCTTGCATATTGAAGAAATTGGAAGATAGACCGGGACAGTCATTGGCAGAAGCATAAGGCAAATCAGCCACATCGTGGGCCATTTGATGGATAATAATGCTATTAAACGTTGCGAAGTTATCGTATTGTTTAACTAAGTGCATAATATACGATGAATATAGATCCTCCCTTTGTTGCTGATGAACCGTCTGCACTTCCCTTTGAGTACTTTGGCGAGCGCTTTGCGAGAAACATCAAGAGGAGGCAGCGCACTATCAGACGCCCTCTCATAGAACGTGATCACCACGTTTTTGAGCACCTGATCTTCTGGTGAGTCCGAGCAAGTTGATTCGATGTAGTTTATGAGCGCTTCTGTCATTCCTTGCAGGTGTTCTTCCTTGATACTGATGCCAATGGTTTCTAATGAAGGGGGAAATGCTGCTACTAAAGCTTGGCTATCCATAACTGGAGCATCTTCTGTAGGCTTCCAAAGACCTTTGAAGTCTATGTATATTTCCCTTAGGTTGCTTAGTTGTTTTGGTGAAGTGAAACACTCCGATGAGTATGGAGTGTCGACCCATGCTGTTCTCAGAGTATCTTTCCTGACTGCCAAAACTTCGAAAACGTCCTGACCCGTCACGTATTCACGCTGAGGGTCCCACCATCCTCTGAATTCGAACTGCCTCAGGGGCCCTGTGGCTGAAATGATAGACTGGAGTTGTTCTTTATCAACCCTTATTTGAAGGAGGTCAAGTCTGCAGATGTTCCCAAGATATAATGGGTCTCGGAGCGTTGAAGGAATGGGGAACCGTAGAACAAGTGTCTGGAGGTTTTTAAAAGCAGGTAGTATCCCACCAAAAGCCTCTTTGGACGCATCTATAGGTACATAGTATTCCCATCGTTTCTCCCGGGCAGTATCCATTCCAACTTCCAAGGCCTTGATAGAAAGGGGGATGGCGCCTTCGCGTATAACGGCCTCTTTATTGAACTTTTCGAACAGCTTCCAGTCGCCTTTGGCTGATGTTTCTAGTTGCTTGAGGTTCGGCAATTGAAGAAGAACAAGGGGTGCGATGAACTGTTCCCAGCTCAAAGAGTCCTGGTCAGACGCAGATCCTGGAAAATTAAGAAGAGGCGAAAACCGATTCAAGGCATCAACAACCCATCCCTCAAGAGGTATAGTCTCGTTAAATGTCTCAATATGCCTCAGTATAGCATGCTTGGTCTGCCTGACCAGGTCCGGTCTCTCCAATAACGTCCTACAGAATAGAACTTCTGCAATGAGCTGGGTTTCGAAAACGCCGAAATGATGGTGGAGGACTCTTTGTGCGATACAGCCCCAATTCTTGCACAGCAAAGAGAGTGCGAGAAGAGCTTGTCGACTGTCTTTCGATTCCAATTCAGGTTCTCCCTTCCAGTTATATAGAGTCAAATCTCTGTCAGGATTGTTGCAGTGTTGACACAAACTTTCGCAGATCAGGTAGACAGTGTAGGTGTCGAGGTTTTGGAGACCCATTGCGCATAATTGAGAGAAGTATGATTTACGGCGTATGAAAAGCGAAGATATGGTGTATGTTCTTGAAGCTTTATACTTGAGAACTCCAAAGGAGAGATAAATAGCTATACAAGGACCGGATGCAGTGATTCATATAGCTAGTTAGGCCTGCGATTCAGTACACGGTATGATGGTGATGCGGTCCTGGTGTAGGCGTGGGGAACACTGCCCATGATACAGACAACTTAATCGAACGGTCTAATCAGACAAAATACCTTAATAACCACAAACTGCCTACCTCATAGTCAATCTGACTACCATTGGTGCTGTTAAAAGTCTTCACAAAGGTGTGACTCTGGAAGCACATACACTTGCAACCTACTGGGTTCGGTCAAGGATGACCCTAGCTATCCATATGTTAGTAGCAGTCTTTTCAATAAGAAATAAAATGAATATTTCATGTGCTTACGACTTGGATTCGGGACCTTGTCAAGAGTTCTAAAACTGATATTTTATGTAATTTACTACCAACAGCTGCTCTATATTCACCATGTCCGTGCGATATTGTTCCTCAAATGGATCGCCGACCGCAAGTAGAGTATTTAGTGCGGTTCATTCTAGCGTTAACTTATGGTTATGTTCCCCCTTTCGAAAAAGAGCCAGCATTTCTGCTTGATTGCTTCACAAACCGACTTGTATGAAGATTCAGTCGAGTTTGGCATTGGTGCTTCAACAGAATCATCGTCGACTAATATCTTCACATTTTCCAGTACTTGGTCTTCAGGATTATCCTTGCAAGTCGATAGAATGTATGCGACAAGTGCTTCAGCCACTGCCTCTATGTCTTCAGCCCGAATGTGAAGTGTAATAGATGAGAGGGAAGGGGGGAATACACCCACCAAAGCCTGCTCATCCAGGATTGGGTCATCTTCTGTTGGGATCCATATGCAGTCCATGGCTGTGCGTAGGTAAGTCACATTGTTTAGTAGACTTCCTCCTGTGAAGTGTGGCGCTCTATAATGAGTCAGTATAATCGCCTCCTCAAGGGTATCCTTCTTTGGCGCCAAGACTTCGTAAATATCTTGACCTGTAGCGGGACTTGGCTCATTACGGAGATACTTTCCAAGGTAGTGGAACTTTTTCAATGGTCCTGTAGAAGAAACCAACAGTTTTAGTTCTCTTCGGCCTAGTAGAACATGCCAGAGGCGGATCTCTCGCACGTTACTGAGCTGGAGCGGATCCTTCAGTGTCCGACGACGAGGGTTCAACAACCCCAGTACCTGAAGTTTGGGAATGGATGACAAAAGCCCACCGATCCCGGCTTCAGACAGGTCTAGCAATGGTTCGATTCCAGGTTGCTGATCGAGGTCTGGCTTAATAGTCAGACTTCGGAGTTGTTGAAAAGGACCATGTCGGTTGCTGATCAAGAGCTTGCTGAACCTTTCCACGAGGTCCTTTACTGGTATAGCTATCATATCAAGATGCTTGAGATTCGGTGCTTGAAGCAAAATAAGTACCACGATGAACTGCGACCATCCTGAAGTCGAAAAGGCGAAAAGCTCAAAAAGATCCGGAACTCTCTTTAAAGCGTCTAGAAACCATTCTTCATCGGGATCCCAATAAATTGGGTAACTGTGTCTTAATTTAACTTGCTGGACATGCTTCCCTAGTTCTTGATTTTCGCAGAGAGCTCTGCAGAACTTTATTTCCGCCTGCATGTTGGCTTTGAAGAATCCGAACTCATGGTGGAGTACTTTTTGTGCGATATATCCCCAGTTCTTGCAAACCAAGGAGAGGTTGACGAGGGTTCTTCGAAGAATTATCGCTCCGGGCCCACGCACAAAACATTCAGGCCAGTCCTTGTGCTTTGCTTGGCAATGGGAGCACGCGCTTTCGCATATTAGGTATATAAGTTCTGGATTCAGATTTTGGAGATCCATAGTGAAATCAGGAGTTTGGGTCGGATGGTGAAGGTAGCTTTTGAGTGGGTTGTTGGGTTATTTATACCTAGGTAGTTAATTAATACCAAAACGAGTTGGATAAGTGTAACAGAGACAGATATAGTGCACCGCTTAGACTTCGTGAGGTTGTGATTCAAGTCCTCAGGCTCGGTTTGGTGATACCATGCTGGTCTGTAACCGTATGTTAACCAGCCTCTCAGTTTAGCAACAATGCCCCTTCTCTTTCCTAGAATTCACAGTCTTTCCAATAAGAACTTCAAGATAAGCCTGTATTTTATTGGTGATTGGCGGCAAAAAGCCAATGTACATAAATAGGGTTCACTGCCGCGATAACCACTTCTCTTGATCAGGGGTATTTACCTTACTGACATATCAAGGTCCTCTCAAACTTCCTGCTTTTATATATAAACATATATATCTGGGTGTTTGTGTGTGCGTTACTGTGTCTCTGTTTGCGATATATTGTGAGAAATGTCCCCTTTCAGAGTAAGATTCGACATTCAGCTGTAGTAACACGAAAGCTCCTAGTAGCTCACTTCTGACACAGCTATATGAGTGAAGAGGTCCAATCCGGTTTCAGTTATAGTATTGAGCAAGAAAGTATCCTATTTACCATAGCATCGTGTTTGTGCCAAACTCACTGCAGCTATACCATTGCAACGGTCCGGAGGTAAAGCTCAGACCCTTCCACACAAACCATCCATCTATGATCTCCATGGTCCCGTCATCCGTATCATCAAAGGTTTCCATACAGAATCGGTCCGTAACATATATAATCACCTGTCCTGGTTTTTTCTCCCGAGAACCCATTCCGCTGGTTGACTTAGCGTAATTAGCCAAGGCACCTGCAACGTGAAAAACCTGTTCCATGGTGATCTCGACGCACAGTGTTTTGAGATATGGCGGAAATATGCCGATCAACGCATCTTCATCAAGGATTTCCCCCGTGTTTGGGAACTCCCTGGCATCGCAAACATTGTCAGCCCTGATTCTCATCTCCTCCAGGTTTTCCAGCTGCATCGCGGCTGTTGAAATATCCGATACGAAAGATGTGTCCACGACAAGTCTTTTTAGAGACTTTCTCATGGGTACCAACATCTCGAAGATCTCCCCAGCTGTCACCATATCGATTGGATCGGGTGGAACTACCATCTGTCTGTAAACAAATTCTTCCAGGAACCCAGTACTTTTGACCAGAGTTTCCAAGTCATCCTTGGTCGAATAACCACCGGCGATCCGAAGACTGCGCAGGTATTGGAATGGTAATTTCTCAGGGAGGTACCGCAGGTGGGGATATAAAATCGACAATAATTGAAGACGTTCGAAAGCTTTAAGGAGTCCGCCGATGTTGTTCTCAGAAACCCAAATAAAAAACCCATCCTCTTGATCCGCGCAGGCTTGTGTCTCGTACCCAAGCGAAAGCGACTTGAGACCACGCGGCAGAGCCTGATCCTCGACAATGGCTTTGATATCGTATTCGCTACAAAAGTTCCAGGCAATTCGCCCGTGTGCGGCAAGATGCTGAAGATTCGGCGTTTGTAACAGAATGAGCATTACAACGTAATCCTCCCAGCGTCGTCTGAACTTGATAAGGCAGGATTTGCCTTTGAAGAATTTAGAATATTTCTTCAAGGGCTCTAAAAGGTAATTAATGATCAATACGGATTCAGTAACGGTTTCTGTATGCTTGAGGTGGGCGACTCGTAGCTGCTCTGCAAGCCCTCGTCTCTCGAAGATGGTTCTGCAGAAAAGGACTTGACGTACGCAGAGCTCATCATCACTGATGGTCTCCGGAAACACGAAATGGTGATGCAGGCATTCCTGGGCGGAATGTCTCCATTTTCTGCATGTCCTCGAAAGATTGAGAAGATTGCGTCGATCCTCGTGCATCTCAGTGTTGTATTCCCATGTTTTGCTCGAAGGGGTGATGAGGCGGCGTTCCTGACAGTGTTGGCAGAACAGTCGACAGATGTGGTAGATCAATTCTTCTGGGAGTTTTTTTAACGACATGATTCTAGCTTAGCGGTATTTCGATCGGAGTAGGGTATCTCCAGTTGAGTTTGGGTGAAGTGTTGTGGTATAGGCAGATACTTCGTCTTAGCATAGGTTTCCTTAATCGAGTCTTATCCTGTTGAAGACGCAGATATAGAGAACAATTGTCTTTATTTATAGACAGAAGCACTCCGATCATAAGAAGAATAAGGGCTTATTATAAGGCGTCGACACAAGTCTTGACTGGACGAAGGTCAATTTGCGGCTCATTAGGCAAAGCTGCACATGAAGGTCAGGGTCGGGTACATAAACGAAAGTGAATGGAAGTGCCTTCCAGCTTTGAATCTCTATAACAAGTGCAAGGGTCTTTCCTTAAAAGTGAAACTATTCACAAGTCAAGGCAAAAAGCAAGGCAAGAGGCAGAGGCCTAGAAGGAAGAGAAAGACCAAGAGAAAGGTGTAGGCCAGCGGGCGGCTTTGCCTACACCTATGGTGACAGCACTGTCAGTATCAGGGTCTTGTTATCCATCACTGCTCAACAATAAGATGAAGGGATTCTATCGAAGAGCAATTGATTAAGTCAAAATGTTCTCAACAAATAGTCTAACAGTCGTGAAATATTATGTCTACCTTATGGACAGTAATAAAGGCGAGTTACAGTATCGTTTTCTGACTCCGAGCCCGCGAGTTTAGGAGTATGAGATATCATAGGGAGTTTCTGTTGGATGTGTCATTCTCAAGATTTTGTTATAGCTGAGCAAGTTTATCTTGCTTGGGATCGAAAGCTAAAAAGAAAAAGGGGGCATCTCGTGGAAGCTAAGCTTCGTTTCGTGCAGTGCATTGAGAGGATTTTACGGGCACTCCACAAATTAAATGAAATAAACATTCTTGATAAATTAATTGCTGTTGAGAGCCTGGCATATGCTCTTATCAATCAACGGTGTTGAATACCTGAGAAGCTGAGAAACGCAAAGCAATCCCCATACGTCCACGTCCTAGGAAACATCAAACGCCTGGTCCCATCAAAAATACATCTATCCAACTCTTGTACAATCTGAGCATCCTTTGGGTATCACAACTTTTCAAGACCTCCTGTCGAAAACATCCCGAATTTCAACAACGCCATCCATCTTCCCAATCACAATAGTCTTACAATTCTCATCGAAAGCTCCAGACATTACCATCTCCTCCGTAATCTCCTCGTAGACAACCGAACCTGTCGCAACGTCCATCATGTCGAAGCCATCTTCGGTCCTGCAGAGCATGTATCGACAGTCGGGTGAGATCGCCAGCGGCCATCCCTCGCAGCGGCGCACCGCGTTGAGGTTGTAAGACGTCAAGTCGTTGGCTGAGGGAATCCATATGTGGACGTTGGTTCCCCAGACAGAGACAATGCGTCGACCATCAGGGCTGACGGCTAGGACGCGAGGGTTATTCGAGCCGTCAATCTCAAGGCGGCGAATCGTCTTGCAAGTCTTCGTATTTGTGATTCGCAAGGTTCCATCGCGTGAAAGAGTAACCAGGTTATGGTCAGGAAGAAATGCGGCGTGGGTAACTGCATCAATGTGGCTCAGGACTCTACCGACTCGAGTTCCACTCTTGACGTCCCAAACTCCAATGCGGTCTCTCTCTTCTCCGACTGCGATGAGCTTCCCATCGCGGCTCCAAGCAATCGGCTCGCCCTTGGCCTCCTTGAGCTCACAAGCTGTCTTTCCGCTAACATAGTCCCGCAGGAAAACAGTCGTAGAGTGGTGGATGTCAACACCACCCGTGAGCTGAACGGTCCAGTCTCTCACAGTCGCCAACTTGGATCCATTGGGTGAGAAGACAGCGCGTGAGCCGCTAGTCTTGGAGTAGCCTCGCTGGGTCTTGATGTCGAAGACGTCGATCCAGGATTGGGCTGTTTGAGCTGCTGTGTAAATAGCGAAGGCTGCTGATGTAGAAGGTGAGATGCCAACTGAGGTGATCTCTGCCTTGCTGCAGGAGCGGCGGAAGCGAAGTTTGAGATCCATAAGTGAAGATGGGTTTCTTGGGCTTGATGCTTGAGATCTTGATGGTGATGCAGCTGGAGATGCGGATGATTGTCCCCTATGGTGCTGTCAGTCATCAAGTTCGAGGTAGAAAGGGGCTTCACTTACATGATGTTGGTGAGTAGTCGGGAATCAATTGATAGGGTACTAATGTGGAGAATAAAATCTCCAAGTGTGCAAGTAATTGGTCTGATTGTATTGATTGTGTGTGGTCTTTATTGAGTGTAAGTGAGGGTATCGCCAAACCATCATGATCCGGGGATCTGCTTCTTCTTATACAACCGAAAGCCCACGAGTATGACTCCTTTTTACACGAAATACACACCGATTCTTTCGAATTGTTAATCACATCCCTTCTCTCGGCGTGTCCCAAGATGGCTGCTTGAAAACCCGCCAGAAAAGTCTTCATTCGACTCAGCTTATTGTGAAATGGCTGAGAGTATGCAGCGGTAGCGTGAGTCACTTGGGAGACTCCGCCGGCTTCCGTTGGAGATAACCGGAGGTGACTGCGGCGTAGCAGAATAGGAATAGTGTGGGTGACATGGGTGCATCTGCCATTTGAAGGGCGTTGAAGATGAGAGTCAGCGGGCTGATATACAGACCGTTTTCAAGTATTATTACAGCGATCTTAAGGATGATACAGACATACACAAGATCTTACTGATGGTATCTTACTCCAATTGCCCGCAGTTGTTGAGCTCGTGGTGATGTGAGATGGAGACCCACGACTCCACGAGTTGCGATGCGGGGGGTCACGGAGTGTGATTGAAAAGAGCCTAGCCTCTATCCGCAGTTCACTCCTACTAAGGTTAAGGTTAATGGGTCAACTCCAAAATCAGACTACACGATACTTATTATAAAGCACGGCAAAGACTCATTGCTTATGGTATCACAATTGGCTTTGTAAGACCCTTCCAAGGGGCCATCATACCTCGGTTCGAGGGAATTGGCAGGGACAGTGACTGTATTTCGTCATATTCAATTCATCATTTCATTCAAATGTGATCATTAAGACCACATCCAGATATATTCGTCATTTCGACCCATCAAGGTGTCTTTGATCCACGCCAACAAGAGCATCAAGCTCCACCATTAACTCATTTATAACTCCCACCAAACAAACTCCTTTCTTTTATTTTCACAAAATCATCCACTTAAGCACCGAATGCCTCATCGTACTTGGTCATGCAAGATCGGTAGCGGACTGAGCTTGTCCTCAGAGCCTCCATGGCCTGCTGCAGACCCTCCTTGGAGATGGGGATCTCCTCAATCCAAGACTTGAGGCCCTTGTCGGCAGCCAGCTGAAGCATCTCGAGCATCTCACGACGGCTGCCCAAGTGCGATGTGCCGATGTAGCAACCGTTGTTGATGAAGTCCTGGTTGCGGATGGAGATACCGTCGCCACCGGGCAGACCAACTGAGTTCCAGTGGCCATGCACATCGAGCAGGCTGAGGTACTCGCTGAGAGCGAAACCCTCAAACGAAGTGGCGGTGTTGATGATGATGTCGAAGGACATCTTGTGGCCCTCGGTCCAGTTCTTCTCGCCGGTGGCTAGGAAGCCATCGGCGCCCATCTTGCGGGCATCGGCCTCCTTGGCTCGCGAACGGGAGATGGCCCAGACCTCAGCACCCAAGGCCTTGGCGAAGATAACGCCGTAGTGGCCAAGACCACCGATACCAACGATACCGACCTTCTTGCCGGGTCCGCAGCCGAGACGCTTCAAGGGGCTGTATACGGTGATACCGGCGCAGAGCATAGGAGCAGCTTGGGTGCTGGACAGGGCCTCGGGGATGGGGTAGACCCTGTGAGTTGTGTAAGTCAAACAGTCAGTCAGAATTGGTTGGAGTACAAGGAACTCACCAGTATTGGTGCACTCGGGTATGAGAGGCGTATCCTCCCTGAGTTTTGATATCCGTCTCAGGATAATCAGCGCCATAAGCATCGACCTGATGCTTACAGTAGGTCTCGTTGTCATTCTTGCACTGCTTACACTCCAGACACGACCAGACCTGAGCACCAGCACCGACACGGTCACCGACCTTTGCGAGCGTGACCTTATCACCAACACGAAGAACCTTGCCGACAACCTCGTGGCCTACAGCGAGGGGGTAAGGGCAGCCACCCCAGTCGCCGCTGATGGTGTGACGATCACTGGCGCAGACACCACAGCACTCGATCTTGATGTCGACATCGTACTCGCCAAAAGGACGGGGCTCAAACGAGTTTTTCTGGAAGTCGGTCCAGTGCTCGGCGCTGGGGGACTGGAAGCCCTGGAACTTTTCGGGGACAGACATGATGATTGATTGATTGATGTGAGGTGAAGTATGCAGATGACGAGAAAGAGGAGAGAGCAGAACAATTGAGAGTCAATTGGGGTTTGGGATCTTTATAAACAGGAAACCTCACACGTCATGAGACGACAGACGAGACGAGACGAGACGAGACGAGCCGAGCAAACAGCTAAGTTAAAGCAAAACCCCCACTCGACGAAGCTCACCCCTCATCGCGTTGACTACCGGTTTTGTTACTGTACGTGAGTGAGGGGCATTTCTGCGACCGACGGTCGACCCCTCCATCATGAAAGGAAGCGATCATCTGATTTGAGTAGGCGACGCGGTTTGGGGGAGAGTCACAGTGGTTTGGGGGTCTCGGGATGTATGCCCGAATTGCAGACAGGCGACATGCGATAGCCGATACCCGATGGTGCGAATTGATTGGTTGAGGGTGCATCATGACTCTTGACATGAGCTCGGATTAACGTGGACCCCTCCACCAAGAATCGTGGGGGATGGATGAGGTGGCATGAGAGGGAGGAGCTGCATTGACTAATGATTCATGAGATGAAGATGGATGCGTTGCTTCCAATTTCTACAGCATTTCATAGTTCCTTTTGTCCTGGATGGGGGTTGGCTCCCTTTATATTATGCGCGCATCATATGTTCTAGACCTCGTTATATCATGTCTCGTAGTGGCGTAGGTAGCCAAGTTATATATCAACTCATTTCTCATGATCATAAACATCGGACACCAAAAACCGAGAGCTCGCTATAACCCACCGAAGACAACCTCACTGCTTCTTCCAGTCCTTTCTCTTCAAAGCCCTCGACTCGCCCAGTCCAACTCCCATAAGGAAGCACACTCTCATCGTGATCCCAAGATACACAAACGGCACATTTCCCCAATCGCTAGCATTCCACGACATAACATCCCAATAGATCTCCGATCCAAGCTCACTCATCGTAAACAAATGCCCCAGGTCCGCAATAAGAAGTACCAAAAGAACAGTCCGCCAAACACGCAGATCCGCTGTAGATCGCAGCACGAGAGCTTCGTTGAGCGCAAAAAAGAAGAACATATTGGCAAGCTGCGACATAGCCACTGACGTAGCCTTCGGTGCTTGTTCTGGCGCTGTAGCTGCGTCGAGGAGCGTCAGGTAGGTTTCCTGACGAAAGTGTGTGTAGAATGCGCCGACGAGAGCGGAGATGGGCTCGAGAACGAGGAAGAAGATGCGGTAGATGGGATGGATGCGGAATGCCACTTGGGCAGGTCTTTTTGGGGCATCCATAGTGACGTTTGATGAGTTTTGAGTCCAATTGGTTGTTGAAGGTGAGTTTTAATGTCGTTGATGTGTCGTACGCGGTGTCTTGAGCAAGCTCACAAAAACTTCAGTATGGATCCTTGCTTGACACGGGAAAAACTTGATCCACTGTCTTCCCCACGACTAAGGTTACGTGTTGAAACAGAGTCAAAATTGAAGACATTGGCATTCTAAAGTAAATATCTCGACAAGGAAACTATGCGACAAGCGTAGATTATGCTGGGAATTGAGGCAATGATATGAGAAATACAATGCCATCTCAAGCACCATCCCCACTCATGCTTTGCATTACTCGTCAAATTCAAATAAGATGAAGGCTATTGAAATAAACACCGCCTTTCATCCTGACGAGACCGAAACAACATCCACGTATGTAGAGGAACACTGACTTTACAATACAGTTTTCAGAATTCCCATCCTGTGTATGCTCTCTGGATGGGCAATGTAAGTCAGAGTTCTCTTTGTTCCGGCGGGATGCTAGGGACATGATCTTACACCTGGAAGAAATACGTAGTAAACTCGAACCAAATTCTCACTCTACCTACACATCATCCTTCAGATATTTCAAACCCAATCTAATCCAATGATTAAAAAAAGAAAAAAGATCAAACTCAGATAAAGAATCTTAGCATCGCCTTACCAGGACCGGTATCGGTCTTTCCGATCAACCGCTAGGTCTGACGCCTCAACAGTTCGCCGATCCTTTCCTCCAGCCAGTCAAACTTTTTCTCTCCTCGGTTTCCTGAATACCGATCGACATAGATCTTGGCACAAAACAGACAGTTTCATTTCTGTCTGTCAGTGGCACAGAACAGCTCTTGGTGCTGATGATACTGTAGAGTTTCCGAGAACGAATAAGGGATACCCCTGCCCAAGCCAAGTAAAAATCTGGGGTTTAGTTTGGGGGGATTGCTTGTTTGGGATACCTATTCACAAAGACCCCTGGACGCACGCATTGAATGTTTCACTACGGATAGGTTCTCAAGGTAACGCTGTTGTTGTGGTGAAGAGGGGTTACACAGCTCATTGGACATTGGAGGTCTTGTTAATGACGATTAACGATGGTAATATGAGGGCCCAATAGCATTGCTACATTATAATCACAGTATTCAGGCCCGGGAATAAGAATACGGATACATGCTTGTTGCATCGCCGCCACTTCAGCAGAGTTCCCTTTGCCCAGTTAATTAGTTGGATGAGTTGGCTGAAGATGGCTTGATGGAGGGGCGGCTAGCGACAGGTGTTTCTCAAGGGACCTCACCGCTACAGATTAAAAAAGCAAAGACTGGTGACACAGTTCTTCAGGTTAGCCTCATCAAGCAACCGAATAGAACAGATGCAAACTGCTGGCCCAACTTGCTTCACTAGACCAAGAGAAAAGGCTCGCGAGCTCCGATAAAACTGGAACCCAGTGATCCACCTCCACTCAATAAATCAAGAATCGGTGTTTTCCCGCATTCCAAGACTGCTTCTGGGGCAGCGCTAGCTCACAGGTGCATGTCATCTTCAGCAGAAGATGGCGTTAAGCATGACTTGGGACCGTCGCCTTACATCGCCGCCCGGGGTTGTTCAGTAACGTGCTCCAGCTATCGATACACCGGTATCTGTTAGGGGATACTTGGAATTCTGTCCCTTACACCCTCTCATATTTTATTCCCCTGATCATCGCGTTCTTCTGACTCGTTGTTCTCTGCTGTAAAAATCCAAAATCCAATCAGGGACCCCCTGCCCTGCCCTGCCCTGCCCAGATCCCTTCAGTTCCCCCCTGTCTTCCCATGGCTGAGCCGGGATTGCTAATCCAACGGTTTTTTTTTTCAAAAGAAGCCTGCTTCTCCCTCACATACATTCTCATTCCTTTCTGTCCTTGCTGCTCACTTCTCTCCTTTCGTTGGGACTGCCACAGAGCGTGAAAGGGTTAGGTTTAGTTATAACGAGGAACTCACCTCTGAAACCTCCGTCCTTTTGATGTACCGTTGCCACCCAACCCGGACCAACGACGAACGGGCCCAAAACCAGACCCGCGAACCTTAAAGAGAAGCCTGAGACCGCCTCTGCGACCACCGACTGTATCGCTAGTAAACAACAACAAGGTCAGAGCCTGCGACAAGCGCACTCATTTGGCTCCCGTTTCTTATAATACTCGACTGTTTGAGTCGACCCGACATTCTTTGATTTCTATCTGTTACCGTTGCCCATCTTCGGTTTCAACCTCGAGACGGACTGCACAGCCCAGTTCAGCACAGCATAGCCCGTTTCGATATTACGATCCTTATCCAAGCTCCGACAATTTTGCTCCAACCTCGATTATGACCAAGCGCATCTTTCCCATCAGCGACTGGGCTCCTGTCCAAGAAACCATGATGGAAACGCCCTCCGAGTCTTCGTCTTTGGGTGCCTCTACGCCCAACTCCCAGGCCGCGATCAGCACTCATCATCCTGAAGTTGGCGGCACGCACACGGTTGCCCCTCCTCGGAATCGAAGCATGAGCCTTTCTCTGGGCTGGCGACGACCCAAGTCGTTTGCCTTTGGACATGATCACTCTCACACGCAGCATTTAAGTCGGCATTTTAACGATCTTGCTATCGACGACACCGAAGACTACGTGCACGATCTGAACCACGCCCATCACGAGACCCAGAATCATCACCACTTCCATACTCCCGGTGCCAAACAGATTAGAGGCATGTTTCGTCGCGCCTCTCTTTCGATCAACCGTATGGTTCATCGTCGACCTTCGATCGCTGAGGAGAACGAGCAAACCGAGACCGACAGACCTACCACTTCGTATAACAATGCGCACTCAACATGGAGTCGTCTTCGGCAAGCTACCATTCGTCGCTCACGATCCATCTACGGGTTCGATCTGAGTCACGAACACAACGCATACAACTATGAGAACCCTTCGAATCTACCGATCCCCGGTTTCCGCGGCGAGCCACCTGTTATTCCGAGCAACTCTGGAGCTGCTGCTAAGGCCTCGGCTGCTATGCAAAATGAGTACCTATCTCGTCAAGGTCTTTATAATTTGTGGTTGAACCCCAGCACCAACGACGAGAGCAACGATCGAGAGAGTGGCATCGGAATTACAGTGACACTTCCTGGTGCTGAGAGCGAGACAGAGATCGACCAGAACGCTTCCATTAGCACGATCGACTTTATCTCCAGACTCCCCGCAGAGCTTGCCATCCATGTCCTAGCAAACCTCGACGCTTCCGCCCTCACTAATGCTGGTATGGTCTGCAGGAACTGGAACAAGATCGTGAGCAACCAGCACATCTGGCGCGAGTCTTGTCTCCGCGAGACTACTGCTACCTATGCTACGAGTGAGCCTGTCGTGCCTGGAAGTGGCCTCGGAGTTCCTGCTATTTCACCCAAGAATGACTGGAAGGACATTTATCGTGTCAAGCAAGAGTTGAGCCAGCGATGGAAGACTGGTAAGGCCAGACCTGTCTACCTCAATGGGCACAAGGACAGCATCTACTGCCTCCAGTTCGACGAGTAAGTTTGTCTGACTATTTTGCGATGCATTCACTAACTTGAGCAGGCACAAAATCATCACTGGCTCCCGCGACAAGACGATCCGTGTTTGGGATATGCACACCCTCGAATGCACGCTCATCATCGGACCTCCTGAGATCATCAGCGAGCCCGACATGCTTCTCGATGAAGAGGGTAACCCCACACATTTCGCTTCTGGATCCTCCGACAACGAGAGGTCAAATTTCTCCATGCCTCGCAGCACGTCATTCCCTACGCATCACATGGCCTCCATTTTATGTCTGCAGTATGACGACGAAATTCTCGTCACTGGATCCTCCGACTCTACCTGCATCGTCTATGACGTGCGCGCAGGCTACCGACCCATTCGCCGACTCCAACATCACACCGCAGCTGTTCTCGATCTTGCTTTTGACGACAAGCATATCGTCACCTGCAGCAAGGACTTCAGCATCTGCGTCTGGGACCGAAAGACTGGCGACTTGATCAAGCAACTTCGAGGACACAGCGGACCTGTCAACGCAGTACAAATGCGGGGCAACACTATCGTGTCTTGCTCGGGAGATTTCCGCGTCAAGTTGTGGAACATTGAGACGGGCAAAAACATCCGCGAGTTCACGGGGCACACCAAGGGACTTGCTTGTTCCCAATTCTCCGAAGATGGCCGGTACATCGCATCTGCTGGCAACGACAAAGTTATCCGCATCTGGGATGCAAACACAGGAGAGTGTCTACGCGAAATGCGCGCCCACGAGAACCTGGTTCGAAGCCTCCACATAGACAGTGTCAGTGGTCGACTGGTGAGTGGAAGCTACGACACCGACATCAAGGTTTGGGATATGGAGACTGGACATCAGCTGCTCGACTTTCCTAAGTGGCATGCGAGCTGGGTGTTGAGCGCCAAGAGTGACTACCGTCGTATTGTCAGCACGGGACAGGATCCCAAGATTCTGATCATGGACTTTGGTGCCGATGTCAATGGCATTGAGAGTATTGAGAGTGCCAGACCTGCCGAGCTGGATGGAGGATTTATTTAAGCCTTGGGCCAGCGACGGATTAATAAGAATTGCAGGGATAATAATGGGCCAGTGGTACTAGAAGCTGGCTTTTATGACTTACGACATGGAAGGGTTGCTTAGACTGTTTTCAAGATATATGGACAGCATTGGGTATATTTGGCATGGTGCATGCGTGCAACCTCACGGAGCACATGAGTTTTGCTGGTTTATTTTACTCGCTCCTTGCGTTGATGAGCGATTTGGATTGCATAGACGAGTCTGGAGTTTTGAATTTGTCAGTTTAATGTATTTATTACTTTTCAAATCGCTGCCCAAGCCTCGCTCGTACTTTGTGCTTCGTTTCACGACGGTGAATACAGATTGTTTAAGTGGTTGCAGGGATGCGTGAAACAAGGGAGACTTATCGATAGGAATGGGCATCAATATGAATATTGGAATGCGGGATGAGATGGATGAATGAAGGATGCGGAGTGAAACACGAACCGTGTGATGGACAAACGTAGATCATGTGAAGGGAAGGTCGGGAACAGATGGTGCAGTTTCGCATAAACGTGCACCCTGAATTAATATGTCCACCTGATCTAGAAGTTTATGAGTCTATAACCACCTACTGATATAGGTAGGGCAGGATAGACTACTGCTACGTAGTATGCTATGTTGTACCACATGCAGGTAGCCGTTGACCTTAAATGCGACTCCATGTTAAGATTTATTGACGTCTGTCAGCTGGATGGAATGCGAATGCGCATGATAGCGTGGCGGGATGTGGAGATGTGTTTTGAAACAGGGGACCTCGAGGGGGATTTGTTGGCTGTCATAACCTTAGTTTTTATTGAGACATGGTAGATTCAAGATTTAGGTGAATCAGTGCCCAGCATGAACTTGGTGTAAGGTGAATAGCATTAAAACTTGCTTTTCAACACTCTAGCTGTTAACGAATACCACCTACCTAGTTGATATCAACTCTGAATGATCTCAGTAACGTAACCGCTACCACAGTAGACCCCTACTGTAAATCCTTTTAATTACGGAGTAGGCGATCACCTCATCCTACCGGTGCGACCTCGGCGAGGTGTTGGTCAGTTAGGCGCTTATCTGGTGATAGTCGCGCGCGTGTTTTGAAGGGTCCTGGTTTAGCTGAGACAGAAGAGGAAGCGAGGAGAGTGGAAATCAGCTAATTAACGGACGGGGCGCAATGCTCTAGCGGGAGGAATGTAGTTTCGTGTATAGAGTGAGTGAGTTTTAGCTTGGACGGGAGGAACGAGGAATGGTGGAGGCATTGTAAGTTACGTGGAAATTAGTTGCGGTAGTTGGTGTGTGTGCCTGTAAACTCAAACTTAGTGATTACTACGGATATCAATAGTGAATAGTCAATGCGGGCATATTGGACGCCACGGGTTGTTCCCGCTGCAAGGCACCCGACCCTTCTTCCTTGAACTCAGAGAATGCTCCGAAATATTCGTCTTGTGGACGAGACTTGTGATGGCTTCAACTCGATCGAATATGGGTCCTTTGCCGCTGTGCAAGATCACCCCCCGGTTCTTTTGATCCGCGAGATGCGGCGTGAGCCACCCGCTGGCTTGTCCGGGGTCATCCAGTGAAACAAAGCGCTAGACTGATTTCGGGGAGATGGGTACTTTCCCTTTTGGGTGTCGAATATGGGGTGTTCTCTTCAGTGACTGGATGAGCTTCTCTCCTTTCTCCCTCGCTTCTAATTTCGTTCATCCTCAGCATTAGCTTAGCATCACTACGCCCTATCCATCCGCTCTTTTCCTCACTATATCGTTTCATCTTTCATCTCCATCCTGCTTTGACCCTGACCCTGCTTGGCCTCGCCTTGTTTGAAACAGTCCGTGATGCCCCCATAGCCAATGACGATCGCTTCGACCTCGCCCTTGTCTTGCTAAGTTAGCCCCTTGAACGACACCATGGACAACTCCACCCCAATGGCTGGTTCACGGAGGCAGAGACGGCGGGTGGCATCCGTCGAGAGTAGCTACCACGATGAGATCCCTGTCCCGGACGATGGCAGTGGCTTTAACAAGGTAATTGATGAATTTCATGCCTGTCACATCCATCCATCCATCCATAGACTGACTATAATACCCCAACTCTCAAAACCACGTCAATCTGTCTCTCTTTTTTCCCTTTCCTCTGTTCCATCCCTAACCACCACACCCACCATCACGACAGTCTTTATCGTGTGAACACGCGCTCGCGTGTCTCTCCCAGTCTTTCTCTTTTTTCCTGCTTGTCTGGAACAGCGTCCTTTTGATCACCACCCTCTTTCATTTCTGTGTGCTTTTAAAAACAGCGCCCATCTTCTTCGTCTCTCCCTTGATCTTTTGTTTGTTTCTTGTTGGTCAAGTAAGGTCTTGTTTCTTTGGACCTGTTTCTTGGTAAGTTTTAACTGTGACAAGCCTCCATATGCAAGCGGAACAAGGGATCTGCACGTCAAGCCCATTCTCATCCCAAGTGCCGTTTTCGAACAAAGGCCCTAAGATAAGGACGATATACTCCAAGTGGTAGCTTTCAAGAATATGGTCTGGTCCACCTGGCACTGTCAGTGTCAGCAACTGGCGGGATATATCACAACCACTCACTTGAAGCGTCGACAGTGGCAAGTCAATTCACTCAGCAACGCCCACTTTCATTCACATCCCATCGTTGCTATTGTTCTTTGTTGACTTTCATCCTCATCTCTCATTTCTTCACTCTTTCAACCCTGTCACTTCTATTGTGCGGATTGTTGTTCACTTTCTTTGTGGGCATTGATCTGTTCACAACACATCCCTCCGCATAGTTGGATAGCTTCACCAGGCTTGATACTGTTTTCTTTTCTTCCAAACATCTGCACTGCGTCTTCAAAGTTTTCCTTTGCATATGATAGCGCGATATTTACAAATCACCAAAAATACAACGCGTACTGACTCTCCTCTCCTTACAGCCATCTGCTGCAACAGCAACACAATCTCTAGAGCGATACTACATCTCAACACCCCGAAATCAACGATTTAGCTGGCTCTTCATCGTCATCATGGGGCTTTCGACTATTGTCACCGCCTCTCTTCTGGCCATGCGCCTATTCTCCCTCCCGGCCGAGGCTGCTCCTCCGGCTATTGAGGTCAAGGTCACTGCTCCCGCAGCTGCTCCTGAGGCTCCCGCTTACTCCGTTCCGGCTGCCGCCCCTGCTCCGGCCCCTGCTGCTGCTGGTTCTTGGTGGATGTCCTCTATCAAGCGCCAGGGTACCATTCCCTACGGTGGCTCTGCCGACTACAAGATCTTCCGTAACGTGAAGGACTACGGCGCCAAGGGTGATGGCAGCTCCGATGACACTGAAGCCATCAACTCTGCTTTCTCTGACGGCAACCGCTGTGGCAAGGGATGCGACTCTTCTACCGTCACTCCCGCTATTGTTTACTTCCCTCCCGGCACCTACGTTGTCTCTAAGCCTATCCTTCCCTACTACTACACCCACATGATTGGTGATGTCAACAACCTTCCCGTCATCAAGGCTGCTGCCAACTTTGCCGGTATGGCCGTCATCGACGTCGACCCATACAATGACGACGGCTCCAACTGGCACACCAACCAGAACAACTTCTTCCGCCAGGTCCGCAACTTCAAGATTGACCTCACTGGCATGCCTAAGAGTTCCGGAACCGGTATTCACTGGCAAGTCGCCCAGGCCACTTCTCTCCAGAACATGGTCTTCCAGATGATCGAGGACCCTAGCGAGGACAACAAGCAGCAGGGTATCTTCATCGACAACGGCTCCGGTGGCTTCATGACTGACCTCACCTTCATCGGTGGTAGATATGGTGGTTTCCTTGGTGGTCAGCAATTCACAGCCCGAAACATGACTTTCCGCAACTGCAACACCGCCGTTTACATGAACTGGAACTGGCTGTGGACCCTCAACGGCTTCGACATTTCTGGCTCCAAGGTTGGTATTGACATGACTGCTGGCGAAAACATTCAGAACGTCGGCTCCATCCTGCTTACCGACACCAAGATTGCCAACACCGAAGTTGGAGTCCTCACCAACTACAACCCCGATCAGGCCGGCACCAACGGTACCCTGATCCTCGACAATGTCGACATGTCTTCTGCTGTCCCCGCCGCTGTCAAGAACGGTGGAACTGGTGCTACCATTCTCGCCGGCAACGCCAAGATTGAGTCATGGGTCCAGGGCCGTACCTACACCGGTGGTAATGGCAAGGCTGTTCAGAGCGCTCAGACTCCCGTTGCAAAGCCCAAGGCTATTGTCGACAGTAACGGCAAGGTCGTCACCAAGAGCAAGCCTCAGTACAACAACGTTCCTGATTCCAACTTTGTCTCCGTCAAGTCCAAGGGTGCCAAGGGTGATGGCAAGACTGACGACACTGCTGCTATCCAGGCTGTCTTTGACGGTATCAAGGAGGGCCAGATTGTTTACTTCGACCACGGTGCCTACGTCATGACCGACACTGTTAAGGTCCCCAAGAACATCAAGATTGTCGGCGAGATCTGGCCTATGATCATGGCTGGTGGCGACAAGAACTTCCAAGACCAAGCCAACCCGAAGCCTGTCTGGCAAGTCGGTGAGTCTGGTGATGTCGGCAACATCGAGATCCAAGACCTCATTTTCGGAACCATCGGACCCCAGCCTGGTGCCATCCTCATGGAGTTCAACGTCGCGGGTGAGACTCCCGGCTCTGCTGGTCTCTTTGATGTTCACTTCCGCGTTGGTGGCTCTGACGGCACTAAGCTCCAGTCCGACACCTGCAAGAAGACCCCCAAGGTCAAGACTGAGCCCAAGCCTGAGTGTATGGCCGCCTTCATGCTCTTCCACATGACCAAGGAGTCCAGCGTCTACCTCGAGAACACCTGGTTCTGGATTGCCGATCACGAGCTCGACCTCAGCGACCACTCTCAGATCAACATCTACAACGGCCGCGGAGTTCTGATTGAGAGCACCAAGGGTGCCTGGCTGTGGGGCACTGCTTCCGAGCACAACGTTCTCTACAACTACCACCTTGAGAATGCCCAGAACGTCTACATGTCGCTCATCCAGACTGAAACCGCCTACATGCAGGGCAACCCTGACGCGACCGTTCCTTTCACTGTCAACCAGAAGTACCACGACCCCGACTTCAAGGCCACCTGCACTGGTGACTCTAAGAAGTGTGCCCGCACCTGGGGTCTCCGCGCTGTCAACTCCAAGGATGTCTTCATCTACGGAGGAGGCCTCTACAGCTTCTTTGACAACTACGATCAGGTTTGCGTTGGCGAGAACAACTGCCAGGACAACATGATCAGCATTGAGAGCTCAAAGGTGCACCTCTACGGTGTCAGCACCAAGGCGAGCATCAACATGGTCACTGTTGATGGCAAGTCGGCTGCTCTTGACAAGGACAACCGTAACGTCTTCTGTGCCGCCATCGCTCTCTTCTCATCGTAGGACGATGAAGGTGATGCGCCCCCATATGCTCCCCCATATGCGCCTCCGTACGCGCCTCCATACGCATAGACGATGGGAAATACCCGAGCTACACCTGCTCATAGATCATGTGCTGTAGACGCGCTTCCGTGTTTCTTTCTCTTGTTTTTTTATAGGGTTTTTTGTTCCAGGATGGAACTGGAGTTTCGGATAGCACAGTAACAAAAACGCCTTTGGTTGTGCACCTTTGCTTAGAACGAGTCATTGAATGAACTAAGTTGAATTGTACATGAAATATGATTCTTTCCATCGTCGTATTGTATGTGAATGTGTGACGTGACATGATGTGGTGACAAATTCTCATGAACTGCAAGTGTAGGAAGTGATGGGTGGAAGGACGTAGAACAAAGAATATAACATAAACCAAATATTGATCAGGTTGCTAATAATGTAGGGTCAGTGAATGAAAAGAAATACAATGCCACCAAAAAGATAAGTGAAAGGGGAAAAAAGAGAAGAGGGTGAATCGAACCATGGTCCCAGCAAAAGCGAAGATGTCCTCTCCCGAAGGAGAGGAGGGAAGAGTGGTGAGCAAGCTCACCACTCGACCAATATCACTTTGCGTGTGTCATTTGTTCGCTACTTCGCTGGAAATTGTTGCAATGGAATGGCTTATAAAGGCTGAGAAACAGGACAGGGCCAGGGTTGATACAGTAGATACGGTGTGGCGTGGGTGTTGCCTGGTGTTAGTGCGGACAAGGGTTGATCATCGGTTTGACAACAAGGCTTCTCAGTTCAACATGCTCGACCAAGATCAAAGATGAGTTAAAATATGTGTTTCTATAGTATTTACGGAGATGCAAAGTCTAACTGTACTCAAAAATAGTAGAAGAAAAATACAGGCATCTGTTGAAAGACTGAGGTTCAAAAGTAATTGACATTCGAACTGGGGACCAAAAGCGAAGGAATCTCAAGAGATAGTTATACCATCAGAGGAGACAGTTGTACCATCAGGCAACAGGACGATGTTGTTTTATAGTGTAACTACATCGCTGGAGATTGAAGTAATGAAATGGCTTATAAAGGGTGGGAAACAAGACAACGGTCGATGGGTGCCTGGAGGCTGGTGAGTGGAGTTACTGCAGGTGGGTAGCACCAAGGCTTTGAAGTTCAGCATGTTCACATTGTAAGACCAACTTTGAAGATACAGTAGATGGATATAAGTTACTGAATACAAAGAGAGATTAAAAGTGAAATGAGCTTATAAAACCACAAGGATTAAACGCAGGCGGTCGCAAAAAAATAGAAGATCTAGTATAACTCATATTCGAACCCATGGCCAAAAGCGAAGGTCTCCCGAGAGAGACAGGTTTGATCCAAAGTGCGACCGAAGTTGCTTTTGGTTGAGTTAAACTGTAGAGTGTAGCTACTTCGCTGATAAGGTGTCGGCTACTTTGGTATATAACAGTAAGCATGGCTTGGGTGGCTTAGGCTTGAACTGGAGCTTACAGGGTCAGGTCAGAACAAGAGCATTGATTGTTCAACGGAGGATGCTATGAAAGGAATTCTAGAACGGCAGAACGTGATCTCCAAAGTAGGTTTGCTTAAAACAACTGTTTGATCTACTGTTTACTCTAAAAAAGACAAAAAGAAGACATAACAGCATCATGACACTCTGCTGACATCGGGCTTCGAACTCCAGCTGTCCGCCGCATCAAAAAGCGAAGGCTTGTCATCCGGAGATGGCCAAGCATAAGTTCCATTGAGCTAGTGTTCATATTTCGCTACTTCGCTGACATCTGTTCGTTAGCTTTTGGTATATGAATGGCAGTTCTTTGTCGCTGTGGGTGGTGGTTAGCGTAATGATGTGCAGCAGGGGTTGTTGGTGGCGATGTGGGGATTTGGGGTCGGTGTTGAGTCACCACGCCGAGGCGAATCTGCAAGAGCATGGAGTCTTGGGAGAACTGTTACGTTCAGGTAATAACATGCAGTTTTGTGCAAAGGAATTCATGTAAGTGCTTTATCAGAGATGTGCAGGGTAAGTTGTTTGCATCATTGGATGCTATGCTGTTGAGAGCCCTCTTCTTTAGGTAAGTATCTAGGAAATGTTGGTTACCCTTGAGCACAATGTTCATCTACGGGGAAGCACGCCAGAGCTTGTTGGTTCTGTCTGATGATTACTGAGATGGGTATAAAATATTACTAGCTGATTCACACCGGACATTAATTTCATCAAGTTTACAAAGCGACGTAACTAAACAGAGACACAAGTGTGGAGGATAGCTCACCTTCAAGGGATGCTCCTTAGGAAATCATGCAGGGCGGCTTGGATAATGAGGGGACGGGCTCAAAACAGACTGAGAGTCTGTGAAAGATGAGGATGCTTTAAAATTTGATTCTAAATAATAGATGAAGGAAGGGATCTAGTCGGGCCACCAAAAAAGCAGAGGGAGGATGCAATGGTGCGATAAATTGGGATTCGAACCTGGCAAATAGCAAAAAGAAAAAAGCGAAGGAGGCGGAGGGATTACCCATTACGCCATGCGTAATATCATATAAGAGATATTTGGTTGTTGCAGCTACTTCGCTGGTGGGAGAGAGTGCAATAATGGTATAAGAGGGTATGGAGGGTACTATTAAGTTTAGATGTCTGAACTTACTGTTTGGGTGATGCCTTAAAGAAGAAGCCACTGGGAAACCACCCATTTACTTGTTTTTGTTGAAGAATTCAATGATAACTGATGGAAGATATAAAAGGCTACGAGAGTTGCTCAAAACAATACAGAAGCAGAGGAGAAAGGCGATGTGTGAACGGTGCGATAACTTGGGGTTCAAACTTGCCAAAGAGCGGAGGATAAACAGAGGCATCGCAGGTTTCATTAGGTAGATCAAGATAAGTCTTTTGCTTTAGTTGCTGTAGGTACTCACTGAGAGAAGAGAACATAATTTGGGTATAAGGGGGTATGGTTGGTATGAATATGGTGTCTGAGCTCGCTCTCGTGATTGAGCAAGAATACACAGAGAAAACATCCAAACATCCATACAAGAATGCAAAGAAGAATAAGGAACACATACTAGATTGGAATAACTACTCAAAAAAAAGGGAAGACAAAAAGAGGGAAAGCGATGTGATGGTACGGTGAGGCACTGGACTCGAACCATGGACGCAAACACCAAAAAAGAAACGAAGGTGCACTTTGGGATTCCGGACTCCCACTACACCAAGTGTTCTTATTTGTGTTCGCTACTTCGCTGAGGGACATGTGTTCAAAATTGAATTATAAGGACATTGGTTGATGTGTGTTTCTGCCTGGTCGAAATGCTGCTGTTGCCTGGGACCTGTAGGCAGCAGGAAGCAACACAGCGCCACACGACGAGGAGCCACGAGATCATATCTTATCTGCGCAGCATCAAAGATCAGTAGATTCCAAGGCACTCTGATCCCTTGTTCTCATATAGTATTTCTTCTGGCTTGAATTCATGCTCAAGAAGATAGCATTTGCAGTCATACGTCGCACTGAGGCGGAATCGAGCAGGGGGTTGACACGGCAGGTAGCAGCAAGATGGATAAGACAACAGCTTCAAAGTGCATCAATTAACAACGTTGAATGGGAGCGGATTCTGCATTGTGACAGATCAATCTCAACTAGATGTGGTATGCTGTCAATGGGCGAGTGTCTGTCGTAAGGAGATACACGAGCTAGATACACGAGCTAGGCCCCTGAAATAGACCATGATGTTTCGAGTCTCGATGAACACCAACTCTTGGGCCATCTCAACCCCCCAGCACTATCTCACGATCAACAAAAAAGAAAGAGCCAAGGGTTTTCGAACTCGCGAGCAAAAAAGAGGCTCAGAGTGGGTAGCGGGGGAAGGTTTTTAGGAACGGGTTTTAGATTCATAGGTTTTAGGAAGGATACCGCTACACCACTCCAAGCCGAAAGGGATATGTTAATTCTAATATTTAACCCCATGCCCTCCTCTTCCGTTGCAAGATCTGAAGCTCTCTCCAAGTAAAGGCGCTCACCACCAATACAACTGTGCTATGTTCCCCGAAGTTACTGGGCTATCGTCAAACTTGTCATGTCAGCAAGGAGCACGGGAATATTAGACTTGTACAAGTCATAGCAAATAAACAAGACGCGGACCAGGTAAAAGTGATAAGAAGGACGTGAGAAAAGGGGGGTCACAAAAAAAAAAAGAGATAGCCAACGTAGTCAAGTTCAACTCGAACTTGTGACCTGCAAAAAACGAAGAGTGGGTAGTGGGAGAAGGATTTTAGGTGCGGAATAAAGAAGATTCATAGGTTTTAGAAAGAATACCACTACACCACTCTTCGCTGATGGGTAGAGAGCAAGTTTGGTATATAAGACATACTGGGGGCATGTCAGGTGCAGCAAAAAAGTAGGTAACCAAGCGTTTTCGAACCCAGGCAAAAAACGAGGAGTGGGTAGTGGGGGAAGAGTTTATAGGTGCGGAAAGAAGAGTTTTTAGGTTCATAGGGAAGACGGATACCACTACACCACTCCATCGCTGAAGGGTATGGTGGTTACTTTGGTATAAAAGGGATAGCCGAGGAAGTGTTGCTTGAGAAGCAAAAAGAATGGGGTAGAATGGGGGCTTGAAACTGTGGCTGGCAAAAAACGAAGAGCGTGTGGTCTAGTGGGTTGATAGAGTTTGTAGGAGCGGATTGAAGATTTTAGGTTAATAGGGAAAGCATTCCCACTAGACCACACGCTCTTCGCTGAAAGATATGGGCGATGAACTGGTATATAAGGGTAGGAGGTAGAACCTCTGTTCGTGGCACTTGCTCAACGCAACGTCCACATCGTATCCAGGTGGACTGATGAAAGTGTACTTGGATGAATCATAAGAAGACGTCTTCGTTTGAGGTGAGATATGGTGAATTCCGGATGGGATGCCAGATGGCCAAAAAGGGGGTTGATGCCAGGGCCGGTCTCGAAGTTGCGACCCCCAGTAAAAAAAAAAAAAGACGAGGAGTGTGCAGCGGGGTGAGAGAGTTTATAGGTGCGGGTTGAAGAGTCTAGGTTATTAGGGAAAGTATTCCCACTGCACCACTCCATCGTCGAGGATAAAGAGTGATGAATTAGTATATAAGGGGTAGGTGGCCCATGTCCGATGAAATGGCAATCGTTTACAACAACGCCCACACCTCATCTAGATGGGCTGGTAAAAGTGTTCGCGAATGGGCCATGACCAGGTATCTTGCCTCACGTAATTATGTGATACAAGAGATTCGGAATGAATGTGATGGATAAGACCGAAAGAGGATGTCCGTTGTCGTACCGTGGTTTCGAAGTCATGAGCTCTGGCAAAAAAAAAAGGCGTGGAGTGGGCAGCGGGGTGAGAGTTCATAGGTGCGGATTGAAGACTTTAGGTTAATAGGGAAAGTATTCCCACTGCACCACTCCACGCTGACAAGGAGTGATAGTTTGGTATATAAGGGTAGGTGTCCATGTTACGTCCCACGATTCCGCTCAGCACAACGCCGCGAGTGTCCTGACAAGCAAAAAAGTATGTCCAAATAGGCCGTGGTAGAGTATCACAGGTCGGATACCATAAAGGGGGAAATCCGGAATGTGTTGTCCAACACGCCAAAAAGGAGGTCGTGATTTGGTCTCGAACTCGTGGGCTCTGGCAAAAAACAAGGAGCAGGCAGTGGGGTGAAGAGATATTTTAGGTGCGGAAAGAAGACTTTAGGTTAATAGGTAACGCATTCCCACTGCACCACTCCTTGCTGAAAGTAATGAGTGGTAATTTGGTATATAAGGTAAGGGCAGGTGGCAAGGACCTTGTGGTGAGCATCACAGGTGAACGCACGTACCACCGCCGCCACCACCGCCGCCCACTCAGTCGTCGTAGCCACGTCGTCGGCTGGCTCACAAGCCTGGTAAGAACAGTCCCAGCTTTCAAGGAAGGTGATGTGACACAGTCTGGAGTTCCCTCTGAATGAGATTGCGGCATGCAACAGAACTGGAGGCTTATCGTGGCGTACCGGCAAAAAGAAATCCGCAGGTCGAAGGGGTCATGTGTTGGACAAGTTGTTGGCGCTGTCAGGAAGCAAAAATGTTGTCCCTTTGTTTCGTCGTGGGCATATTTGAACTCGCGAGCTGCAAAAAACGAAGAGCAGTCTAGTGGGAGAAGACTTTTAGGTGCGGAATGAAGAAGGTTTGTAGGTTATAGGTAGACACCACTAGACCACTCTTCGCTGGTGATATACAGATTTAAACTTGTATAAAAGGGGTAGGTGCCGTGCTACCCAAGCCGCAAAGTTGAAGAGTTCTGCAGCAAACAGATGTCTGGTCGAAGAAAAAAGACACCAAGCATACCATAATCTGCGAATACTGTGTTGTACTGACTGGCAAAAATGGTAGCCATATTATGGGTGTCTTCGAACTCGTGAACTGCAAAAAACGAAGAGTAGTCTAGTGGGAGAAGACTTTTAGGTGCGGAATGAAGAAGGTTTATAGGTTATAGGTAGATACCACTAGACCACTCTTCGCTGATGATATACAGAGTTAAACTTGTATAAAAGGGGTAGGGTGTCAGGCTGCCTCTGTCGTCAACCCCAGGTAAAGCTGCACCAGGCACAGATGTTGGACGGAAAAAAGACCCAAGTGTAGCGTTATTTAGGTACGTTGTCATACCGCAGAGTAGCAAAAAGAAAAGCCTTGTTATGAACGCGTTCGAACCCACGGACTGCAAAAAGCGAAGAGCAGCCTAATGGGAGAAGATTTTTAGGTGCGGATTTCAGAAGGTTTGTAGGTTCTAGGTAGATACCACCAGACCACTCTTCGCTGAAGGTGAATGTAGTTGTTCTGACATATAAAGGTATGGGTGTCAGCCACAGCCACGCTGAAAGCCTGTGGTCAAAGCTGACATCGCTCAAACGTAGAGTATCTCCGAGTCGATACTGTTGTCCTTTGGGAGTTTTTCCTGTCATCGAACAGCAAAAAAGGTCGTGTCGCGGGTGTTCCGGATTTGCATCCCCCAGCAAAAAGACGAAGAGTGATGCAGTGGGAGAAGGAATTGTAGGAGCGAGTTTTAGAGATTTTAGGTTTATGATCTTTAGGATCTAGGACGGATACCACTGCACCACTCTTCGTCGAGGGTAAACATGTTGACTTTGGTATATGAAGGTTGGGGGTAGAGATGTTTCCCACAGCATATTCGTCCCAGAACCAAGCAGTAGCTTGCGCCAGCCCAGAAGAACACCTTTGGTGTCAAGATCAAAGCCGTAGATATCGTAAACTGTCGTTTTCGTCAATTTATCGATGTTGCCGGGTTCGAACGTCCTGGAAAATGAAGCAAATGAAGAAAAAAGAAGATGGTCGGAAAGAACACCAGCAAAAATGAAGATCCCCTTGAGGTGCAAAAAACGAAGAGTGGTGTAGTGGGAGAAAGATGTTTTAGGAGCGGAATTAAGAGATTTTAGGTGAGCATAGGTTCTAGGAAGGATACCACTACACCACTCTTCGCTGAGGATATAGAGAGTTAATTTGGTATTTAAGGGTAGAGACCCAGGGATGTCCACGGCACCCCAAAGTATCGTCGGGTTCGAACGTCCTGGAAATGCCGAAATAAAATCCGTAAAAAAAAGAGGTGATAGGAAAATTCCAGATTAAAAAGAAGTAGTAGTGACTGGCAAAAACGAAGAGTGGTGTAGCGGGAGAAAGATGTTTTAGGAGCGGAATTAAGAGATTTTAGGTGAGCATAGGTTCTAGGACGTATACCACTACACCACTCTTCGCTGGTAGTATGTAGAATAATTTGGTATATAAGGGA
Organism: Fusarium sp. NFCCI 5145; assembly: GCA_033439405.1. Classification (NCBI taxonomy): domain Eukaryota; kingdom Fungi; phylum Ascomycota; class Sordariomycetes; order Hypocreales; family Nectriaceae; genus Fusarium; species Fusarium sp. NFCCI 5145. The sequence goes on from JAWDHB010000260.1 coordinate 441,899, forward strand.
GGGTGGGCATGGTCATGTCATCCGAGGGGTAGAATGCCAGCGGCCTGAGGTTCGGAGTCGAAGGTGAAGAAGGTTAAGGCATCGTCGGTTCGCTGCTGCTGCGGGCAGCCGAGAGTTCGTGACAGCGCATGTGCGTTGAGTGCGTGCGTGGCGAGTCAGGAGCCTTGTGCTATCGATCCAGTATGATTGCTGATGCTTTGAAGAGTCCATGATCACTTGATCACGGACGATAATCGTCGTATTCGTCGTCGCAACATCTCGTTTCACCAACATTGATAAGTCGAAGTCATGATAATTCCCCCCACCACACACAATAATTCAAGACGTCAAATCTCGGAACTTTGCTTTTTCCGCGCCCCACCAGATCTCTTAGCTTCCTCCAGCTTCCTTGGCGGCAACCCACTACTAGTGCCACCAATACGTAGACGTCATTGTCCCTACTTAGCCAACTGTCCCTCGACAAAAGCGCGAGCAAAGCCATTCTGGCGCCACTTTCTCCCTCTCTAGTCTCTACCTATGCACACAGTCATTGACCTTTTCTAATGCTGTAAATCACTCACTTTGCGCTGTTTATAATGGTTACTACGCGACGTGCCGCTCGAGCGGCTGCTGAAGAAATCGACAAAGTTATGGACACTCCGAGATCGACTTCGACTTCGACACCACGAACGTCTCCCTTCCTTCCGACGCCTCTCGAGAGAGCTGGACTTGTCTTGTTTCCAGCTCTTTTGATCTTTGGTACCATCTACTCCATCCTCTCGCCGCAGACACGTGCCGCGCCGTACGACCCTGTCGCGCAGTCGCATATTCAAGACCCCAGCGTGTCCCCGAGCTACTTCGCGCGCAAATCCAATATCTTCAACGTTGTATTTGTAAAGAGAGGCTGGGCGTGGATCACCGCTGCATTCTTCGTCTTTATCTTCAGTCACCCTAGCACCACTGACGCGGGACGACGTATCCGCGCAAGTCTGCGATGGGTTGCTGTGACGAGTATTTGGTTTCTGGTTACGCAGTGGTGCTTTGGCCCTGCTTTGATCGATCGTGGTTTCCGATGGACGGGTGGTCGCTGCGAACTCGCTAGGAGGGAGATCGAATTTGGCGATGATTCTCTGGGGGACAAGGTCACGGCAGTGGCATGCAAAGCTGCCGGCGGAAAGTGGAAGGGAGGACATGACATATCGGGCCATGTCTTCCTCCTGACACTGGGTACTGCTTTTCTCATGCAAGAGGTTGGCTGGGCTGTGTTGAGATGGTCTGGCAAGCGGAATGAGGAGCGATGCGTTGTTATGACCGACGGAGCTCTCAAGAGCGCCAACGTCGAATCTGAAACGTCTTTGGGCGAAGGCTCGGAGCGACCAGCTCTGGGACTCGGCGGCAAGTTTGCTGTTGGTGTGATGGGGCTGAGTGGATGGATGCTGCTCATGACGGCTATATACTTCCACACCTGGTTTGAGAAGGTGAGCAAAGCCCATTCCATTTTTCAGGATGTTGTACTGACTTCTTTTAGTTTACTGGACTCTTGACCGCGGTTACGGCTTTTTATGTCGTGTATATCGTGCCTCGCTTTGTACCTGTTGTTAGACAGGTCATTGGGCTTCCTGGCATATAGATTTGGGCATGGTGTGATGATACATGTGGTAATGAGTGACGCAGGCGGTGTATATAGATGTAAGATAGAAGCAATTGCATAATCCCCTTACTAGCATGAAGTTGACGCTTTTGAAGCTACAAAATGTTATTTGGTGGCAATCTGACTGTCTAGTTATGATCCTGGATCAACGATTGTTGTGCTCCATTGTCAGCCATATTTGACCACTTGTGTTCATCATTACCTCATAAATCCTGTTCAGTTCAATGATCATCTTATCTCCTTCGTCGACTAGGCGACTTCGTTTTCTTGAACTCATCCTTAATCTCATCCAGTAGTCCATCAACCGTCAAAACATCCACAGCAACACCCGCAAGACTCTTGGCCACCATCAGAGCTTTCTCGAAAGCAGGCTTACTTCCAGCTGCAACTTCAAACGGCGCAGTGTGCGGTCCGCTCTTAGGAACACTCCCATTTGCGAAGGTGATCTGGAACATGGGGCTAATAGCTGGGAAGTCCTGGCTGATATTGCCCTGATCGGTTGAGCCGCCAGGTTCTCTCATCTTGTCAACTTTAGCGTCGGGGACATCGCCGCCCAGACCCTCAAACCATCGCGTGTACGACGCAGCGAGGCCGTCGTTGTTATTCATGTTGGCGTAGCCGTATGGACGCATGGTGAAGTTCATCTTTGCGCCTGTGCCGAGAGCACCTGCTTTGAAGCAGTTGTACACGCGGTCTGATAGCTCTTCTAATTGCTTCTCGTTGGCGGCGCGCAGCTGATAACTTCCTGACGCATCGGCGGGGATGACATTGATGCGTGTTCCAGCGGAGTGGATTATGCCATGGACGCGGTCAGTTGTGCGCATTTGCTGGCGCATGTAGGACAGAGCACTGTTGGCGAGGAGGAGTGCGTCTTGTGCGTTGATACCATCCCATGGCCCAGCGGCTGCGTGAGCTTCGCGGCCCGTGTATTCTACGTCGAAACGGTCTGTTGACTGGGCGAGCATGTATGGCGTGTCGGGGCCATTGCTGGGGTGTGAGATGAGAGAGATGTCAATCTTGGCATCTTTGAAGACACCGGCTTCCAGCATCTTGACCTTTCCACCGAGGGACTCTTCAGCTGGGGTTCCAAAGAGGATGACTTTTCCTTTGAGCTTCTCCTTGCGCATGATCTCAGCTGTCGCGAGGGCACCGCCGAGGGAAGCTGTAGCGATCAAGTTATGACCACAAGCATGTCCCAGGTTTTCCAAAGCATCGTACTCGGCATTGAAGCTCACAACAGGACCATCACCTGAGCCCTCAAAGACAGCCATGAAAGCAGTTTCAACACCGCCAACGGTATCAGTGACATTCCAACCCTTCTGCTTCTTCATGTAAGATGTGAGAAGCTTATGAGCTTTGAACTCTTTGTATCCAAGTTCAGGGTTGTCGTGGATGTTCTTGTTGATTGACCAGAGCTCTTTATCGAGTGAGTCGACATATTCAGAGACTGTCTTTGCGTACGGGCTTGTTGGATTCTTCTTTTGACGGGGCTCAAGAGTGGTTTGAAGCGATGCTGCTGGGGCAGCGAGGAGAGTTAAGCCAAAGGCGAAGGCAGCAAGGCCTCTGGCATATTCTAGGCAGACCATGATGATGGGATGTACTTCAATTATCTTATGAGGTTAAACAGAATAATTAATTGTAGTTTTGGAATCAGCGTCTAAGGCCAGAGCGTGTCACCTAGACTGGACAATGATGCACATCTTCAGTCCAACATATCACAGACATGGCGATTGACGATCTTATATATGACGACTCACTCTATTGTCCACAGCGTCGTTCAACTTGGCGAACCCATGATCATGCGGAAGATTGTATGTTATCATCGTTTCTTGGCCGTCTATCACTGAGTCTAGGAACTAGAATTGTTGCCCGAGACTCCACCCCATAAATCCCTGCTCAAGAGTTCTATAGCTACCTTCCTAACTAGGGTATGAATGAAGCAAATCGCTACAGTTATCAATTAGTTAAACATGGGTTGTATCTTCACCCCGCCCCGTGGGTCTCACTTATCCTTGCGAATAGCTGCCTATGTAACCATAGGTTGATATCGATAGCCGATACGGTTCCGAAAAACAGCCCATGCCTAGGCAGCTTTCCGAGGTCTTGAGTAAATAGTAAAGTATTTTTTCGCGGTGATTCCACCTATCAAACCATTGGGGGCCAGTCAGTAATCCGGTTTCGTGTGCGCTTTGAGTCGCTGTAAAAGATGCAGAAGAGATGCGGATGAAGCGAGGATTCTTTCTCCACAGAGAGCTTGCGCGTAGGTGGAGGGCTGTCTCGAATCTGCCCTGAGACACAGCGTTCCTCTAAGTATTCCGGCCGTCGCCAATACTCATCCATGGGACATAGCAGGGCACTGATCAAGGTCATATTGGCCCTGCTAATGACAACGAGGAGTCTCAGCCCTAAATGGGTTATGATCTTGTTTAATCTTGAAGAGCCGTTTGAGTTGGACTCGATCGACTTCTCGGCACCGGGGGGAGAATGGCTATTTAAAGAAACTTACAGCGATTAGATGATGGCGAGATCGATTATATATATGCATACTAATTTATCTACGAAGGATGGCAAGCGCCGGATCCCTCGCCTTATGAGCCAGTTCAATCATTGGCGATCAACGTAGCTACGGATTCGTTTTCCAAACACATAAAGTGGAATAGTAGTCAAACAAACGCCCAGAGAAAGACCACCCCAAGTACTAAAGAAGACTTGGGGCCCTTGAGTGGCATAATAATCGTTGAGCATAAACGTGAGGCCAAATGCGAAAGCGCTTTTGATGAGCTGCCACGAAAACATTAGTCAGCGCTCGGAACTCCTTACCAAGACGAGAAACAAGGTCATAAAGATGGACTTACCATTGCCAATCCAAAAGCGTGCGCTGCGCGGTCCAAGCAGGCGTCGTTGGTATAAGTGACAATGCCTGTGCACCCAGCACCGACTCCAAAGTTGATCAAGGCTAGAAAGATACAGCATACCATGGTGGACTTGGCATCTTCAATGGCGTGTGCCAGCCCAAACGCCCCAACCGTCATGGTGATGGCAGCCGGTACAATGACGACGAGGCGAAACTCAGGCTCGTATACGCCTCCGTTGAATGCCGACATATAATGGGCGGTCATATCGGAGATCCAGCCAGACATCAAGGTTCCCAGAGCAGAGCCAACAAGCGGCGCTATGCCAATGACGAGTCCTATCTGGGTCGGATCGAGGTTATACGGGGGAGCGCCGAAGATCTGGGCTGCTACAGCGCCGAGGACGATAACCCATGTGAATGTAATTGACCACATGATGCAGCCCCAGACCACGATAGGGTTTCGCAGCATCAGAACGGGGGCAGCGAGGCCGTGTGACAGGTCTTTGGCGCTTGCTGGCTGGTCTTGATGCAGCCCAAGGAACTTTTTCCACTTTGGAGGTGAAGAGTCGGTTGAGGAGTTCCCAGTTACATGTTGATCTTGCTGGCTCTCAGGAGCAGTCGCTTCCTCGTCAGCAGCCATCTTTTCCGATTTCTCGACGTCCATTACTGTGCCAATATGACCCTGACTCGACTCCATGACCTCTTGTCTGTTCCACTTGGTCTCGGGAAGGAAGAAAAGGACCATGAAAAGGCCTACAGCGAAAGCGATAGCGAGGAACCAGAAGGCCCAGCGCCAGCCCATGTCAACGATGAGATAGCCACTGATGACAGGCGCAATGTTGACCGAAACAATGATGGCAAAGTTCCACAGACCAACCCTCCTACCCCGCTGGTGGAGGAAGAAGACATCGTTGACGCAGGACGTGCCGGCGAGCGCGAAGAAAGGACCCATAGCCAAGCCTTGGAACACACGAGCTGCAAGCAGCGACTCATAGCCTTGGGAGACGGCGGCCCAGATATTGGAGACTACCAGAAGGATTGAGGTCAAGATGAAGATAAGCCTGCGTCCCCAGAGATCGGACACGACTGCGGAGACATAGGAGCTCACGCCCAGGGCGAGGACAAGCGAGCCGTTGAGGAGGGCTATTTTGGTGAGCGGGACATTGAAAACCTGTGATACAATGCCAAAGGCTGGAACAATGACAGGTCCAAGTACACCGGTCACACAGGCACCGAAAATGAGAGTCAGAAAGTACAACTCCTTTCGGATTCGGGACATGCTGAGCGGATCATGAGGAGAGCTGGATGGTGAAGGGACCAGGATAGTGGGCATGCCATCCTGATGGGAGTCCTCGAGGAGGACGGTTCCAGAAGGCTGCACAGCGCCTTTGCTTCCGAGGATACCAAAGGCCATAACGGCGACGATGATGATGCTGTTCAGGATGTAGTGGGCAAAAGAATGGTGGCAGAGAAGAGGAAGTTGGTAGCCCCTGGAGCCATATGATGTCCACCCTGTCTGTCATGTTCTAATAGCAATGTATTTATGTCAAACCAAGCATTGAGTCTAGATTCCTATCTAGGAGCGTAGCTTAGAGTAATTAATTTAGCTGCTTTTCCTGGGGTATGGGTGTACGGATACATGTCTATCGGAATACTCTTATCATTGTCGTTCGTATAAGTCAAGTTGCCCTTGATTGGCTACCAAAGTGTCAAGTATGAGGACCACATCTGCCGATGTTGTATCCGCCGCTAACGGGAATTTCCCGATGCCTTGATATCGTGTCTTATCACCCACGGAATCGACGGCGGCGTTTGCGGCGTAATATTGAGGTCTGCGGCATGATAAGTTGGTGCACAGTTAGAATGAGGGGGAGAGATAAACGAGTCACGGGGAACTCCAGTCAACATCTACTAATTAACACAATCCTGGTCTAGTCCCGGGGGGTGTCTTGTATTGTAGCAATTTGCAATTTGTAGTAGGCTCGGTGTACAATGGTAGGTGGGTAGTTAAAAGGGCTGTCGCCCAATGCACCACCACATTCACCTGTATTGCAGTACAAGACTCAAAATCCTTTTCAACAATGGCAGAACAGGGAGCCGCAGATAATCACCCCCACCAGGTTCGCGTGGCCGTAACCCAAGCTGAGCCTAAATGGCTCGACCTGCAAGGCTCAGTCGACAAGACTTGTGCTCTAATTATCGAGGCAGCCAAAGGCGGCGCTGAAATGTTGGCCTTTCCTGAGTGCTGGGTAACTGGATATCCTGCATGGATCTGGTAAGCCCCCGACTAGTTACTCCATTCACCAGGACGATAATAACATCAGTTTGGCGATAGGGCACGACCGTTAGATGTGGATCTAACGACCCGGTACATCAAGAACTCCATGCGCGCTGATGGGCCTGAGATGGATAAAATTCGAAAGTGCGCAGCTGATAACAGCATAATTGTCGTTCTGGGGTTCTCAGAAAACTTCCACAACACTTTATACATCTCTCAGGCCATCATTGACGCTGACGGCCAGCTGCTAGCTCTCCGGCGAAAGATCAAAGCGACGCATATGGAGAGGACCATCTTCGGCGACGCTTCTGGTGATGCCCTCACAAGCGTTGTGGACACGCGCATAGGCCGTGTGGGAGCCCTCGCTTGCTGGGAGCATATCCAGCCGTTGCTCAAGTACTACCTTTACAGCCACCGCGAGCAGATCCACGTCGCTGCTTGGCCACCGTTATTTCCGCACAAGGGAGATAAAGACCTCTATTCCATGTCAAGAGAGGGTACATATTCCTATTCTATTCTTGCTGCTGCAAAGTCGCTGATCTGAAACCAACAGGCACCCGCGTGCTCTCCCAAACATACGCCATGGAGTCTCAGGCATTTGTGCTCCATGCAACCTCAGTTATCAGCGAGAAATCAATCGCGCTTATGGGAACAGAGGGTGGCGTGGTTATGAACACACCTGGAGGTGGCAGCTCTGCCATATTTGGACCCGACGGGAGGATTTTGACAGAGGATATGGATGGGTCTGAGGAGGGCATTCTGTATGCTACGCTTGACATGGATGATATCATCCGGTGTAAGAGCTTTGTCGATGTTTGTGGTCATTATAGCAGACCAGATATGCTGTGGCTTGGTGTGGATAGAGAGGTGAAGAAGCATGTACAATAGAATGAAGACTAATTCAAGGACATGACAACTCAAGTTTCATTTAGCAAGTGATGGATAGAATAGCCTCGTGCCCAATTAATCTCTAGCATGACTGTCAAAAACAAATATTCAAGATATTTATCACATTGGCTCAGCTTGAGTAAACCTTTTATCAAATCTCATCAAACTTCACTAAATCTCATCAAGTTTTATTAAATCTTATCAAATCTCATCAAGTTGATAGACCTTGACGACAACAAGTGCTAGTGATACTATAATAATAAGCGGAATGCTTCCCTCTTTGTGTTCTGGAGGATTGTAGGTGGTCCTAAAAAACAGACTGACTGGATTAGACATGCATAGCAAAGAACCTGGATTTGAGTTCAGCCTCAAGGCGTTCAACTGCTGATGTAAGGTAGAGCTTTAACACTTGCATGCTCCCTTTAACAACGGCGGGAAGAGTTCTCATCCTCGGGGACCCAAGGAGGTCTGTTTGGTGGTGGGTAGCAGAAGGGGGTGTGTCTCTTGGGAGAGACACATGCGTGCAACTCCTTATAATCCCAGTATTCTTCAAGAATACTTTCGACTGGATAAACATAGGTGTCTGCCTCAACCATTTTGCCACCCTCCGTGAAGGCTGTGATAGGCATGACGACCCGCTGGCGTTGACACAGGTGGAAATCCTGACGCTGTTCCTGGGTCTCGCAGTATAAGAGGAGGCCGGTGATACCCATCGGTTGGGGGCCTGTTAATGGCAAGAAGCAGTAGACAGTAGCAGGCTCTGAGATGGAGGTGATGTATTCTGTGTTGACCAACGAATCTGTGATCATCATCGAAATGCGCTTCCATTGGTCCAAGTTGTCACCTCGAAGAAATATTGGCTTGATCTGTTTTTTCATCCAAGGTGCTGCTGTTGTTGGTGCGTTGCTCAAAGTCTGCATAGTCCGATCTGAGGACACAAAGTTTCTACCCAGCTGAGATGCCATGGTGTGGGAGGACTTGATTGCTGAGGGATGGTTGAAGGTTGAATGCTTCAGGGGGTTAAAGAGTCGGAAGTGAGGAAATTCAAACTTCAAGGAGTTGAAAGGAAAAGGTAACTCGTTTTTGTTCAAGGGGAAATCTTTGTGTGAATCTCGAGTGAGGACAGAGCAAAAATTTATATCCAGTTCAGTCTGGAAGAAATACGCGCAGCTTAAATTCACGCACCAAACTCTGAATGAGCACATGATTATCAAGTTTAGTCTATTGAAAATTCACCATGCTTCGGTTGTTGGTTAAGGCTGATAGGCATCTCAACCTGCTCAGCCTTTGCCTTGAGCCTCCCTTCAACCAGAATCACTTTGAAACTTTATGGCACGAGATAAATATATCATATCGATGGGTTTACTCATAATTGTTCAGGGCTCAAACTCTCTTCTGTCTACCGAAGTCTATATAACTGGTTATTCACAGAACAATTTCATGTACGAAGACTACACATAGACCCAGCGGTTGATATCACAGAGTCTGAAGCAATACATCGAAAAAGCAGTAGTAACACGACCGAATGCGTCTTCTATTGATATATTCCTAACGATATTGAGTTAACTTTGAATAATAGAGAGTGGGGTGTACTATCAAATCTTAACCAAAGAGTCACATCTAAAACTCATTATCGCCAACTTGATCATCCACCTTGACAAGGATCTTTCCCCTGGCATGAAGACCACCAAGTTTCCTATATGCCTCCTTAGCTTCAGAAAATGGCCAGATACTATCTCTAACCACCCGAATATCCCCACGTCCAAGCATATCAGCTACAGCCTGACGATCCTCCAGTGTTGGGCTCATCATAGATGTGCCCAGCCATCTTCTTCCTACACCTCCGAGCCAGGGTGATACTGGCCACCATTCGTTGAGCTTCATCTGCAGCACGGCGCGGAAGAAGTCTGGGACGAAGAAGGTGGGTGGTTTGATGCCGACGGAGGAGTAGTTGCCTTCAGGGACTAGATAGGTTGGCGATGCGAGATATAGAGCTTGGTGACCGAGTGTGTCGATGATGGTGTTGAAGGGGTTTGATGAGACCTTTTCAGTCAAGTACTTGGCAAGGACATCATGCTGCGTATAGTCGATGACCTGGGAGGTCAATTAGTATAATTCCAAACCAAGCCAGACGTGGCTCAACTTGCCTCATCAGCCCCAAGGCTTTTGACCAACTCAATGTTCTTTCCGCTGCAAATGCCAATGATATACCCATCGGCTCCGACAACCTTTCGAAGCATCTGCACGACTAGAGAGCCGATTCCACCGCTCGCTGCGTTAACCAAAACACGATCGCCTGTCTTTGCACCTGACTCATTCACCAGCTGTCTCGCCGTCAACCCCGGTAGCAAACAGCCAGCTCCATCAGCAAAACTGACACCTTCAGGCTTCTTCACCGCATATCTAGCTGGGATTCGAACATATTGGGCTAACGCCCCTGTTCCTGTGGGAAGAGTATGGCTAGCCGGCAGCATAGCAAGAATATTGTCACCCTTGTTGAATCTCTTAGACTGTGCTGGTACCAATCCATCATCTGGATGCCAGACATCGATCACGGTGCCCGATAAGTCCATCTCAGGAACACAAGATGGCTTTCGAATAAACGGTGGGACGAGAGTCATTTGAAAGATGGCACCTGGGTTAAGACCGGCAAAGGCCACCTTGACGAGAATCCATTCTTCCGGGTTTGGCACGTCTCTGGGGAAAGGGAAAGGAGGAGGTAGAGTTGGGGTAGGTTGACTGATGAGAGTGAGGACGTCCCAGGGAAGGCCTCGCTCTGTGAAAACCCAGGCTTGTGAGTCTGTCATTTTCAAACTGTTGCTGATGAGGGATTTGCAGTGTTGGGTTGAGAATTATGTGGTTTTTGGAGTTCAGCTGAGTTGGGTTTTCAGCCGCACGTAGATTTCGCTGTCAGTCACTTGTCATTGCTTACGACTAGTCGGCGTAATTCCTTTGCCAAGACATTGAGACATTGAGACATTGATGCATTCTCGCGAGCTAGCCAAAAATGTAACAAGTTGTCAAAGACGCTATTCGTTAACAGTAGCTGGGATGACCATGTCAAGATAGGTAGATATACGCAGTATCAACGTTTCGAAAAGTGGAGTCTATTATATGGCCAAGTATAGTAGGTAATAAGCAAACGGGTAAGGATTTGGAAAGACTTTGACAGGTTTGAATGTGGGGGTGAGTGTGATAGATACTATTTTCACCATTCTTAATACAGCGATGAATTGACCATGATGAGCAGGCTACCCTACGCCTTCAACAAAACAAGTTGCAAGGGCGGTCTAGCTTGCACAAGACCTGAAGAGTGAACAAAAAAGCATCAAAGGGATGACTAGGTAGTGAATATGTAATTATACAGTTGTCAGTTGAGAATTCTGGTAGGCAGCTTGAGAACAGATTTTGGGGCTTGGTTGACGTTAGCCCATTGGATCGTTGGCGTAATTTGACACCTTTACCGTAATTAAATGGGTCAAAGTGGCTAATTTGCCACGAAGAAAGGAGAAGCGAAATGACCCAACAAATCCGACAGCCTCGTTGGTATTTTTGGGAGCTGCCTACTCAAGGTCCTCTGTAAATAGGGAGCAACCCTTCTTGAAGAGTTGAATCATGATTGTAAACAAATGCAGTGTATCCGTAATATGGTAGCCTAGACAAAGGAATCAACCAACCCCAACCTATCAATATATGATCCACAGCTAAGAAAAAAAAATACTGCAGCCTACCCGCCCCCGCGACACAACACGACACGTCAGTGAGACTCAGGAGCCCATAGCAACCAGCTGGAGCTGGAGCTGGAGCTGGACCAGGCCAGACCACTAAAAAAGACCACTAAAAAGTAACTTATTCACTTAACCGACAGACAGTTAAATTAGTTATTCCATATCAGCAATCTCCATAGGTTGGAGCCCGGCCACTTATGTATATACCTAGGTACATAATCAGCCCAGCCCACCCACCCAGGCTACCGCTTTTTTGCCCCAGGCACCGGAATTCTCACTCATTTTACCTTTAGGCACCATTTTATTTCAGGGTCAATAAAAGTCGGAGAAGCCTCAAGGCAGCACAGCAATCTTTCACATACTAACCAACCAACGCGTAAGAGGCAACGTCAGCAAAGATGCGTGAGATTGTAGGTTTTGCTACCTCGGGTCTAGGACTAATTGATTGAGACCAACAGAGCTGACTTTTCCCACCAGGTGCACGTTCAAGTTGGCCAGTGTGTAAGGCTACCCACCACCAGATTTTGTTTGAGGATCATGTGCTGAGTTGATGATTGCTTACAGGGCAACCAAGTCGGATCCAGTTTCTGGTAAGCTTTTACTGATAGGCCAAGTCAATTGATTAGACTCAGAAACTGACAATTTATCAGGCAAACCGTCTCTAAGGAGCATGGTGTTGACGGCAGCGGCTCGTGAGTGAAAGAAAGCGGTGACTGTCCCTTATTTGCCTCATCTAACATCCATGCCAAAGATACAACGGAACCGACGACCAACAGCGAGAGCGCATCGACGTCTACTTCGCTGAGGTATGTTCCCTCATTTTATCATTCTCACCATCTCTTCACTGCTGACAAATTTTCAGGCTGGAAATGCCAAGTATGTCCCCCGTGCTGTCCTTGTGGATCTGGAGCCCGGCCCTCAGGATGCCATCCGCGCCGGTCCTCTGGGCCAGCTGTTCCGCCCAGACAACTTCGTCGCTGGCAATGCTTCCGCCGGAAACAACTGGGCCAAGGGTCATTACACCGAAGGTGCCGAGCTCGTTGAGGAGGCTGTCGATGTTGTCCGTAAGGAAGTTGAGAACTGTGACCATCTCCAGGGCTTCCAGCTCACCCACTCCCTCGGCGGTGGTACCGGTTCTGGAATGGGAACCCTTCTTCTGTCCAAGATTCGTGAGGAGTTTCCCGATCGTATGATGGCTACTTTTTCCGTTATGCCATCGCCCAAGGTTTCTGATACCGTTGTCGAACCTTACAACGCCACCTTGTCACTGAACCAGCTTGTTGAGAACTCCGATGAGACCTTCTGTATCGATAACGAGGCCTTGTACGACATCTATGAGAAGACCTTGAAGATTGCTGATCCTTCGTATGCCGATCTCAACTATCTGATCTCGACGGTCATGGCCGGCGTGACGACGTGTTTCCGATTCCCTGGCCAGCTTAACTCTGATCTGCGCAAGTTGGCGGTGAACATGATTCCCTTCCCCCGACTCCACTTCTTCATGGTTGGATTTGCGCCTTTGACGGGTCGCAAGATGCAGGGTTTCCAACATCTTACTGTCCCTGCTCTCGCTCAGCAGATTTTTGATAACAAGAACATCATGGCTGCTGCTGATTTCCGCAACGGTCGATACCTGACTTGCTCTGCCATCTTGTAAGTTGCCATGCATTGAATGATGATGATATGTGAGTGAGAAAGAAATGTGCTGACGAAACTGCAGCCGTGGTCGTCTATCAACAAAGGAAATCGAAGACCAGATGCTCAAGGTTCAGACCAAGAACTCAGAGTACTTCGTTGACTGGATCCCCAACAACGTGCAAACCTCTGTTTGCTCCGTTCCCCCACGAGGTCTCCCCATGGCCGCCACATTCGTCGGCAACTCCACAGCCATCCAGGAGATTTTCAAGCGAGTCGACGACCAATTCTCCGCCATGTTCCGTCGCAAGGCCTTCTTGCATTGGTACACAAGCGAGGGTATGGACGAGATGGAATTCACCGAGGCCCAGTCCAACTTGCACGACTTGGTATCCGAGTATCAGCAATACCAGGACGCTGAGATCGACGACGAGGTCGAGGAGTACGAGGGTGAGGGTGAGCCTGAGGAGTATGAGGGCTAGACGGAAAGGAGAGTTGGATGGCATGATAACTCTTTGGGCTTATTTCTTTATTACCCTAAAATGCTTCATCTTCTTCTAGTTCATATATGCATTTAAAACTGAAATTGGTTTATTAGGCTTTGTTTATGGCCGGATCGATATTATTTTGGTCCTTTTTGGATTTATATCCTTTTAATCATGCTCAACATACATGGTATCAAAACCAATGTTCTTCCACTCGCCAGTCTCAGTGTTTAGAGTGAGGTTCGTGTGCTTAACCTCTCCATATCGAAGGGCACCGGATTCAGCACGACCTCCAGCAACAGGTCGCTGCAGGTGGTTGTCACCAGAGACAACGGTGAAGTTGGCCAGGGGGATATCCCAGGAGTTGCGAGAAGCGACAGAGGGGGAGCCTGAGACTGTTAGCTGCACATCCTACCAAGGTAAATGTTTGAATCTTACCGTAGAACCGAGAAGAAACCTTCTTAGAGTTGACATCCAGGATGAAATATCCACGGTAATAACCCTCCTGCCACTGAAGCTCAGGGTTCTTCTGGACTCTAGCCCGAGCTGCCTTTCCAGCCTTGGGCTCGATAGGTCCACCAACACCGTTGGAGCTGACAGCGGTTCCAGCAAATTCAACGCCAATGCTACCAGCGCCAGTCTTGTTGTCGTATTCCTTGTTTCCAAGCCAAACGAGATCCGAGACCTAACATATGTCAGTTTAGTTTTTAAAGATTTGGTATGTGACTTACCCAGTTCTGGTGGCTGTCTCCAGCAAGGAAGATGTTGTTTCCAATGTCGTTGGTGTAAAGGTGCTCAAGGGTTCGGTTTCGGTTGGCAACATAGCCCTTCAAAAGTCAACAACTTCAACAGCCTCAGACTTCAATTCCAAACTCACACTCCAGTTATCACCTGGAAGGACCTCGCCGGTACCCCAATCCTCAGTGATACGCGAGAAGATAATCTGGTTGCCAACGATTCGCCAGGCAGCGCCTCGGTCCTTAGATTTACTAAGTGACCTGTAGAACCAATTCTCCTGACGACCTCCCATGAGAGTTCGGCTAGGATCGTCGCGGATCATGTCGATGTAGTCATCGTTCCAGTCAAGGCTGGTGATGCTGCGGTCGTAGTTTCGGGTGTCGAGGATGATGAGATCAAGAAGCTTGCCCATCTGGAAGGCTCTCCAGACTCGAAGGCCATCATCCAGATCGGTTTGACTAAGCAGAAGGTTAATTGGTATGATATCTGGTAGGTTCAGGGTTAGTTACCGGATGGGCATCCACTCGAAGTAAGCTCGCACGGCGTTGACCTTTCGGGTATCAACGGTGACCTTACGTCCCTCCTTGAGGAAGGATTCTTCGGTGTTGTTAAGACCAGAGAATCCGTCCCTGTACCCGTTGTTGGCGAACTCTACTCCCAGTTAGACAGCCTCTTGCATTTGATTATGAAACCTACCGTGGTCATCCCAAGTAGGAATCCAAGCAAAGTTCTGAGAAAGAAGCTGGAGATCAGGGTCGGTGCGGTACTGAGTCAGATATGAGCAGTCTTTCTATACGAGATTCAAGAAGATCAGTCATACCTGTCCATGGCGAGTTCGGTAGTCGTGGAGAGTGAAGATCTCAGTAATAGGCATACTGGCTCTCTTGCCATCCGCACCATACTCGTAGATGTAATCTCCCAGATGGATAACGTAGTCATGCTCATCCTTTCTAGCAGCGTTTCCATAAGCATTGAAGTAACCATTGGCTAAAACGGTCAGCTTTTTCCACTCTAAAATTTCAAGAGAGAGCAATGGTTCCTACGGTAGTTGCTGCAAGAAAAGACAGCAAAGCTCAAGTCAGACACATCATCGTTGGCTGTAGGAGCAGTCTTTGTACGACCAATAGGACTCTTGGTATCAGAGTCACAGACTTCAAACTGGTAGTTGTAAGTAGTAAGAGGCTTCAAGCCATCAGCTTCCACCTGAGCAGCAGTTAGTTATGATTTTCTTCAATCACAGGATCTTCTCACCTTGACAGTATAGTCAATATCAGAGGTAGTATAAGCCTTTCCGCTAGCGACAGTCTTCCCATTCCCAGAAGTAGACTTGGCCTCATAAACCTTCCACTCCACACAGATGGGATGAGCATCAGCCTTGATATACTTCTCCGCCTCATGGCTATACAACCCTGCAGTGCCGTTGACAACCTTGTTGCTCTTATCAGACTGAGCTGTGGGCGCAACACGGGTCCAGAGAATAACACTCTCGGGCCAGGGATCTCCAGAAGCTACACCATGGGTGAAGTTGAGCTGAGAAGGGTCATAAGGTGTATTGCCGCGCTTGGTGGATCGACGCTTGACTAACGGGACGTCGATTCCAAGACGAGCATGACGACGGGATGGACTGGCGTAGTTCAAGTTGCCGTTGAACTCAGCCGTGACGGCTGTAGCCAAAAGGCCACACGCGTAAAGAAGCGTAGACTTCATGTTCAGTTCGATAAAAGCCGTTGACGAATCCAAAACAAACACCAACGTGCTTGTCGGTTTTATTTAACCTCCCAACCGTTACCCCGCGTCCATGGTTCTGCAGCGATACCAACAGCCAACAAACTCGTCAGACCAGTACACGTTTCCACCTCATGTATTGTATCACCGACAGTTGTTCCCCGGCTTGTGCAACCGGATGCCGGCCCAATGCAACGGTCACCAAGGCGGAAGCGATGTGACGTTATAAGTGACCAGTAGCAGAGATAAGGATTGTAAGCATCGAATGCCAACGTTGGTTGCACTGCACGTGGATATCCGGAGGTTTTCATCTTGGTGTTGGTGTAATCGACATCGTGGTGCTGTTGCAGAATCTCATTGGTTGCTTGTGCTGTGTTGATGGAGTTTGTGTAGTCGTGATTGGAGCTGCAGCTATATCAAGATCGACGAGTGGAGAACGAGCGATCTGACGTAGTTCGGTATTTCAACGACAGGGTTTCTCTCAAATCACGGACCTTATCTTCCTATTCCTTGCTTCTAAGCGTCATATTCATGTGCGTAGATCAAGGTTAATTTTAAAGCATCATGTAGTGGGTCAACTCAAAGGTGACTGTTTCTGTGCAACAAACTGACCGTCCATACTGGCATCACGAGGAAACACATGACAAGCTTGTCACAGTGCAGGCAAATAATCAATCCAATTTGCTTAGAAGAAAGCTCGCGGGTACCCCTCCATAAATCAAAATCCCAATCTCCGATCTCATCAACAAAGCAGTCCTCTCAAACTCAAGCATAGCAATCACAACCCTCCTGAAAACCCCTTCTTGATTCTCAAAACCGTGCTGATATGACCCATAGCCAGCTGAGTCTTCTCGTTTGTAGCAAGAAGTCTTGCTGTTTTGACAATGTTCTTGATTTGCCTCCCATTAAGCTCAATCTTGGCTAGTTCATCCAACTCGGCTTCTGAAAGGCCATTGTCATTGGTGCCAATGCTGACAAAGGTCTTCCAGATATGCAACCTGCTCTTGTGATCTAGGTTGGGATATTGAATGGTGAGATGAATTCGGGATTCAAAAGCAGGATCAAACGTCGACACACGGTTAGTTGTCATGAACATTATACCTTGGTAGTATTCGAGAAGGCGAAGGAAAATGGCGACAAGCGTGTTCCGTTTGATATCTGAGGGAGATCGACATTCAAGAAAGACGTCGCATTCGTCGAGAAGTAGGACTGCTCCCCATTTGTTCGAGAGTTCGAGAGCACGGCCCAGCTTCTCTTCAACTTCTTGACCAGTGCACCCAAGTTCGGCGGCACTCATACTGTATAGAGGCTTTTTCATGATTTCGGCCACTGCGAAGAAAACGCTGGGTTAGGTCTCTGCAATGATATTCAAACGCAACACTTACCGGATTCAGCAGTTAGGGTTTTCCCAGTTCCTGGCTCCCCGCTCAGAAGCATGATCATCCCTCTTCCTAGACATGATAAGTCAGAAATCTAGTATTAATCTCTTGATTTTGTGTGCATTACCCTTTCCCTTGACAACGTCATCAAAATTGTCCAAGCCAGAAAGCTGGGCACCAGCAAATGCATGGATGATTCGTTTGTAATCATGTGGAAGTACAAGTTGGTCGAAAGCAGTTGAATTCCATTCTATGCCCTTTATTAGGTCAACATCGAAGGTTCCTAAGCTGTAAGTTAGCATCACGTCTGTAACAAGGAGTTAAAATTCACTTACCCCATCTCTTGCCTTTCAAGCAAAACCCCCTGACGACGTGCGAACAAAGGGCGTACTGGCTCTTGGTGAGTTTCTTGTTACCTGTACCTTCTGAGGTTGTTGCGTTAGACGAAACTATCAAAACTAAAAAGAGTACAGCATTGAGATAACTAACCTTTTGGTGGCTGCGAAAAGCCGAGATACATAGTCATACTTCGTGTGCCATGGCTTGAAGATCTTGTGCTATATCGTTGAGATTGTTGAGCCCTGTGATGATTCTGCAACCCTTCGTACTGTGGCTCGTTACCAAGAACTTCCGAACCTTTGGGTTTATCAAGAGATTCGAGGGGATCAGTACTGTGAGTGTGCAATGAGTAGGATTTGCTGTCGATGATGATCCGCTCCTCTATCACCTGAGTCATAGTTAGAAGGCCGAAAAAGCAGTTCAAGGGATATCTTGCTTACATGACGCTTATTTGAAACGCCTGGCCGTGTACATGGAATAGTGTACAGACCAGAGTATGTTCTGTGATTAATGCCCTTCAAGCTCTCAAAGACTTGACCGCGATGGACAAGTCGCTCCTTGACTCCAGCAATGCCACGGCAAAGACGGCTGGGTATGACTTCAAGCTCTGAAATAGGCTTGAGATTCTCGAAAGACCATATGGGCAAACAAGTGCTCCTATAACCGAAGCTGTCTCCATCGGTGTCAATGTATCGCGCGGTCAGAATGTATGCTGTTCCTCCATCTTGAACCTTGCCATAACTACTACTGCTCAACCAAAACAGTCGATCGTGTCCTTCGACCTTTGTGAAGACTTCAGTGTCGGGATCAAAGAGCGCCCAGACATAGTCAAACGATATAACGCCGTTCCTCAGAAGATCCGAGACTTGTTCAATGTGAGGCTTGATTTCAGCGTGCACAATACTGGCCAGAAGTTTGAAGTGGGAACACGCCTCCGAATCTTCACTGCCGTTTCTGGTAGGATCAGCTCGGTTGAACTCATCCCACCTGTAGTAGAACTCCCTAAAGGGTGCCTTGAACTCGAGCTTGTTGAGGTTGGTGTTGATGCCACTATAGCCCTCAAACACAGGTCCAAGGATCTCCCTGATCAGTGGACTCTGCACTGTAATCGAATGGAGGGAGAGTTTTGGTTCATCGGCATCACCCTCCTTCTCCCGGCGAACAATAAGGGCATATTTTGCAGAAGTCACCGATGATCTTCCATCAATTCCGATGTTTTGATCCGTCCATTCTTCCCAAGGGTCCCAGTTGTTCTTCCTGTAGAACTCTTTGGTCTCAGCGGTCATGCCATTGTCTGCTAGCTTTCCACGCGACGTCGACGGATCTTGAGGTCTCGGATTGTCTCCCTGTGGGAGTAAACCACAAGGATCGCGCATGGTAGTATGATGAACTTAGAGGTCTCTTCCCTCTAGATAGTATACCGCACACCACAAAAGGTTCACTGATATGGTTAAGTCTCATATACCTGCTTTGGTTTGTCGCGTTGAGGTGTAGTAAGATTTATCGGGTAATTTTTGAAATGGACTTGGTAGGTTGTTGAGTCACATCACCAGGCGCTGATCGAATCTCCAGGTCATGTAGGTGTGAAACATCCGTCCTTTATATAGTTTTTCGACTTTTCGACGCAGATGCGCCTCTTATACGCAGGTAGCTGAAGGTCAGCTGAAATACCAACAGCTCAATGGCTTCCTGTATATACATTTGAACAATAGCCAATGACCAAGTGTTCCTACACGCCACTGAGAATTCAAATGACATATCATCTGATTGATTGCGCTATCCGTCCTATCACAGTCGGGGGACGGGGTCGGCTCAGCTCGGCTCAATGTCCGTTGATTGTCGTTTGTTGGGGAATGACGCGGCGTAGGCCTCAATTGCTTAGCTCTGAGCTGAGCCTGGATTGCCGTATTCCTGCATATGCAGAGATAGGTAGGTATCTAAAACTGGAATAAGGGAGTGCTGACATCTCGTGCATCCAGAGCCAGCCCAAGAATGCCATCAAGGACACATCATTGAAGCGCTGGTAATATGAGGCCTGAATTCAGAGTGAGAATGTCTCTTCAGTCAGCAGGCTTCAGCTTGAGATACCGACCCCGTTGGGCTACTAAGTTGATGGGGCAAAGACTAGCTTTCAGCAACAGGTCTCAACTGCAAATAACACATCAAGGCCACAATTTAGACATTATACCACAATGCCTCAACAGTTGCTATAGCAAAAAGCTAATAAAAAAAAATCCAAAATATGGTTCTTTTGTCGCCCTCCAAGAAGTATAAGATGCTACGTCCAATTCCCTCGTTGGGCCACGTTGCTCGTTGAACAGCGAACCGCATCATGAGTTGCGATTCTTATGTTGTCCAGGTGATCTTTCTAGAAGAACAAAGGCATCGGTGATGGTAGTCTATTTGGTAAAGAGAAGAAATGGTTTGCTCATTCTAAGCTTGGGTTTGAGGAGATATGTAGGTGCTTACTTGGTCTAACACCACCCAGCCGACGCCTTGCCAATATGTATCAACCTAGTTCATCAATGATTATTTCTCCGGTTAGTCTGGTTTTCAAGATTTTAAGTTTCAGACTTTGACTGCAAAATTGACTGCTATGAGTCAGTTTACGAAGAAATTCATAAGTCCCTGCTAATGGCGCATTACTCATGCACTTAACTTCTGCCGGAACGTATGGAACCTAGGATCCGGTCCCGCTGAATAGTGTTGTCAACGGAGTCCGTAGATCCCGCTGCCGTTGGACCAATTCACAAGGAGCAAGGCCAGTGCAGCATGGCAGGGATCCAATGTCGATCCCTGCAGAGCTAGCCATACGAAGGCCATAAGGCATCAACGACACAACGGAATTAGTTGACTCATGCGACTACGGGAATACGCACCAAGCATTACTATTCGCTGATATAGCATCATTACGGAGTATGAGATTTTGAAAAATTATATTAAGACCTTGGGCGAGCTAAAGCAATTCCCTGTCACAGAGTCCTTCTTCACTTCACCTCCCCCATCCTTCATCCATAAGAAATCATGGATTCTAGCAAACCGGCCCTCAAAATCGTCCGGATCAGCTCTCGTGATCAACTTGATGAGCTCATTGATTTGGTTAACGATGCATTCATCGATGACCCTCTAATGTGTCTGATGGTTCCTGGCCGCCATGAACACCCGGAGTCCGCTCGAGCCATGTGGTGGATGACTATCAACGAGGAGTATGGGAAGAAAGGAACGGTAATGCTGGCTGCTCGGAGAGAGGAAGATGGCGAGAAGGGAAAGTTTCTTGCTTTTGCAATGTGGCAGCGGCTTGGAACGAGTGAGGTTGCTCAATGTTGGCAAGGAGACAACTGGAACAAACGTGAGTCAGCATCCATCCGCAGGAACAGGAATCGCAGCAACTAACCTTTCGACAGAGAGAGCTAGACTCGAGACTATGTGGGCCAATTTCTATAGCTTCGTCCTTCGCCAAGCAGGTCCTGGAATCTCAGTGAAGGACGCCATTGACGCAGGAGCAGCTGTAGTAGTGCTTAAATTACCCGACCCATAGGTACCCATAGGTACCCAAGAAAATACTAGAATACCTAATAAGTAATAGAAAGTTAGCAAGGTATAAGCAAGATACCTAGAATACCTAGTACTAAAAGTTTAAGTACTTATAGGCAAATAATAAAAAAAAAAAATTACTTATAAAAAAAAGAAATTAAAAGTAAAATTAAATTTATATAATAATTAGCTCTAGTATTACTCCACTATATTACTTTACTATATTACTTCTTATTAGCTATTTAACTATTGCCGCAAGGCGCCTTATAATTCATTTCTTCTATAATAACTAACCAACTAACTAACCAAGCAACTAACTACTATAGAATCTCTTTCTTAACCTTTCCTCCCTCTCCTGCCCAGTTAACTAGAAGTTTAAACTTTTCCCTAAATGCCAAAACCTTTCTTCCCCATTCCCTATTTTACCCTATTAACCAAACGCCAAAACCCTCTTATTTTATTCTACCCTATTAACTAGCAGCATATACTTTTCCCTAAATGCTAAAAGGAACCTTCTTTTCCCCTCTATAATAGTCTTATAATAACTGCATATTCCTTAGTAGCCTCAAAAACCAATAGCTTTACATAACCAATACCGCATCCTCTATCTTATTAAACCATCTCTTATATCTTTTAGTACTTCTAATACTTTTAATAAAGGCATATTATAATAATAATATTAGCCCTCTCTCTCTAAGCTAATAAGCTAGCTTTTTTAGTACTTTTCTTTATACTATAATAAAAAAAGCTAGGTAGGTATTCCTATTCCTAGAATTTGCCCTAAAGCTTACTATAAAAATAAGGCAGCTAAAGATCGCAAGATTTACTCTCTATAAGGTCCCCAGCCTCTCAAAAGTACTTATATAATAATATATAAGGTTATTATTATAAAAAAAGCAATTCTACTTTTTATAAGTGCAATTACTAAAAGACTATATATTTAGCAAAGCTATAAATCTATATATCCTATTGCTAGCTAGGGGACTGCATAAAGTTCAGACTATAGGGCAATATACTACCTAGATTAATTAATTTGCCATATTTATATTAGTATTAATTAGCTTTAGAAATTAATAATAAAAAATCTGCCAAGCCTAGAGAAAAACATCTTTTTTATACTTATAAATTAAGGCCACTTATTCAGTTAGATTATAAG